>LPNX011075860.1:2030208-2173340 GCA_001517045.1 Pseudotsuga menziesii | reverse complement strand
GATCTAAGAGAAGTTGAACCGTCGGATCACTCTATGTCTAGAACATATCGTGACCGTCGGATTAGAATATTTACAAATGCATACTAATGCATACTAAAGCAACACACTTTTACCTAACGGATATACTACACAAGTTGATCTTAACTAACTCCTAAGTGTCTAAATATCCTAACACATTCTTGGCTCTGCAGCGATGGTTAATGTTTGCAGGTATGTGGAATGACAGGCGTCTTATTCAGAACGAGGTCAAGTTTTATGCCTTGGCTAGAAACATTGTTGGGTTTGCAGTGTAGCAGGAAGTTTGTAGAGACTTTGTTTCAGTGCGCTCCAGGTTTAGTACAGGTAAGAACGCTCCTCTGCGTATTAGTTTCAGGCTTAAGTTGGCAGCCATGTCCCGACAGAGAGGAACTCTTAGACGAGCTAGCTCGGGACAGGGCCAATCCCAGATGGGTTGCAATGCTCAGACCCTGGTAGACTATGAACCACACATCTCTTAGTGCGTCCATGTTTTGGTGGAATCCTGGGAGAATCGGGTCCTCAACCACAAGCTCTCGACGGGTGAGGAGGGCAGTAAAATTAACCATGTTGAAGAACATGCTCTGCAACCTGACGAAGGACATGCTTAGTAATTGGTCTGAGCCTCGAATAGTTGTTCACACCATGAAAGCTAAAATTGCAGAGATTGACACCCAGATCACAGTCATGGAGAACTCCTTTTCATGGAAAGGCACAGCGAGCATCTCTAGTCTGAATGTGCGCAAAGCGGGGGGGTGTGCTCAGGGTGGTGGTGGTGCTAGTGGCAGCGAATCTGGTGGTTGGCCTATCACTAGTCTCAGTGGAAGCGGCAACACAACTCGTTGCTCTACGAAAGCACCCCGTGTCAAACCTTTTTTGGTTCCTTCCACCGTGGAGCCTCTCCTCAAGCGTCTGAAGGATTCGTCGGCCCAGCAGTCTGAGCAGCAGCCGCATTCTCTTTCTCCGGCACCAAATGCCGCAACCACTTCACCGACTCTGTCGCAAGAAGAATGATGGGCCTGCCCCATCACTGAAGAAATCCCTACATTTTAAATGATCATTCCTACCAGGTTTTTTGGTTAAGTCTCTAGTGGTTTTTGGTTAGGATTATGTTTTTCTCATGATTCTGTCTATTTTTACTTCTGCTTAGAAAAAATTCGGCTTCGCTCTTATATAGGAGCTAGTTGTGTCTTTTATGGATTACTGTAACTAAGTCTCTCAGTCATGGACATCTTTATCGTGAACACGGTCAAAAGGCTAGTATTTTTTTAGAGGCTCTGGAGGGGGTTTTTCCTCCTTCAACCTCAGATAGCCAAGTTATCTGTATGTAATTTTTTTTCCTCTGTAATATAATATATATGTGCAGCTTACAAAAAAATAATAATAAGTTTGGAGAATGCTAGTAACGTATTTCAAATTGCATATCCTTCCAAGCGCAACAGGCTAGTAGATCTGAGCAGGCGCAGGCAGGCTAATGGATCTTGAGCAAGCGGAACCAAGTAGATGGAGACCCTCCAAACGATACATAGTTGGGCTCCACGATGGCTGAAGGAGGAGGATATGATCCTCCTCCATTTCCCCTGCTGCCTCACGCTCCTCAGGAAATTGAGAAATTCAGGAAACTAGTCGCAACTCATGGAAAGAAAATTATGTCTCCCACACAAAATAAATTTTGTCGAGAAGCTCACAGATATCCCCTCAATGGCTCTCCCCGTGGCTAGATCTTGAAGGACAACCCTAAACCTCGTTGAAAAAGGAATAATTTGTCATTTCACATGTAATATCTTGATTTTGACCCTATTGCATTAAAATTGTAAAAGATGTAAATATCGTTATTAAATCACAGTAAGGAGATCAAGGCCAAGGCCTCACCATCAATTTAGTGTTTTATGTATCGGCAATTAAAATCAATGCCTATAGTTCTCATACTAGCCAGGCAGGAAATAAATTGAGACATCGTGTGAATATGCAATTTAATAAAATACCCACAACTAGCTATGTAATGCAACAAGAGAGGGGGGCATGATTTTCACAAGGAATAGGGAGGAGAATTATTCAAACCCTTGATCCAATAGTGTTAAGCCAAATGTCAATGAGAGAAACCATAAACTCTAACTACCCATTTTGACTTATGCACCCAATCATTTAATTCTTCCAAGAGTTGGTTGAGGCAGTTAATGCATTTAGAATGGAGAGGGATGGCATCCAATTTCGTGTATGGGAAAGCCATGAATTCTGGAAAATCGTATTTTTGCTTGTGGGGTAATAAAACACCCAGAAATGTGTGCCCAATCCATTCCTCACCCATGATTTTCACTTCCTCGTGCAACTGGAGGTAGAGGGGGGAGTTTTCTTCACATTTTCCTACATTTTCCTTCAATTTTCCATGGCTAGAAATCCATTTTTGTGTTACACAGTGGATGGGAAGAAGAGATTCATGATTTGGGGTTTTATAGAGGTCATTTTTCCCCTATAAGTTCCATCAACGTTTTCTAAAATCAAATTTTCTCTCCTAGGGTTGATTCCCCATCTACCACTTCGATTTTTGTTTCCCACGACTTTTGAGACTAATGGAAACCCCATCTTGGGCATCCCATAGCCAAAACATTTTTCTTCATACCCAAAACCTGTGTTTTTTTGTTATGTGCATCCTTGTTTGGGTCTGAACTGTAAGTAATAATTAGGAGTGGAAGAGGACCATAATTGGCTTGACAAACCTAGTGAAGACAGGAACCTCACAAAAGATCAAAAGGGGTTGGATACTCTTCTATGCACACCTTGGAGAACACTAGAATTGAAGGTATGGCATGAGGGACTGTGTAGCAGTGAAGGGAATACTTCCTTGTGTTGGGTGTGTAGGTATTGTGGGGGCCAAGCTAGATAGATCTTGTAGAGGTATCCATAGCTTTGTTGTTGAGCTCACTAGCTTAACAATTCTTCCTTTCCACTGCCTTAGCATCCTGATAAACCCAATTGTGGATTGGCTTGGCTGAACCTTGGTGTGTATTTGGCTATGTGTGAGTTTGTTGTTCCCTTTTTCCTTGTAGAAATCATGCCCAGCTCGAGGGTGGAAGTTGTGTTGAGATATTGATGAGCACAACTGGCCTAAGGTTGGGTGGAACATTGCAGTGAAATAGCTAGTTGCTCAAGCAGCTCATTTTCAAGATAAGTACTCTCTTGTATTAATTCTGTAATGTAATTGTTTTAAAAATTATTGTGAATGTATTGAATGCTTGTTAGAGGTTCAAGTAGAGATTTACTTCTGTTGTGTTTTCCTGCATTATACATTTGCATATGGATTTTACTTCCAATGCATTTTGCTTATGTTCATGGGGCTAGATTCCCAATTATAGCGTCGCATCCTCTCCATCGCACTAGATTGACGAGAGGGGACGTGGCATCACAATCCAATGGCCATCTCCAAGGGAAATAGAATCATAGATCAAAAGGAATTGGAAACCCTTGATCAAGGAGGAGGCAGGCCGCTTCTTTGTTGGGAAAGGATTTTTTGTCTTTGTTTTCTAAAGCAAAGAAGATAAGGAAATCATATTCATAAATGGTCCATATTTCATGGGGCCACAAGGATTGTATCTCAATAAATGGACCCCATATTTTGATCTGTCCCAAGATGTCCCATTCTAGGTTACATTCCCACCCTCCCCCTGCATTGCTAGAACCAGGAATCCTTGGAGGAAATAGGAAACACCCTAGGAAATTTTATAGACATAGCAGAAAGACGACACCAATACTCTTGTGCTTGGATCTACGTAGAGGTGGGTCTAGAAGTAGGTCTTCTGAAGGCCATCAAACTCACAATAGTAGACTGGTCCCATATCCAAGATCTCAATTACGACAAACTCCCTTTCAAATGCAGGCATTGCCATGAATATGGGCACTTCGCAAGGAACTGCAAAAAGAAGGAAGAGGAAACAATGGAGACAAGGAAAGAATGCCACTTGAAAACAATCCAAAAGACCATAGGAGGTAAAAATAAATCGATATCTAAAGGAAAAGGAGGACAGAAATACCCTCAAGTCCTAGATACTCATACTAAACCGAGCCCTACAAATATTCTGTAAAGACCACCGGAAGGACCATTGAACCCCTTCACCCCCTTAGAAAATTCCGAAGAAGACCAAGAAGGGGAGGAAACCCAGGAAGAGTGGGAGGACGTAAAAATACCTAAGGAACCAGTCAGAAAAGACCAAGAAAACCCTATGTTAATACCTAAACCCTAACCTCTCTCATCCTCAAATTCTCCCTCTAGAAGCCAGGCCTCATCCCCATCTTATGCAAAAATGGCCAAGAAACTACCACTTGAGGCTATCTCCACATCAGAAGAAGAACCCTTTGAAAAAATTGTTAATCACCAAGGGAGGAAATCTAACAAGGAGCTAAGGGAAGAATAAGCTAAAAACTAAAAAATGCAAGGAAATCAATCCACTATGGATGGTTCCTTCACCAGGAAACCCAGGACACGAAGTAACAAAGGAGGATCCTCCTACCATACCTAGCATAAATAATGAATCTGGTCCCTTGGAATTGCAGAGGACTAGGCAGTCCAAACAAAGTGAAAGCAGTCAAAGATTTGTTAAGAATGGACCCTATAAATATACTCTTGCTCGAATAGACCAAAATGGAGGAAGAAACTCTTCTTTCTCTTAGCAGACTGACATGGAAAAAATAAGGAGGATACGTCGTTAGTGCTAGAGGAGCTTCAGGTGGTTTAGCCACTCTTTGGAACAAGAATGACTTTACTCTCCTCAACTCGTTCTCAACCCAGCATTGGATCTTCACATAACTTCAACATATTCCTTCCAATATGAGTATTTCCCTCTTCAACCTTTATGTACCCATGCACTACGTGGAAAAAAGAGAATTTTGGACCATTCTAGTAGGTTTCCTTGTGATCTATTCCCCGCCAACATAATTCTAGTCAGGGACTTAAATATGGTAATGTGCTCAGAGGAAAAAAAAATGGGATTCTTTCGGAGGGATTGTTTTAGAGACCATCTCGAAGATCTCACTCTTCAATGGGACCTCATGGACAGTAATCCAAATCAAGGATGGTACACTTAGACAAACAAAAGAGCGAGAGTAAATCATATCGCTGCCTGGTTGGATCGGTTCTTAGCCCAAATTTCTCTCCTTTTGGAAGGAAAGCTACTTCAATCCCAAATTTTGGCTAACCTTGCTTCTGATCATAAATCCATCCTTCTCTCTCTTCAGAATGTCAAAAAGTTAGGTCTGGTCCCCTTCTAGTTCAGCCCTCAATGGATTTCTATTTATGGATTCTCTGAGACTGTAGAAAACGCATGGGGTCTACACCAAATCCTCATGTTTTGTCTGGGAACAAAAGATTAAAAACACCAAGGTTTCACTAAAGGAATGGGAAAAAACCAATACAAAGACTCCTACCACGGCAAGGCAAGAAATGGTCTCCTCTCTCCTTGCAACCCAATTGGATATGGAAAACAATATCGTAGAGTCAAATGATATGGATCACGAAGTCAAATTACAATCCAATAACTTCCAAGATTTTTGCAAGGAATAAGAGTATTGGAGACTCAAATCCCGCAACACTTGACTAAAATCTGGGGACAGGAACATCATCTTTTTTCATATGCAGGAAAAGGTTCAACAATCTTACAATCATATTGACCAAATTCATTTCGAAAGTGGTCAGATAGCCAAGGACCACGACCAACTAAAAGAGGAAGTGCACAACCATTTTAAAAATATTTTCCTTGAGGAATGAAATGCCGATGAGGACAACACTAGGGATTTCTTGGACAAGAACCCCTGCTCTGATCCTTCAATTAGAGAATGAGGATATTCTAAAGAAGAGATTGTGTCTGTGATTTGGGATATGGATCCAGACAAAGAACCGGAACTGAATGGGTTCTCTTTCCACTTCTACAGAGCCTGTTGGAACACTATAAATAAAGACCTGATATGAATGATAAAAAACTTTTATCAAAATACAAATCAGGGGAGGAATGAACTCAACCTTCCTAGCCTTAATTCCCAAGGAAACCAACCCAAGCTCATTTGCTCGTTTCACATTGATCTCTCTCTGTAATGCTTCTTACAAAATTTGTTCCAAGCTGATGGTGCAATATCCCTCTTATATGCCCCTGAATATTTTGTAACTTCTGAACGACTATTGTACTTATTCTCTGGTGAGGAGCTCAAGGCCAAGGCCCCACCAGCAGAACCTTCTATGTTAGGAGAAGAAATTCCCTAGTTATAGACTTGGGATACTTAATACATGGATGAAACTTAAGCGACGGGAAACTAAATCCATTAGGGGGCAAGGTTAATATGGTGAGTGGATCTTTGGGAATTGGATGAAGAGTAATTATTTTTCCTTAACGACCTAAGCTCTTAGGTGTTGTCCTAGGTTAAGGTAAGCCCTAAGTAGACTAACTTATCTATTGAGTATTCAAGGATAATTCTCCCTAATACGTCTTAAGGAATCAAGTGCCAAGAAGTTCCCATAGAACCTATATTAAGAAGCTCGAGCTTTTATCTTAAGAAAATATTATATTCATCTTAAAATTTATTTAGCTACAAGAATAATTCTCAAAAAAGGAAAAGGGTATTGGTAGTACCTTAGTGGGGGAGACTTACCTTTATAAGATACAAACTATGCTCTATATAGAGAGAGAGAGAGATACATGTACGAATATATAAGTTAATAAACAAAAAGGCTACCCTTGGCTGATAATATTCTTGTAATGACCAAGCAGGAAGCCATATTTCCTACTGAATAGTGTAGAGCTACATTGTCGAGGAAGATATTAGATTGTATGTATAAAACAACAAGTTTAAGATCAAAAGGTCTGCAAAATTTTGAGAGAAGGGGCGGGTTTCCTCCAAATGGATTTTAAATAACCAAAAGGAAACTTGTAAGATTTTTTCTCCACTTGTCTCATTGGATATCTATTAACTAAGAAGAACAACCATAGTTGGACATACAAGGAAAAGGGATAAATTAACTTTTGGGCCAAATGGTTTGTTTTTTCCTTTTTTACTTTGGGAAACGTGTAGGAATCTTCCATACCTCGGTTGACTCCTTTGGAGAGGGCATAATTACAGTATATAGAAAGTCTTCCTTTATGTTTTGGAAAAAGGAGGGACCACCATCCGAACAAGGTTAGTATTAAAGAAAGTTATTAGCTTTTCCCAGGGCGAGCTCCTAGAAATCAGCCACACCACTGATTTCATGGGATTTTGTTGTAAGAATCATGAAAGCCGCTAGAGGGAATTAATTACCTATTCTAATAGGGCATGATTTAGGGGGGGAATATTGGCTTCTTAAGGGGGAAGAGACCTATGCAAGAGGGGGAAGGATTTCATGGAAAGAAGATGGGCATGCGTACAAGGGTACTCTTAGAACCATATTGTTCATCTTGGATTGAATTGCAAAAGCAATGGCCGAAAGAGGCGATTGCTAGAAGGTATGATTTGCTGTGTGTTTTGAGTTTGGGAATCTAGTAATTGCCAGGTTACTTCTGAATATTTTATTTACAGTCTACGAACCAAACTACCAATGTACTCTAATACCTTGACTACATTTCTGATCTGCACCAAGCTGCGTCTTGATCTGTGAGTTATATACCTGAGTTCTATTTTCAGAAGTTTTAGTCTTGACATTCTTAGGTTTCCAATGCCCGGGTTAACTGATGTTCAACTCTAAAAATGTTCCTATTACATGTGTTTGTAAGAGTACAGATCCATGATTCGTAGGAAGCTTCTTACCTTGCATGCATTTCCAAAAAACTAAATCGTTGCTCATTTGGATGATGGCATGCGATTCCTACAAACTAAATCGCTGCTCATTTTGATGATGGCATGTGATTCCTACAAACTAAATCACTGCTCATTTTGATGACTGGGTGCGATTCGAAACATATCGCTCTCCTCTAAAATTTGAAATCGCTGATCAGGTTGTTGTTGAGTCTTGTTTGTATCTGGTCCAAATCCCTTAAAAGAAATCGCTATTTTGGGTTTATGTTGAGTGTGGATTGGAAACGGTTCCAAGTCCCTAAAAATGAGATCGCTAGGTATTTCGGTGATTTTGTGCGATTTAAGGGGAAATTGAATCAAACCTTTAGGATGATATCGCTACAGAATCTAAGGATTGCCTACGATTTAAAAGAGTACTGATTCCGTGAAATGAAATCGCTGTTCAGGATGATGCTAAGTCTTGATTGAATCCGGTTTGAATCCTTAAAATGAAATCATTGTTCAGGTTGATGTTGAGTCTTGTTTGAATTTGATCCAAATCCTTTAAAATAAATCACTATTTTGGGTTGATGTTGAGTGTGGATTGGAAATTGTTCCAAGTCCCTAAAATGAGATCGCTAGGTATTTTGGTGATTTCGTGCGATTTAAAGGGAACTCATGCAAACCTTTAGGATGAAATTGCTACGGAATCTAAGGATTTCCTGCGATTTTTAAAAATACTGATCCCATGAAATGAAATCGCTGATGATTTGAGTGAGACTTGTAATCGATCTAGATCCGTAGGTCTATTGGGTATTAATCTCTTCATGAGTTATTTTTGTGATGCCATGAGTTTGACTTCTACCATATTGAATCGGACCATAGCTATATTGTATGAATCATTTGTAACTGTGCATGAACCAAGTATGTGATAGATAGTCTGTGTGAGTTTGTTTTTATATTTGAGTCCTTGTACAGTTCGGGTGCTTCATAAAGAATATTCCTGCGATCTCCTTCCAGCATTTAGATCCATAGTCATTGAATGCTCTCAACTGCTTTTTCTTGATCCATAGTCATTGTGTGCTCTCGACTGTTTTTAGATCCATAGATGATACCCTTTTGGTTTATTTTGACTGCATGATGTCATAATCTAGTATTCAGTGTGCTGGTTTATATTAGAACTCTTATGCCACTCGTATGGAAGATGGATTGTTGATATCTCAAGTCCAAAAGCCAGAAAATAATATGCATAAGGATGTATTTTTTCCTTGAATTATGCTCTGTAAGAGACTGGAAGGGAATGTAAAATAACTTGCAGCAAAGTGTCACAGAATGTACTATTTCCTTCGTTGGTTACATAATAAAGAGAACAATGAATTTGGTGGACGTAACCCTCAGATGGGGTGAACTACGTATATGACTGTCTTCTTATGCATTATGTGTTTTCTGTATTTTTTATTCTATTATGTGTTACTGGGTATAAAGGTTTTATTTTTGTGCGGTCTTACCAAAGGGTCATTACTTAATATATGGGTTTAATTCCAAATAGTAACGAGGGATTTCAAGAGTATTATTTTACATGTATATTAGATTGATTCTTGTTAAACGATGGATTTACTAAACATGAATCATTGGAATATGGTTAGGCTTTTGTTTATGGTTGAAGGATGTAAGGGCCATATGATAAGTGCTTAAATTATGATGTTGTGTTGAATGAGGATCAACTATGCATTATATATAAAGGTTGGATGTTGTTGAATTATATACACAAAGGTTTGATGTTGATTTGGAACTCCTCCCATTTACTTGAGGTATTCAGGTTATTACAGTTTCTAACCAAATATTTTTATTAATGTTTATAACATGTGAAATAGTCTAATGTGGGACAAAGGTTAAATTTGTGGGTTAAGGTCTCTTCCTGTATGTTAATAATTATAAAACACAGATCTTAGGAGGAATTGAAAGTCTATCCTTTTTACATTTGACCTAGTTATTTCAGCATAGTAAGTTTCCTCTTATGTCCAACACCTATCCAACGATTATTTTTGTTTGTGATCAAGTTCCTAACACTCATAAGCCTTAAGGGTAAATGGTACAAAAGGTACAAGCTGTATTTTGAGAGGAAAATGTTTTGGGCGATTCGGGAACTGTTACATATGGTATCAGAGTTGGTTGACAACACTCGGACCTAATGGACTTGCCTACAAGTATGTTGTGCACTCTTATATATATTCATTGTTTAAGAAGATAATTACTACAACAAGAATTTCTTAAGTGAGTGATCATAAATTGAAAGGACTTGGTTGCATTAAAATGTAATTTCACAAAGGAGGAAGCAGATGTAGTACTATGTTAATACTAACTTAGATTTCCTATAATACATAAATATGCATATGGTATTTTTACATGTGTAGTGTTGCTCATCATGCAAAACTGATGTATAGTAAGTGTGTTAGAAATGTTAAGTTCATACGATGTCAAGGATGATGAAGAGAAGGAGCGATCAGGTAAAAGTTTAATGAAGTAAATTTAAGGTTATAGGAATTTGGATTAAGATGCATATCAGTAAGGGCTCATGCAAGTGTAATAGGAATAAGTTGTTGTGAAAGTAATGCATTGAATATATTGATGTATCCAGTATCTATGTTATTTCATTTTAGAATTGTCTTTATGATTTTATGATACAAATAATATCTGACAAGGCATGGTGAGTACACAATATAGGAAATTATGGTCACAAAAACGCATGAGCAGAAAGGCATTGAAAGATAACTGGAAGATAAATCCCACAAAGGAAAGAGGTAACTAAGAGGACGAAGGAATGAAGTGTTATTGCAAAGGTATCTTGTTACATTATCGACAAAAGTGTATGAGTAATTTTATCTTGTCATAAGGGTTATGTTTATGTTTACACACTCAAAATGTAAGGGTGGACTATAAATTATACTCCTGATACATTAAGGAAGAAGTATAGGCTATTTCTTAGAATTACTGATAAAAAGATTATGAAGGCATAAATAATAATAATGGAAGACCACGTGTCTACTATTCTCTATGGAGAGTATTGACGCTGTAAATATATGCAAAGTCTGAACACCCTAAGCATTGGGTAGTGCAAAAATCATCAAATGCTTAAGGAAAATTTGAAGACACTATTCATGTGTAAAGAGGGTTGTAGACATGGAAATGTTAGGCTTGGTACAATACTAAATTTTGTTGTCCAAAGTATTGTTAAGTAAAGTTTTTACACAAAGTATAATTTAAAAGGAAGTCTAAAACATGACCTTAGGCTAGATCTAGATGCTCAATTGTTACCGGTAGAAATAGAAAGTGCAACCTAGCAAAACAATACCCCTTAGGATACTGGGTATACCCTGCAATGTGTAATAACACGAATGTAGTACGAAATACTAGAGTTAGAGGATTGGTAAAGTTGCGTAAAGCATCAATATGTATTTTTTTTTATGATTATGTACTCGTGTTAAAAGGTGAGTTAGGTTATCTCATTAAACACCTTATAAATTCGAGCATAATACATCCCATCCTGTTAAAACTTTGTTGGATATTGGAAAACATGTTGGTTGCACTAACACTAACATGCATGTGAAAAGAGTGGGTTGATTAGAGGGAATAGTATTCCAAACTTACGGTTACTTTTCATAAAACATTGCTGATTAGTAAAAGTTTAAGACGTATGTATTCGAATCCTGTGTCAAGTGGGTTTTACTCAAAGTACAAGAGCCGATCGACAAGTATATTGTTTCTCTAAAGGAACTAAAAGGAAAAGGGGACTATATAATCACTTAGGATTTCTATGTCTCTAGCTTACACGCATTATTGATGTATAGAATTGGAGTATCCCTTCACTCATAACTTTCCAAGATAGATGAGTAACGATGTTTTAATTGATAATTGTATTTGCAAATGATAAGTGAATGAACATTATATAAAGTTATGTACTAACATTGCAGGGTTTTGCGAGGAGAACTATCAATCAAAATTGATTGTTAGAAGAATATTCATGGGCTCTGATAATAAACTTAATAATGAGTGATGTTTTAACTTATTATACATTGTCGGATTTCGAGGTTTCTGAGAACGAATGAGTAACTATGGATTACGTCATTTGTACACTGACATTGTAGGTTTTTACCAGGTATATGACCCTTATCAGGATCAACGTACCTTAGGGATTATCACTTACGTAAAAAAGTTATGCGCAATTGATCAAAAATGAGTAAGGATTTATTCTGGATGGTTTATAGGTTTGTATGAAACATGAATTATGGTAGAGGTATTAATTAGTACGACTTATGAAAGGTTGATGATTAAATTGATCTTAATATTTTTTTTTCTAGATGCTAATTATATTTTAGCTAACCATGAAAAACTAAATTCACAAATCAGGACAACGATAGTGAAGGCACGTCAAACACCAAAGAGTGTGTGTCACAAACAGTCAAAGCTTGTAATTAACATTAAATACGAGGAAAACATATGTTGTGGGAGCACAATGGTGTTAGGAAAATTATTGTCGTGGGAGCACAATGGTGTTAGGAAAATGATTGCCATATGAGCACAATGGTGTTAGGAAAATAAAGTGGCAAGACAATTGATGGTCTAACCCTACCGCACCTTTTCGGGACTCAAGCAAGAGGGATTGAGGGGAATGGGGAAGGAGTTATGACATCAATAATAAGAACTAGGAAAAACTCGACATCTGGAAAGACAAGACGTTGTTTGATATCATTGAGGCAAAAACTTTTGACGAGCAGTCAAAAGGGAGAGTAACCTCGAATATAGCTGTAAGTCCACACATAAATTGGAAATGAACTCAAGGGAGACCTTGGAAACTAACGAACAAAATAAGTTAGCATACCTTCTAAGTAACTATACTATCACATGACTTAAATGTGTAATTGAAACAAAAACTCAAAACCAAGAAGAATGAGGAATTTTAAAGTTTTGATTAAGATCTTGTGAAATAGATGATGAATGAAAGAAAGGTTTACCTTAGGTAAATGACCAATTAAGTATCCAAGTGGATTACTCATGAATCAATTACATTATTAAGAAATAATTATGTATTATGATGATAAAAAGACTAAACATGTTCCATAAATTGCAATTATGATGCTGCAAAAGGACCTGCTATTTATATTTTAAGTTGAATTATTGAATGTTGACATGTGTAAAATTCAGGTAGACCTGATTTTGTTACAGGGAACTACAGGTCTTGAACAAATTACAACCTACAAAGATCAGGGAGATCGAAGGAGATCAAATCAAGACGAAGCCAGAAAATATGACTCAAGAGAGGAATGCAAATTTTGTCAAAGAAACAAGAACACCGAGGACAATGTTATTTTTAAGGGGGGAAGGATGTAATATCCCTCTTATATTCCCCTAAATATTTTGTAATTTCTGAATGACTATTGTACTTATTCTCTAGTGAGGAGCTCAAGGCCAAGGCCCCACCAACAAAACCTTGTATGTTAGGAGAAGAAATTCCCTAGTTATAGACTTGGGATACTTAATACATGGATGAAACTTAACCGACGGGCAACTAAGTCCATTAGGGGGCAAGGTTAATACGGTGAGTGGATCTTTGGGAATTGGATGAAGAGTAAATATTTTTCCTTAATGACCTAAGATCTTAGGTGTCATCCTAGGTTAAGGTAAGCCCTAAGTATACTAACTTACCTATTGGGTATTCAAGGATAATTCTCCCTAATACGTCTTAAGGAATCAAGTGCCAAGAAGTTCCCATAGAACCTATATTAAGAAGCTCAAGCATTTTTCTTAAGAAAATCTTATATTCATCTTAAAATTTATTTAACTACAAGAATAATTCTCAAAAAAGGAAAAGGGTATTGGTAGTACCTCAGTGGGGGAAACTAACCTTTATAAGATACAAACTATTCTCTATAGAGAGAGAGAGAGAGATACATGTACGAATATATAAGTTAATGAACAAAAAGGCTACCCTTGGCTGATAATATTCCTGTAACGACCAAGCAGGAAGCCATATTTCCTACTGAATAGTGTAGAGCTACATTGTCGAGGAAGATATTAAATTCTATGTATAAAACAACAAGTTTAAGAAAAGGTCTGCAAAATTTTGAGAGAAGGGGGGGGGGGGGGGTTCCAATTGGATCTTAAATAACCAAAAGGAAACTTGTAAGCTTGTTTCGCCACTTGTCTCATTGGATATCTATTAACTAAGAAGAACAACCATAGTTGGACATACAAGGAAAAGGGATAAATTAACTTTTGAGCCAAATGGTTTGTTTTTTCCTTGTTTACTTTGGGAAACATGTAGGAATCCCCCATACCTATGTTGACTCCTCTGGAGAGGGCATAATTACAATATATATAAAGTATTCCTTTATGTTTTGGAAAAGGGAGGGACCATCATCCAAACGAGGTTAGTATTAAAGAAAGTTATTAGCTTTTCCCAGGGTGAGCTCCTAGAAATCAGCCACACCACTAATTTCATGGGATTTTGCTAGAAGAATCATGAAAGTCATTAGAGGGAATTAATTACCTATTCTACTAGGGCATGATTTAGGGGGGAAATATTGGCTTCTTAAGGGGGAAGAGACCTGCGCAAGAGGGGGAAGGAGTTCATTGAAAGAATATGGGCATGCATACAAGGGTACTCTTAGAACCAGATTGTTCATGTTGGATTGAATTGCAGAAGCAATGGCCAAAAGAGGCGATTGCTAGAAGGTATGATTTGTTGTGTGTTTTGTGTTTGGGAATCTAGTAATTGTTTAGTTACTTCTGGATCTTTTATTTACAGTCTAGGAACCAAACTACTGATGTACTCTAATACCTTGACTACATTTTTTATCTGCACCAAGTTGCGTCTTGATCTGTGAGTTATATACATGCGTTCTATTTTCAGAAGTTTTAGTCTCGGCATTCTTGGGTTTCCAATGCCCGGGTTAACTGGTGTTCAACTCTGAAAATGTTCCTATTACCTGTGTTTGTAAGAGTACAGATCTGTGATTCGTTGGAAGCTTCTTACCTTGCATGTGTTTCCAAAAAACTAAATCGCTGCTCATTTGGATGATGGCATGCAATTCCTAGAAACTAAATCACTGCTCATTTTGATGATGGCATGCAATTCCTACAAACTAAATCACTGCTCATTTTGATGACTAGGTGCGATTCGAAATATATCCCTCTCCTCTAAAATTTGAAATCATTGATCAGGTTGTTGTTGAGTCTTGTTTGTATCTGGTCCAAATCCCTTAAAAGAAATCGTTATTTTGGGTTTATGTTGAGTGTGGATTGGAAACGGTTCCAAGTCCCTAAAAATGAGATCGCTGGGTATTTCGGTGATTTCGTGCGATTTAAAGGGAAATTGATTCAAACCTTTAGGATGAAATCGCTGCAGAATCTAAGGATTGCTTACGATTTTAAAAAGTACTAATTCCATGAAATGAAATCGTTGTTCCGGTCGATCCTAAGTCTTGATTGAATCCGGTTCGAATCCTTAAAATAAAATCATTGTTTAGGTTGATGTTGAGTCTTGTTTGAATCTGATCCAAATCCCTTAAAAGAAATCGTTATTTTGGGTTGATGTTGAGTGTGGATTGGAAACTGTTCCAAGTCCCTAAAAATGAGATCGCTAGGTATTTCGGTGATTTTGTGTGATTTAAAGGGAAATTGATTCAAACCTTTAGGATGAAATCGCTACAGAATCTAAGGATTGAGTGTGATTTTTAAAAATACCAATCTCGTGAAATGAAATCGCTGATGATTTGAGTGCGACTTGTAAGCAATCTATATCCGTAGGTCTATTGAGTATTAATCTCTTCATGAGTTACTTTTGTGATGTCTTGAGTTTGACTTCTACCATCTTGAATCGGACCATATCTATATTGTATGACTCCTTTGTAACCGTGTGTGAACCAAGTATGTAATAGATAGTCTGCGCAAGTTTGTTTTGATATTTGAGTCCCTGTACAGTTCAGGTGCTTCATAAAGAATATGCCTACAATCTCCTTCCAGCGTTTAGATCCATAGTCATTGGATGCTCTCGATTGTTTTTTCTTGATCCATAGTCATTGGGTGCTCTCGACTGTTTTTAGATCCATAGGTGATACCCTTTTCGTTTATTCTGACTGCATGATGTCATAATCCGGTATTCAGTGTGTTGGTTTATATTAGAACTCTTATGCCACTCATATGGAAGATGGATCATTGATCTCTCAAGTCCAAAAGCCAGAAAATAATATGCATAAGGATGTATTTTTTCCTTGAATTATGCTCTGTAAGAGACTGGAAGGGAATGTTAAATAAATTGCAGCAAAGTGCCGTAGAATGTACTCTCTCCTTCGTTGGTTACATAATAAAGAGAATAATGAATTTGGTGGACGTAACCCTCGGATGGGGTGAACCACGTATATGACTATCTTCTTGTCCATTATTTGTTTTCTGTATTTTTTATTCTATTATGTTACTGGGTATAAAGGTTTTATTTTTGTGCAGTCTTACCAAAGGGTCATTACTTAATATATGGGTTTACTTCCAAATAGAAACGAGGGATTTCAAGAGTATTCTTTTATGCGTATATTAGATTGATTCTTGTTAAATGATGGCTTTACTAAACATGAATCATTGGCATATGGTTAGGATTTTGTTTATGTTTGAAGGATGTAAGGGTCGTATGATAAGTACTTAAATTATGGTGTTTTGTTGAATGAGGATCACCTATGCATTATATATAAAGGTTGGATGTTATTGAATTATATACACAAAGGTTTGATGTTGATTTGGAACTCCTCCTATTTACTTGAGGTATTCAGGTTATTACAGTTTGTAACCAAAGATTTTTATTAATGCTTATAACATGTGAAATAGTCTAATGTGGGACAAAGGTTAAAGTCATGGGTTAAGGTCTCTTCCTTTATGTTAATGATTATAAAACACGGATCTTAGGAGGAATTGAAAGGCTAACCTTTTTACATTTCACCTAGTTATTTCAGCATAGTAAGTTTCATGTTATGTCCAACACCTATCTGACGATTGTTTTTCTTTGAGATCAAGTTCCTAACACTCATAAGCCTTAAGGGTAATTGGTACAAAAGGTACAAGTTGTCTTTTGAGAGGAAAATGTTTTGGGCGATTCGGGAACTGTTACAAATGGCTAATCGATTAAAATATCCTCTCCACAAGTTAGTCTCCCATAATCAAGGAGGCTTTATCAAAGGTCGACAAATCCTAGATAATGTTATCCTAGTCCAAGAAATTATCCACTCCAGCAAGACACAAAAAGACAAAAGGCATGATAACAAAAGTTGACATGTCTAACGCCTTTGACAGAGTCAATTACTGCTTTTTGTATAGAGTTCTGGAAAAAATCAGCTTCATCACTAAGTTTATCATGAAAATAAAAGCTTGCATTGGGTGTCCATGGATAGCCCCTATGATCAACAAAAGGCCTTCTATATTCTTCCAAGCTACTCGAGGGATTAGGAAAGGATGCCCTCTCTTCCTGTTCCTTTATATTTTAATCATTGACTCCCTGAGCAGGAAGCTACAAGTGGAAAGTTTTGTTGGGAACATTCCAGGAATAATAAATGCTCAAGGAGTTGTCCCCATAAACCATGTTCTCTTTGCTGACGACAACCTCTTATTAGGAGGAGCCTCCAGGAACATTTTTAAAGCACTTAAGAGAGTCCTTCACTCTTATTGTTTGGTATCCGGTGGGAAAATAAACTACAACAAAAGATCCATATATCGATGGAACTTGGAACAAGTAGCTCTTTCAAGAATCAAAAGATTGTTAGGAATGCAAGGATTTGATAAATGGGGAAGCTTCAAGTATCTAGGGCTCCCCATATCATCCGGTTCATCAAAATAAAATCATTGGAAAGAAGTAGACAATTTGATAAAGGCCAAGCTCAGTTCCTAGGGATGACGATGGCTAAATCACTCTGGGAAGCTTGTGCTCATAAACTCAATACTATTCTCCCTCCTTTTATATCAGTTGTTTTCCTCTCTTCTTAGCACCAAAATCCATTCCTGACAAAATGTCAAAGCATTTGAAAATTTTTCTATCGAGAGGGTGAAAAGGGAACAAAAAAAAATTTGACCTTGTCAACTGGAACGTGGTAAGAATATCAAAAAAAGGCTGTTAAGAATGCAAGGATTTGATCAATGGGGAAGCTTCAAGTATCTAGGGCTCCCCATATCAGCTGGTGCATCAAAATAAAATCATTGGAAAGAAGTGGACAATTTGATCAAGGCCAAGCTCAGTTCCTGGGGATGACGATGGCTAAATCACTCTGGGAATCTTGTGCTCATAAACTCAGTACTCTTCTCCCTCCTTTTATATCAGTTGTTTACCTCTCTTCTTAGCACCAAAATCTGTTCCTGACAAAATATCAAAGCATCTAAAAAAATTTCTATCGAGAGGGTGAAAAGGGAACAAAAACAAATTCGACATTGTCAACTGTAACGTGGTAAGAATATCAAAAAAGAGGGAGGGATGCACATTCGAGACCCTCATTTATCAAACCTTGCAATGGGAGGTAAGGTTCTTTGGAAAACACTATCTCAAAAAATCCACTGGGTTAGTCAAACTCTTCAGAAACAATATCTGACTAGTTCTAGAAGCAGGTGTTTGGATACCCACCTTCTTCCAAAGGAAATCCCTTATGGAATCTGTGCATATTATGGATGGAATTCTTCCTACCCCACCTCTACTGGATCCCAAGAAATGGGAAGAAGATCCTTATATAGATGGACAACATTCTTGGTCGTTCCCCTCAATACCTCAATACCTTATGGAACTCGAGAATGGACTATAGGGAAAAACCTCAATACCTTATTTGATATCTTAAGCTAGACAATTGATGGAATTTGGGAAAATTGGAAAATCCCCAAGGTCCCTCTGATCCTTTCGGTTTCCAAGACCTCCCTTCTCTTCCATCTTTCAGGTTGCACTCCAATATCGATCTCACTCCCTAATAAGAGAGGGTGGGAGAAGATAGGGGATTACATTGTTTCCCTAGGGTATAAGCTCCTTCAAATAGAAAAATACCCCAACTCTAACCAGAAACGATGAAAAATAGTCTGGCTCCCCTTTGGACTCCCCAAAGTTAACTTCTTCTCCTGGATCCTTGGGCACAAAAAATTTCTGATAGGGGAAAGAAATTGGATAGGGGACCTCCCCCCTATAGAAAACCCCCACTTATCAAGTCGCCCTAAAAACCCTCAGCAATGGAAAATAAGACTGTCAATCTCTGAATTTGTTATATGGAGGAAAGAACAAAATAAAAAATATCTTTTTTTATGGAGCTTCCAGATGCAACCCTAGAGTAGTAGGTGCGAGAGGGGTACTCTTATCCCCTTGAGGAATCATTTATCTCAAATACATTTGGGGGTTGGGGACCAAATCCAATAATCAAGAAGAAGTCTTAGCTCTTATAAAAGGCTGTCAGCTAGCTCTTCTCTTAGGTTACACAAAAAATCTCATCTTTGGAGACTCACTGATGCTCATTAACTCTATAATTCATGGATGCATGATTCATAATGTTAAATTAAATTCCTATTTGGAAGGGAGCCTACTTCTTCTCCCTAAATTTGGCTCAATCAAGTTCTTTCACATTTTAAGAAATTTAATTGTTGAAGCAGACAAAGCTGCAAATAAAGGTGTCACCCTCCCTATTGGATCTCTCAACTCCACGGTTTGCGGATAGGAAACACACCCAGTGCACTGGCCTCAGCTTCAATCAAAACTACAGCAGTTCATTTGGATTCAGCATCAATAGATCTCATTCTTTAGCTCGCTCAATACGCTCCACGGGTTGGAAGTGTGTGTTTATGCAATAAACTCTCCTCTGAATATTGGACAGCAAAATGGAAGTGTGTGTTTATGCAAGAATTAAGGATCTTAATCTCCTACTCTACATCTCTGGATCGTTGAACGAGTGCTCCCTGTGAACTCTCTAGTGGTGGTGGTGGTGGTGGTCAAGATCAGACCAAGAAAAAATGCATGCATGCTAAGATGGCCATTCACAGGACTACGTATAGCCTACAAGTTGCGAGTGGATGCTTTCAGTAACTGGATGGAGCTCCCAGCTCTCTGTCATGTAACCAAGAGGCATTTGTTGGAACCTGGCCCAGATAGAGGAGAAGGGGGCATAAGAAAATATGCACAAAACATGTGTAAGAAATCAGCAAGGTCAAATTTGTTGTATTTGATCTTCCTTCCAAGTATAATTTATGAATATAATAGATCAACGAAGATGGAAACATGTCTAAGTTGACCATTAACTTCTCTTTGGACTCCTCAAGAACAATGGATGTCATGTAAATCGTCGGATTTGGCGTTAATCCACGGCCCTATTCTTTTTAATATTACAAATATCCATTTTCGTGAAAAAAAAAATAAGTTTGGAGAATACAAAATTTAGGTTGAAATTATTTAATATGAAAAATAGTCGAAAGGATGTTAAAATATAGACCAAAATTAATAACCCAATAACTTTCTTTACAAAGGCCTAATGCTTTGAAAACTTGCTTAGTCATACAAAAAATTGTTTTATAACATAATTTAAAATGCAAATTGTGATGTTTTATTAACTGAATTAATACTTAGTGATTTAAAGACCCGCATGATTTTGAATAGTACGGTAGTTTACATAAGCATACGATCATCATCATTTTCAACACCTAACAAACATAAACATAATGATCATGCCATCATAAACATAAACATAAACATCATCATACTAACATAAACATAACTGTAGGTTTTAACAAAAGCATACATGCATCATCATCATTTTCACGATATAAACATAAACATACCATTATTATCATTATCAGCATCTAACAAATATAAAAATAAACACCATCATATATACCATCATTAACATAAAACCGAAAATAAGCATGAATGTACCATAATAAACATTATGTCACATATTCAGGTAACATATACAACTAACAAATTTAAACATCATCTAGCACACATAATTAAAAATGCACGTAAACATAATAACATTCCATGATCATCACTTTCACCACATAAATAAATAAACATAAACATAAACATTGACATCAACGTAAACATGAAAAATGAAATATATATATATATATATATCAAAGTTGTTAAAGAAATGTAAGTGCGGAAGATGTTTTATTTTGTATTATTATTGTTATCACTCCTTCTAGAGATAGTGTTCCTCCGATTAGGGATGTCATTAATGTAATTGGTCATGCAAAGTATTTAGGTAAAACCTTCGTTGTAAGTTGGGTCAATAGTACATTTGGGAGAGAGGAGGAAGCCCAGTATTATTCTTGGGGTATTATAAGTCTTATTCTTTGGGTCTTACACTGTACTTAGTTGAATTCTATATCGAGGAATTTTTGTTGGGTTTTCTTCACCATGAGGGTTTCCCAAGATAAATCTCTGTGTTCTTTTGTGTGGTTGTGCTTGTATTTATTTCAGTGATCCTTCTGTATATGGTTATGATGTTATGATTCTAAATGTTTTTAGATATTGTATAAAATTTGAAATCTTAACATGGTATCATAGATACCCTTAAATTAGTCAGTGTGCCGCAGTGTTTACTGCAGCTATTGAGGATTAGGGTTTCATGCTTGAAAATCCTAGAAATCAAAAACTAGTCATCTTGGGACTTTCGCTATAACCTGAGATTGGAGAAGGATGAGGAGCTGAAACTTTTATAGGACTAATATGAAATAGTTTTGTAACTTGTGTGAATGTTTCAGCCTTAGATTCGCTATACTTCAGGAGATATGATTCCTCCAAATCAGGGTTCCATCCTCCTCTAGAATACAGTCACAAACAAGTGACCTAGGGATAATTGCTATATCTCGGGCTATGAAGGTCCAAATAAAATTTAGAAAGATGTTATAAATAGGGCATAGAATTTAGTTTATGTGGTCATATTTTCATACCTTGAAGGTGAAACAGTGACACGTGGAAGTCCATGCAAGTTCCCTATGTTGAACAGTTATCAAACAAGTTACCTTGGGAAAACTCGCACAAGTTCCACTTGGAGAATCCAATTCTGCTCTAACTTGTAGGGTTGGAAAAAATACAGGGAAGGATACCTCAAGATGAAGTTTCATACCTTTAGGAGAAAAAACAAGATCAAGAAATTATGCAGAATAAATTTGAGAAAACTAGGGATTCCTATTCCAGGCACTTCCCTCCATCAATCAGCTAAAAAAGGAGGACTATAAAACTCGCCATAGGAGGAAGAATATGTCTATGGAAGAATTTTCTCATTATTTTAATCTTCAATTTTTTACCTAACTCTACTGCTAGGGAAAACAAGGGCACCAGATATTTTCAATTTTTTCCCACAGTTTTGGGAAAATGAGTATGTTGCTCAGCTCACCTTTAGGAGGCACATATTTCTATCCAATCAGACCTGAAAGATACCTAAGTTGGAAAATTAGGGTTTCTCTATCAAATCCTAGGTCCACTAGTAGCATTCTTCCATAAAATATTTCAAGCAAGAATCAAGTTGAAGCAATCTCATTGCTAAGTTCTATCCTCTCTATTTCCATTTGAGGTTCTTATTTTTAATCATGATGACAAACAATACCAAGATTGAGAATAAGCTTGAAGGAATCGTGAACCTCTAAGCATGGAAGTATAGAGTGCTTCTCATACATGAAGAAGCATGAGATGGATAATGATGTCAAAGAATAATTTGTAGATCCAGAGGGAGATGAAGACAAAGCACAAGAAGGACTTAGTCAAATCTAGGAGGATTATTTCCATCTCCATTAGATCTCACATGTATCATCCTTATAGACTCCCAAGGAGATGTTCGATACAATGACCAACTTGTATGAAGGAAATAATATCAACAGGAAGATGGCTTTGAGGAACTAGTTGAAGAATTTGAATATAAATAACTCAGAAACCATTCAATCTTACTTCACAAGAATCTATCAAATCAAGGAGAAACTAGAATTCATTCGATACAATGTTGAATAAGCAGAAGCAAATATTACAACATTGAATGGCCTCCCAAAATCATGGGATTCATTCATTCAAGGAATATGTGCAAGAAGGAATCTAATCTCTTTCACCAAACTATGGTAAGAATGCACACAAGAAGAATCTTTGCTCATAACAAGAGATGATAAAATGAGAGCAACTGTAGATCAAGCTCCCACAGTTTACTCCAGAATAAATCATAGAAAGAATAAGGACCATCATCACAATAGAAGACAAAAGGAAACCTCCCAACATTTGATAATACACTTTTAAGTATAAGGGACTCTACTCCAGATATTGTCACATAAATAGAGGCTCCTTCAATAATAAGTCAAACAAGGAAATGCATCATGCTCACACCGCTGAAGATGATGAACCAACTCATTCAGAGAAGAAAAAGAAGATTCCTCAAGTGATGAGGAGCATGAATTCTACTGTTGAAGATAAAGTCCATACTCTTATCTGTCTCGGTATTTGGATAAGAAGGGCTGCAGTTAGTGACACTCAGAACCAGTACACAAGTTCCCAGAATCAGATGAGGAAGTAGAAGGCTCCAGGACATAAGAAGGAGTCCCCCCACCAAACAAACAAAAATAGGTTCCCAGAATCAGATGATGAAGTAGAAGGCTCCAGTTATTCTTATCAAGAAGGATTCCACACACCAAACAAATAAAGATAAGTATTTGAATTGTCATTTCCTATATATCTAGTTGCTTAAATGAAATTGTTTAGTTGTGTACATATCTATGTTCAAGGAAATGTATTATGCATGATAGGATGGTTGCATTAATAAATAGTATACTACTAATATGCATGTGATGGGTAAGTGTCATATGGTTATATACAACATTACATTGCTAATTATATAGAATGAAACCTCTTTGCTGAAATATTGGGATAAGTGCACAATCTCAATAATGTTATGGTAGAGATGGAAGGCATCTAGAAAGTTTATGTGTGTATACGGGATATGGATGAATGTTGTATTGGATAAAATAAGTTGCATGATTATATATTTATGCATAATAATTTTTCATTATGAATATGTCCTATGAAATGTTTCTAACCAAGAAACTGATGTATTTGACTTGTAGGAAAGATCATGTACGATCACCTACAAGAAAATAAGGATGAGACTTGTTCTGAAGAATAAGTGACGATAGTTCAGTTAGAAGATACAATCCAATAAACATACATGAAGATGAACCTGAAGCTCCGTGATGGAATAAAGAGATTGAGGAAGAATATAAGAGTCATGATATAACCTAAAGAGAGTGGTAGATCCACCTCGAGATATGAATACCATCTTGGGCATGAGAGATAATTCAATATGAAGAAAAGTATGATAGGGCTTCCAACTAAAGTAAGAGACCTCGGATACACTCTAGTTATGTGGCACTATTAGGTGGCATCATTGATACAGATCCTTCTAGCCATAGGAAAGAAGAAATGGAAGAATACTATGATAAAATAGTACCAAGCAATCATGGGGAATGATTTCTAGGATGCGTTTCTGAGAACTGAAGGGAAGTCTGCAGTGTCTTCCATGTGGATCTACAAGATCACATATGCAGCATATGACAACATCAAGGGATACAAAGCAAGGTTCATGGTTTCTCTCAGAAATATGGAGTAGACTATGGCATGACATACTCCATTGACCATACACAATTCTCCAGTGAAGTAGAAGTGTATATCGAGTAGAGAACCACATGTGCACAAAAGGATTTCTATGAGCTTAGAAGGCACCCATGGATAAGCACATCCAATTACATGAGGAGCTTGAAGATAACCTAGAGTGATGAAGATATTAACATTTTCTACAAGGTTGAAGATGGAAGCCTATAGAGGATGACAAGCTCATAGATGGGTGCAAGAGGAACTATTGAACAAATTTCAATATAGAGGATCTTGGTATCCAGTGACCTAATATGGATACATAGAAGATATGTAGCAGAGGATGATACATGTCACTCGAATTACAGAATATTTCGATACATAGAGTATAAATGTATAGGGAGAACGATTCTCCACTTCAGAGGGAATGACTGCAAAAGATCTCTTATTTGGACATGGTATGACAGGATGGACAACTTCCTGATGGAATAAGGATTTACCAAGAGTAAAGTGTGTTCCAACATTTACCTTAAGGTTGAATGCGAAATATTGAGATATGTTGATGACTTGACAGGATGAACTCATTATAGATACAAATAGGAAGTGTTGAATATAGAAAGAGCACTTCAGGATGTTTGGGATCAGGTGTGATCTCATGGCTTAGAAGAAAGAGTCTAATTACATTGCAGCATGTTCAACTTGTATCAAAGCAGTATGGGTTCGCAAACTATTGGTGGGATTTCTAAGATAGATGCAATAAAGATTTCTTGTGAAAATCAAAGTTGCATCAAGCTTACAGAGAACGCGGTGTTTCATAAAGTATGGGATATGGTGCAGAGATTATTTCTAAAGCTCCGGTAATTCCTACTGAGGAACAGATTGCTGATGTGGTGACTAAGCCTCTGTCTCGTGTAAAGTTTGAACACTTTCGAGAAAATCTTGGTATAGTCTGAAAGGACCTCCCTGGAAAGAGGGAGTGATGATGAGAGAATGAGATGGTAATGGTATTCCAATACAGAGAAGGTCGGTTGATTTTTCCAGTATTTTGGATGTGCAACAAAAGAATGATGAGCCCCAATGGTCTAGTCACTATATAGAGAGCCTGGTCGTATCTTCGTGGGTAGATCCCAATATGGTTGGTGACATCACTAAGGGTGGATCCCAGTATGATTGGCGTATCACTAAGGGTATATCCCAACATGGTTGGTGCCATCCTCACAAGGAATATCCCAAGAAAGTTGGCCATATATTCAAATAGGAAGATCCCAACGAGAATGGTCCTACAGATTATAGTACTCACTTCTGGAGAGTGATCCTGCATTCACTTGTAGGATGGTCTTGCGGACAATAACAATATCTTGTTGAGAGTGTTCCTAGCTCTTACCGGCTAAGGATGGTCCTACAAACGATAGTACTCTCTTCTGGAGAGTGACCCTACATTCATTTTTAGGATGGTCCTGTGGACAAGAACACTCTCTTGTTGAGAGTGGTCCTAGCTCTTATCGGATGAGGATGGTCCTACGTATGATAGTACTCTCTTATATAGAGTGATCCTACATTCACGTGTGGGATGGTCTTGCGGACAAGAACACTCTCTTGTTTAGAGTAGTCCTAGATCTTACTGATTGAGGATGGTCTTGCAAACGATAGTACTCTCTTCTGGAGAGTGATCATACATTCACGTGTAGGATGGTCCTGTGGAAAAGAACACTCTATTGTTGAGAGTGGTCCTATAAATGATAGGCTGAGGATGGTCCTACAGACGATAATAATTTCATATGTTGAGTGGTACTGCATTTAGTTGCGGTCGAAATATTCATACAGTTGTAGATGACAGTATCCTCTCTGAGGATGTTCCTACGGACAAGAACACTCTCATGATGAGAGTGGTCCTAGCACTAACCGGTTGAGGATGGTCCCACGAACAATAATACTCTCTTATGGAGAGTGGTCCTGCATTCACTTGCAGGAGATTTCATGCATTCAGTACCAGAGATGATGAGGCTCAAGATGATGTTGATGCTCGAAGAAGATACCAGAGATGATGATGCTCGAGATGATGTTGATGCTCGAAGAAGATACTAGATATGATGATACTCAAGATAATGTTGATGCTCAAAGAAGATACTAGAGATGATGGTGCTCGAAATGATCTCAAAGATGATCATGCTCGAGATGATGCCAGAGATGATGATGCTCGAGATGATACTAGCTGAGATGATGTTGATGATCAATACAATACCAAATGATAGAGATTTACGTGATGATGTTGCTCCATTGATGATGATGATGTTGATGTAATTGTGAAAACTTCCTATGACATATAGATTCACTAGTCAGTTGTACATATGTATTGTTGTAGAATACCTTCCTTGTTAAGAGGGAGTGTTAAAGAAATGTAACTGCATAAGCTATTATATTTTGTATTATTACTGCTACTACCCCTTCTGGAGATGTTGTTCCTTTGATTAGGGATTTCATCGATGTAATTGCTCATACAAATACTTGAGGTAAAATCTCTCTTGTAAGTCGGGTCATTAGTACACACAAAACAATTATTAAAATGTATTTTTTAGTCTTCCAAGGCAAATCGACTGTGGCAGCAAGGAAAATCTGGCCCAGTTGGGTTATTAGGCCTCTTAGCTGATTAGTATAAATAGGAGAGGCGCCTCCCTCATTTGTACAAGCAGCATAGATGAGTAGTTACACTAGAGAGAGAAAGAGTAGTCCATTTGGGAGAAAGGAGGCAGTCCAATATTATTCTTGGGGTCTTATAAGTCTTATTCTTTAGGTATTACACTGTGCTTACACTATACTTGTTTGAATTCTATATCAAGGAATTTTTGCTAGGTCTTCTTCCCCATGAGGTTTTCCCAAGATAAATCTTTGTATTATTTTGTGTGGTTGTGCTTGTATTTCTTTCAGTGATCCTTTTGTATACAGATATGATGTTACGATGCTAAAAGTTTTTTAAATATTGTATAACCTTTGAAATATTAACAAAATTCATGATGCAATATGTCAAATATAATACATCTATAGTGCAATAATTGCTATGACATATCTGCTCCACCTCCTCTAGTCGAGGCATAATCGGTATCTCTCTGACCAGACCTAGATGCATCATCATCTCCACCATTAGAGCCATAGGTAGTATCAGCACCTCTTCTAGAAGAGCCAAAGGAATCAATACCTATACCAGAAAGAAAAATAGATCTAAGAGCAGGAGAGATAAATCCATCAAGGCGAACTCTACAACCCTCTCTAAGAATATCTAAAATAGAAACAAGTGAAGTAGGAAATGGCGAATGGTCAGGACAGTGAGTAGGATTTAAGAGTCGGTCGAGCAGGAGTAGAGGATATGATGATGTAGGATCAGTAGGAATTTTGAGTAGGAGTAGAGGACTAGATCATGAAGGAGGTGGAATATGAGGACATGGTGGAGGAGGAGGTGGATGAGACATAAAAGGAGGAGGAGGAGGTGGATGAGATGTAAAATGTGGAGGGGGACCGGGTGCAGGATGAGGAGGAGGTGTAGTGGATGTGGAGGTTGCACCACTAGTCGAAGTAACTGGCGGAGAAGGAGTTGGACTAGTCAATGGAGGATCTCCGACCTCATCTGACAATGAAATACTATGATGGATATCATCTAAAATATTTCAAGCACCAAAAATGTGTTGCACCAATATCATCATATCACGAGGAAGAATCCTCCACAACTATGCATGATGAGGGTCCCTGATAATGTACCTCACATGTATTGGACAAACACCTTGATCATCCAATGTAATAGACAACCTATTTGTAATGTCCTGTCAGAACCTCTCATCTAGCTTGCGTTGGAGGCCAGGTATGGATAAATGGGGTGCATCAAGATGAGTTGCATCCAAATCCATATCCTCCTCATCCTAAACCAGAGGAGGAAGCACATCGCCATCAAATGACCCAATATCTGTAAAATATATAGTACACAATAATAATTAGATAATTTCATTAAACATGAAGTTAATATAACAATTTAAAATAATTTTATTTTGCATTTATAAAAATAATAAAATGCACCTATATTAATTCAAACATAACTCTAAATTTACCTCTATCATATGTTGGATCATCCTGAATGAATAAGATGTCGAGACACCCTCTCCAACCCAAACCAGCATATGGATATGGAACGATGTATAATCTAGGAGGGTTCTCACAGCCACACATCTAGATCACATCTGCGATTATTCTCACCGAAAATTCAGGCGTCCCCCCCTTGGGCATCATTTTCCCCCACATGTGAATATGCATGTATGTCATCAACCTAGGAGTGTGTTGGTCAAAAGATGGTCTGGTGGCCGAAAATATCTCAAAAAATAAACAAAACAACTCTGAACTGAAAGGGAAGTTATCCCTCTTGCTAATAAATGCATGACATCGACTAAGAGCATAACAAAACTATCATAAAAAATAACATACCACCTAACGCATGTAGGTTCCTGTAGTAAAGAATAAACATAATATAATAGAGGGCATCTAAATCACTACCCATTATCGGTGATATGCATGACCGTCTCCACCAACAAAGAGAGGAACCTAACATCCTCTCTACCAAAAGCAGCAATGGAGAGTTTCCCACCACTAACCTAAAATTGAGCAGGATCGGGGATGTTGGGATCAACATATCTTCAACATATATTAGCTAAGTCGATGTTACAGCTCCAAGTGGTACCTCAGGGAACTGAGAAGAGTCCTCACCTCTCCTGGAGATCCCTGTGATAAAATACATGTCCTCCTTGGTGGGTCAGAACCGCTGATCAGTACCAACTTGGAACGCTTTCCTATGATGATCCCAGCGTGCGATCAAATGGGTGAGGAATTTAGTGTTCCTCTTGAGTGATGTGGCCTCCTCATAGAACTTGAGGAGGCTGACAACTCTCAAGAGCTGTCGCATCTATGGAGTAATAGGATGAGGGTATAAACTTTTCTCCCTCTCCCTGGCCTCCCACTCTCTATGAAGGTTATACTGGTCAACTTAAACTTCATGTTTTTTCCTGCCCTTGTGGCAATCACGTCTCTATTTCACATATAACATGAATTATTTAGTCTCATCAAAATAAATATAAAAGCATTATATGAGAATTATATGTTAAAATAAAAATTTATTTTTTTTGCACAAAATTGACAAACGGTGTGCTTATATAAATATAACTCAGCGTGAGCGGTGCGATTATATAAATATAACGCATCGTGGGCAATGCGCTTCTATAATTATTGCATCGCGAATAGTGCTTTATACTATCCAAACTCATCATTAATATATTTCTATAAATTTATAATTTTATTATCAAGTCAATGTGCTATAATGTACACGCATCGGTGCGCTATCAAATTTGTTTCAACGGTGTGGCGCCTATGGCACATTCAAGCACCAATTATCGGTGCATCGAGATGCGCTAGTAGCACCATAGAATTATGATTTTTAATGTTATAGTAAATTTTTAATGTGTATAAGTCAGTGCTTTTATGACAAGTAAATGCATTGTAACTAGTGCGCTTATGTTCTTTACAAGCACCGCCACTTATTTCATTTTATAATCCATAAGAAAGTAATTGCATTGGTGCGTTCAAGACATGTAAGTGCATCGTAACGTCAATCTGGTTATGTGTAATGAACACACTAATTATTAGTTTAAAGTTTTAAAATAAATTTTATGTTATGGTTGTGCATTACAAAAGAGTAGCGCAATGGTAATGTGGTTTGTTTATACCATGTAAGCGCGTCGTTTAATGTCGGTTGACATGATGTAAAAGCACCATGGTGATCCTATCATATTTCATACCACCAAACATTGGTGTGTTGACGTCCATCGAAAATTTGGTTTTTCAATTTTCTTGGCAATATTTACCAATGTGTTTGATACGAACATGTGCACCATAAATTCGATACACTTATGTGTAATGAACACACCGATTATTAGTTTATAGTTTTTAAAATATATTTTTTGTTCTGTCGGTGCACTAAGTATGTGCAGTGCACTAGTATTGCAGTGGGTTCAGTTCATTCAACATTCCACACCAAAAATGCACCCTATAACAAATTACAGTGTGCACTAACATCAGGTACAAGTCAAACGGCTCGAACGCACCACACAAGTTTTTCATTTTTTTTAAATGCCAAATTACTTCTTAATTGCAAAAATTAAATTACTAAGAATTTAAATTTTCAAGTAAGAATTAATTTACCTGTTGAACCACGCGTCGGGGAGGCATCCTAGCTATGTAGGGAGATTTTAAATTTTTCCCACCATTTGGAAAATTTCAAACTCAATTCGGAAGCAAATAAAAACAAGTAATGTGTCAACAGGCGGTGGAATGAACACCGATGGTAAGGCGTCTAGTTGGGTTATGAATGGATTTGGTGTAGATGCCTCAGACGCACTGTGGAGGGGTAAAAATGATTTTTACGGTGTAGTAATTTTTTTTATAAAACCTTGTTCTGATGCGCCCAAGAGGTGAACGCACCGATGCATTGTGTTTGCACCAATATGTAGAGAATTTCTGCGTTATTTTTTTCCTGGGCACAATATTGTTTTTAGGATATCCCGGTGCATTTGTGTTGTAGACGCACAAGTGTGACACATTTACTAAAACACACTACTATGGTTTCAAAACATTCTTGTATGTTTCGCATAAAAAAATTTAAATACATGTTTTTTTCGTCATGCAACATTGCTTTTTTTGAGGCCCTGGTGCGTTTGGGTTGGACATGCACCGATGAGTTCATGTTTCCAAAATGAACCGATTCATTTTTACCAAATTTATGCTCATTTCGTGTAAAAAAAATTTAATTGGTGTGTTTTTGGGGGCACGATATTGTTTTTTAGAGGGTCCGATACATTTTGGTGGTAGATGCACTAAAGCGATAATTTTACTAAAACACACTGATATGGTTTAAAAAAATTCATGGTCGTTGCACATAATATTTTTTTGAATTTCATGTTTTTTTCGTTGTGCAACATTATTTTTTTACCGCCCCGGTGCGTTTGGGGTGGATATGCACCAACGCGTTTATGTTAGAAACGCATCAAATAAAAAACATCTACTAAAACCTCTGGTTGCTCACCTGTTCTAGTGGCCTCCACTATAAATGGATATTTTAGCTCTTTTGAGAGGAGCATCTGCTATAACCTCCGCTACAAGCCCTTTTCATTGTAGTGCGAGGACCTAAGAGAAGAAATGAAGAACAATAATGTTTCCCTCAAACACGAGCTCAAAGATGAAATTGTCGCAATAATGGAGAGGAAGATGGATGCCATGAACTAGGAGCAAAATGGATAACGTAATTAGTTACCTATGCCACCAACCTACAAGAACAGTATATAGAATTTAAATGGAAAATACATAATTACAAATTAAATGGATTGGGAAGCTTACAAGCATCATAATCAATGAGAAGGAATTCTAAAAGAAAATAGGGTCATGTACATATCAAAATAGAGGAAGAAATTGTCATAATCATTATCACATATCTCAAATCATCGTTTCAAAACAAACCCATAATCAATTTGATATCATCTAGCCTAGCTTTGAGGACAAATCTCCTTCAAAGTAGGAAGCAATGTTATGTATACAAATACACAACCATGATAAACATTAAACTTTAATAAATAAGTAACAAAGGAAGTATTAATAATAATAATTAAGGGATGTAACTCTTTGTAAAAACTCATGAAGGAGTCCTTTAGGAATTATACATACGGACTTTATTATTTGTAAACATCATCGTATCTTATATTCAAACATTATTTTTATATGTATATATTTTATTCATAAATATTTTGTCAAGTAAACATGGACTCTTTACTTCAAGAGGTTTTTCTTTAAAGAAGGATTATGGGGCAAAGTGATGAAATCAAAATATCTTAGAGATTGTCCTTTAGAAGAATGGATTATAAAGGAAAGAAAATATATTGATGGGGATTCTATTGGGAAGCATGGTGGACTCCATAAATATATTTGGTTAAGGATAATTCCATAGTGTTGCAGGATCATGAATATGAGCTTAAATAGTCTAAACATTAAGCTGTGAGAACCCTTAGAATAAAACTAAGGTATGACGTTAAGATTAAGAAATTAGTAGGGAAAGGGTTTGGTGGTGGAAGTTGATGTGAAAATTAGAAATTCCCCTAAGAACAAAATTTTTTCTTTGGCTAGTGTTATCCAATAAGATTCCTAATTGGGACAATGGTTAACAAACAAACATGAATGGGATAAGTAGGTGTGTACTTTGTAAATATGATAATGAAACTGATATTATATCAGTGTTCTTGGAAATTCACTGCATGAGAGTTTTGAAATGACCATTTTTTCAAGTGGACAATCCACCCATCATTAGATTAAAATTAAAGTTGTCAAAAATAGAAAAGAATCTGGCTCATTATATATAAAAAAGAGAAATAGCCCCTAGGGTTTAGGTAGACAAAGTCAAAATTGGCCATTGGTAAATATTTAATAATAAAGAGAGTGGATAAGGATTAAAATAATAACTTGGAGAGATTAATGTAACATTAGGATATACATTGGATTAGTAAGAGGAATAAGATTCAACTATAAGGAATGAAGCATAAGAATGCTTGGTAGGAATGATTCTTGTAAACAAGAGAAGAAATTATGAGAGGAATTGAATACATCGCATCACAATTTATCTAAAGGGAAGAGCTGGTAGGAAAAACGATTACAACATATAGGCAAGGGTGATCAATTAGAAATGAAAATAGAATGAGAGAAATATATCAAGAAGAGGGGGGGAATGTATGAATAATGAAGAGGGACGAGAAAAGGAAGGTGAAGGAAACTGATATTAATAAGAAGAGAGGAGATATCAAAAGGAGTTAATGTTAAATACAATGATTAAGGGTTTTCAATATCTCCTTGGGCTATAGCCATCTTCTCGATTAAAATTTCTTGGATCGTTTTCTATTTCCAAATCTTCAATGATAAGCGAGGAAGAATAATGGGAGGTAGATGCAAGGATTTTCATCTGATAAAAAAACAAATTGGTGTTTAGTATTAAAGGAGTTCCATGTGCTAACCAATATATTGAGGTGATTATGATTGGTATCAACATTGTGTTCTTTGAAATGGGACCAAATATATCTACCAATTTCCCAATGTAGGTTTTTCCACAGGAGTAAGGAATTTGGTAGACCTCTTGGGCGAGAAAAGTGTTGGATTTACCTTTAACATGACATATGAATAATTTTGTTTTATGGGGTTTAAGTATTGTTTTGATATCCTTTTTATTAATAATTTGGATATGTGACCAATGATTCCATGGACTTAAGGGAGAGAGATTAACACTCTAGTTGGGGAAGAGGGATTGGAATCCTTAGTTTTTGGGTGAAGGGTGGAATAAAAATATTTTTTTATTTGGTCTCGAGGATAGAATTTATCCATGATATATTGAGTGAGGTGGGATATTTCTTCATGTAAATGTTAAGGTTCTCATATGAGCACAAATCTGGTTATTAGGACTATGTATTTTTTAGCAGGGTGGTGGCGGGATTGGACATGGAGGTATCTATCAGTGTGGGTCTTTTTACAGTAAACTTATTGAGGTATAGAACCATTTTGTTGACATATGACCAAAACATCTAGAAAATGGAGAGAATCATCTTGCTATATTTCAATGGTGAACTAAATGTGAGGAGATATAATGTTCAAGTGATTATGGAATATATCAAGGGAGGTGTGGTTGTGCAATGAAGGCTTGTTGATCACCTCTTTGTTTCTTATCCTTTTTAAAAATTTGTTTGGAATAAAGTTCTACAGATTTCTTATGGATCCAACAACTGGGATTAAATCAGTTTGTTGGAATGCTTTGAAAAATGAATTGAATAAACTTGCATCAGATCATAAAGCCTTTCATTATTTTGTTCTTTAGGTGTTGTGGTTATCTATAAATAAGATGATATTTCAAGGCAAATATTTGTCTATAGGATTGGTGTCCCATAAAATTAGGTTTTTTTATAGATATTTTAATAAGCCTCATAAGAAAAAGGATACCATTATATTAAAGGAATTTTCCATTGATTATTCAGTATCCTATGGATTTTATGGTGCATATCAAGGAACTCCAAATATCTATGGAGCAAGGCTCTCATTTTTCTAAATAATCATCACTACTTTTCCTTGAAATATGGTGTTAGTCAAGGAACCAATAATAGATTTGAGTCTTATGATTTGTGTATTCTAATGAAACAATTGCAAATAAATGAATTAAAATATTGCAAGTGTTGAGGGACTCCAAAATTCTATTAGACTGGGAAAATGGAAAGTGCCAAATCAAAATATTGTCTCTAGGACCTATCATGAATAAAGTTTTGGAGGTAAAATAATGTTTGAATTAATATCCTTCACTCATGTATTCAAGGTATACAACTCAAAAGTAGACTCTCTTTGTAGACCAACTCTCTCTTCAATGGAAGTTACATTGGCTAAGCAAGAATTAGGAAGGGGGGAGATATCTTTTGAAACCATGATTTATATCTTATGATTATCATAGGTTTCTTTCTCTAAAAAAAATATAATTTATTTTCTTGGAAAAACATCTTGAAGAATGCTAATAATCAAGAAACACTACAAATGGTAATAATGTCATTGATTTATGTCAAGTGAACAAGATTGCAATTTACAAAATATGATGTGAAAAATCATCAAATAATTACCAATAAAATTCCAATGGATCCCAATAATATGGTGGAATATATCCACAAAAGACTAGTAATTATATGGATATAATCCCATTAAAGAAGGATGGAGACAACTAGTAGAGTTTAACATTAATACAAATTGTCCCAAATGTGATCTTCCTTAACAATCCTCGGCATGATTTCTACTCTAGAATATACAAATTGCAAGAAAAATAAAACCTTTGTTAGCTTGCTTTCCAGATCTCACAGCTCCCCACATTTTCAACCAAAATCCAAAACAATCAATATAATTAACTTTAATCCTTATATTTTATCCATTCATTCAATAATTATAATAACAATTGTGGGCCATTATATGTCCACAAAAATACCATGAATTATATGGATATCATCCTACATAAGGATGGAGACAATTAGGAAGGGAATAAGAAGGATAGGGGCAAGAAATAAATCCAAGGAGTGCAAGGAAGGTAGTGGTGGTGGGGAGAATAAGCGATGGAGTAAACAAAAATGGAGGAGGATATGAAGATAAGAAGGGATCTGATTAATCGAATGGTGGCGGTGAATACAAGAAGAGTGAAAGCAAGAAAATGAAGTCCCAATTCCCATATATGTCATTGAGTATGTCTTTTCAAGGTCTTATCAAGCCCACCTAAATCAAATAAGCTAATAGGGAAGAATAATTTAACATGAATATAAGATAGTTGGTATATGACAACACTAAGTACTTAGTAGAAGCTTGAGTGGTGGTTTTTTTTCCTTTAAAATGTGTATTAGACTAAAATTTGAAGAGGAGATGGGTTATAAGGAGGATGAATGCTTTCCTAAATAAATAAGTAAATGTTTGCAACCCCTTGTTCTATATTGTTCCCTTCACAATTACCTAATGATTCTCCACATTAGGTTCTAGCATTCCCTTCATAGTGACCTCGTGATTGCTCACATTATTTTTAATGGATTGTATTATTTCCAATCATCAATTGTAACTCCTTCGAAGAATGGTGTTGGAATTGTGTGAAAATATGACGACAATTTCACAACACTGTTTTTTTTTCAAAATGGAGAAAGACGTTGGTGGTGTAAATGGATATGGAAATTGGATTGTCCACTCAAGACAAGAATTTTTACATGGTTATATTTGTCAAACAAAATATTTACTTGCGACAATGGGAAAAAAATTAATTGGCATGGTCCAAATCAGTTCATACTCTGCAAACAAGAGGGAGAATCAATGGACCACCTGTTCTTGAACTATATTTTTTCAAAGAGGGTTTATCAAGATGCACCCTAGATGGTAAATTTCCAAGAATACTGGGTTGATAACTATTTAATGCAGTGTTTTGAAGTATGGTCATTTGAACCTATAATAAGGATTTATAAATAACCACATTATTATTTTATTTGGGGCATGTAGTTAGCCTGCAATAAAACAATTTTTTAAGACAAACGTTGGACCCCTTTCTCTAGTTGCACATAAGATAAAGACAACTTAGAAGGAAAGACAGGAGGACATACATTTAAAACCTACCAATATTTTAAAGGAGCCAACAATAAATTTTAACCAAACCTAGGGATATTTTATGGTGCAAGTCAAGGTCAACCTGGTATTTTTGGATTTGGAGTATTATTGTTTTAAAACAATAACCATCATTTTACGTTAAATTATGGGGAAAGGCATGGCACAAAAAATAGAGAATAAAATCTATGCACTATCGATCCTTGTGAAATTTTCAATTGAAAAAGGTATCGAGGTACTGCGGGTATTAGGTGATTCAAGGCTTCTATTGGATTAGTGCAATGATCTTTGTTATATAACCAACTTAGCTTTAGGGCCCATGATGAATAGAATTTTTGAAGTAAATATATAATTCAACTACATTTCCTCCAACCATGTTTATGTATAGTTCAATGTCAAAATGGACACACTCTCCAAATAAGCCCTACAGTTGAGGGATGGAGCTATAGTGATCCAATAATATAAAGGATACGAGGCAATGCCTACAATCAAATGATCTATGATGTGACTCAACTCATTTTGCCTCTTAATTTGTAGTATTGACAGGTTGATTGTCATAGCCTCTTGCACACAAATGTGAATTGATTTTTATGGTTTCTTTAGTGGAAGGGAAGGGTGCTAAATATATGTTATTATCGTATGTAAGAAAGGCCAAGTTTGTTTTTCCTATTAAGGGTTATCAGAGCTTGTAGGCTTGTTGCATGTATATTTTAATTTCAACAAGAAATAACAAATATCAAGTTTTTTTTCGTGGAAAAAAAATAGTTTTTAATCAAATACAATATTACAACATTAACATGATACCATATGTTTGTGAATAATCTTCCACTTAACTACAATAGAACACAAACACAATGCACTAAATGCATCATATATTATAGTGATGCAAAATGATGCACACAAAATAACATAGTTTTTAAATATCTTGAGCAGCATCACACGATGCAAATACAATATTGATGCGATGCAAAATTCCATGACAAAAATCCACATGCAACAAAAAAAAATGACTAGGGATTTGAGGGCTATAGTGGTGCTACAACCTTGTATTTTAATAGTGGTATAAACCATCCTAATTGAAATTTTTTTTGTGCATTGGGTTTCAAGGAAAAAATAAGGTTCCGTTTTAGTTTCATCCTGATTTTCATATTTACTTTTCATTTTATTTGCTCAAGTAGATCACCAAAAGTGAAAGGGTAAATCGACCTATAAGTTTAGTATCATTCTTTTACAGTTCTTTTCCTTTCTCTTTATTTAATTTGACATTGTAAAATAGCATAACTTATCTCTCATATAATTCCATAACAACCATAGTATTTTAATGAAATTAATCCCTAAATAATTTAATGGTTATTTCTCTCCCTTCTCTTATGAGTTTCTCATTATTTCCTACAAACTCAATGGAAACTCACCTCTACCTAGAATAGTCATCCTATCTAGGATTTCCTTGTATGAAAAGGAATTTTATTTATTATTGAATATCTATAATTCCCCTTTTTCCTTCTACTCTTAAATTGTATCTTGGCATCCTAGGTTGGAACATACTCCTCCTATTGAGTTCCTATCTCTTCCTCCTAAGTTGGTTCCAAATATTTCATCTTTGGTTGTCCCAAAACCACCTAAGTTTTAATGAAGCCACTAGTGAATTCTTGTCAAACCTTTCCTTTCTCAAGAAAAATGGGTTCCTTTAATTCCTCTTCCTATGGTTTCATTGTGATATGTTCCCTTTGACTTCCCCTTCTCCTCCTTCAACCATTATCATCACCTACATTTTAGTCACTCCATTTCAAAGTTCCCATCAACAGTTCCATTTAATATAAGGGGATACTCTGGCTCATCCTATAACTTCTTTATGATATGTTAGACTTGACTTTTACTTATCCTCCTCAAACTAATATTGTTACCTACATTTTTGTGACTCCACTTGAAATTAACTTCAACCCTTCCCCATATTAAGTGAAATGTTTACATTCCATATCCATATTACTCTATTATGATAGGTTAATTTACCTTTGTATGTTTCCTCCATGGAAATTTCTCTCTTACCTTCTCTCCCAAGTAGAATGACTCCTCTTCTACCTCTTCTTCCTTCTAGAAAATTACTTTCTAGAGTAGTTCATATATGAGGGTTTTACCTTTACACCATGGGAGATCCATATGTTTTCTCTCCTATTGATGTTTATTAATATATATCAACCCATATATACTACACCCATTTTCTTCCAATTAACATAGATTCAAGGTGTCAAAGACTAACTCACCCATGGTATCAACTTTTTAAAAGGTTCTTATGTACAACATCAACTGCCTTTTCTCCAACATAAATTTTACAACTTGGATCATCCCATCCTTTCCACATGGTTTGAAAACTATGACCCACCTCCCCATAAATATGGTTCCTAATCTCAAACTAATGGCTATATTGTAGCTAGTGAACATGACCAAGGGTCTCTCTAATATTCTTGCCTCTTTAAGGCTCTTTTCATGATGGATTTCCTTTCCTTTCATGATTATACATATCAACCTATATATGCTCACCCTTTTTTCCTCTTCCTTCTCAACCTAACACTAAATGGATTAATATAAGTGAAATTCCTCGACCTATTCCTATTATCCAAGGTCTAATTGAATATTGGACCCACCCCTTTATTATTTTCATATACCAACCCTATAACTCTATGAGTATGGGGGGTCCTCAACCTCAATTAATGTATGGATCTCCACTCTATCTCCCAACCTTGGAACCTTCCTTCTCAAATAATTCCTCATGTTATCACTCAAAACCTAAGCCAAACTTAACACATTAAAATACCTTAATGTTTCACCTCTAACTAAACTCAAATGCAAAACAACCCCACCTACTTGAACCAAATGGGTTTCAAAAGCTTGAAAAACCCTATATGAAGGAATCTCAACTTTAGTCATTAAATACCTCTAATTTAAGCAATGAACAACCCATATATAAACTTATGAAATTTAAACATAAGTTCTACTTCCAACCCCCATCCATGTTCACACCGACATACTTCAATAAAATCAATTCAAAATTATGTGGAAAATCACTTCAACAAAACACAAGGATTTGTCCCTAACCAAGGTTATGTTGAAAATTCACCATAACCTTTCTAAAACACACACCAAAACCATGGGAATATGGGTTATTAACCAAACTTGATAAACTCAAACACTCATCCACCATCCCATAGTGTTGCAAATGGTGGTCATTCCCAACCCCCCTATGGCTTCAATAGTAACTCTAGGTACCAACCACCTTACAATGGAAACAATAATAGATATATCCCCAATCCCTCAAATGATAAAATTTTAGACAACACCTTCTCAAACCAATTCTTTCAACCTTTAAAGAATCCCTTTAAAGTAAGGTGGGTATACTAATAAAACTCGACTAACCTTCACATGCTTCCTTTGATGTCCCTTTGCTACTCATAATGTGGAAACATGCCTCCCCACTATTCTACAAAAAATTCCTAAAATTTTAGGTACCCAAAATAGATACCATGTGGCCCATGTTGAATCCTTTGTCATTATCTATGTAGAGGTGATGTAGAGTTCATAACCTACAATGATATGGTTCTTACACCCTCCCCATAGTCCCTCACCAGCGAGTCTCTTTAGTATTTTTATTAGCTACTTGAGGATTCCATCTTTATTTTTCTTGACCTAGTAAATGAGTTTATTTAATTCTTCAACATGCCTAAACATAATGGCATAGGGGTAGCCACCATAGTCAACATAGAACACTATGACAAGGAATGCAATGAATCATTTGTTCAAATATAGGGGAAGGTTTTCCATCAACCAATGGTTTTATTCGATCAATATATATTATTATACTATTGTCCAATGCTTCTCATCACATCAATATTAAAGAAATTTACAAAACCAATCCTTCAACATATAAGGAATCCATTGATATGGTGATAATATTGTAGTAAGCCATCGTGAAATATTTAATAAAGAAAAACAAACCCCAAAATAAATATCTCAAAAAATTGTAGTAAAACACAAATGCATTTAGTAATGATGCAAATCAAACCACCAATGAAACCAAGGTTTTCCATTTAACAAGAGATAAAACTAAAGGCCAACTTATTCATCCGCTTCCAATAAGAGTGGTTAGTGCATTAAGCACAAACACAACACACATAGCATTAAAGATCGCCATGCTCAAGGAGGACATGTGTTGAAAGAGGAGGTTGGAAAGGTATCCAAGAAGTAAGATATTGTCGTGAATGTCAACACCAAGCTAAGAGTATACAAAGACCCTATGCTTGAATGCAAAAATACTAAAAAGAAAAGGGATCCCAAGAAAAATGAACCTTAAAATGAATGCCATAAATATTCAAATGATATATACAAATAAACATGTAATTAATCATATGATAATATCGAAAGAACGATGCAATCAAAATCATGAGAAGAAAAGAGATCAAGTAATAGGTGGGAAATTAAATGAACCTATATACCAATTGTTCATGCAAGTGATGCCTAATATATGAAAATAAAATGCATGAAAAACAATATTAGGGAAATAGACGCATGCCTTCACAAACTTGATGGTGCATGAAATATGAAGATGTGAGCTTGGGAGAGCATGGTGGAAGCAATCTATCTATCATGGTTCTCATGGTTCTATTTAATGTTCCCTCGCTACAAATTTCCCATAAATATCAAGTTTATAGTTAGCAACAAGATACACAAGACAACCTCTTAAATGCTTCATTCAACTTGGCTCAACCATCCTTCCTATATTTTCGACACTAACCTAAACTAAAATCAAACTTCCAATCAATAACTAGTTAAGTACCCATGAGAAAAGTAGAAACCATCCTTGCATATAACAAGGGTAAAAGGTATATTACCTTAAGGGGAGTGAGCATGAAAGGAAACATTTCATAAGGAGTAAGAATTAAAGGAAACCTACCTTAAGAGGACTAGAGTTGAGAGGTATCCTAACCTAAGTAAATATTAGTATAAGATATCTTACCCAAAGATGAGCAAGGCTAAAAGGAATCCTTCCATGAATATAGTAGGGTTTAAATAATCTTATCCAAAGAAAAGTAGCATTGAAATACAATGATACTCTAAGATAAGTAGAGTAGATAATGTTTGATGCAGAGATAAAAATACAACAATGATGGTATACAATATTGTTTAAATTCTTCTAAGATGTAATGCCTAAGGAGTTAATGAGATTCATTGATACCAACTCTTATGGGTCTACCATCCAATAATGTTTTTTGTAGTTAATAGCTCCCTCCATCCAAGTACCCATGGAGAGGAGGCAAATCTACATGGTTTTAAATGTGCACCAACTTCCTCACTATGAATCCTTATGTGTAGCGGGTTGAGGAAAACTATTTTTAATCCATCCAAGAAATTAGAGAATAGGAAGGAATACATGAGGTGTTGGAAAGTTACTAAATTACTCACTCTAAACACTTATGTATGGGAGGGTGAGGGGAACTATTCCTCTAGAAAATAAAATTTAAAGTTATAAAAAAATGGTCTAGACAAGGTCATCGCCTTGAGAAACAAAAGGGGAGAATAAAGCAAGGGAGGAAAAATGCATAGGATAAATCAATTACATACATGTCACTACGAGGTTGAAAATGGTTAGGGATTCATTTTTTATCAAATTGGAGAATCTAAAGGGGTGTTACGCTAGTGAGGTCCCGCTAGAAATAATGGGTAAAAGAGAAAAGTATAAGACAAGGAGAAAAAATGACCATGTGGTTGTAATCAAATTGTCAAGAAACTCTAAGCTGTCAATTTTTCCAATAAACTAACCGCAACACATTTTATGAGGAATTGAGCTGGTTCAAAAATTAGGAAACACCACCCTAGATAAAAGGAAGGATAAGGTAAACTGTAAATTTATTTTATTATCCATTAAGTAATCAAGACAAGGAAATTACTCCCAAAGGAGCAAAAACTAGCCTATTGAGGATCCATAGGAGAGGATGATGAAGAGACACCAACATCAGTGAAGTGAGGTAAGCCTAACCATGCAAACCATGTCAAAGTATGTAATTTCCATCCTTATCTAAGTAAATGCAGACATGTTTTTTTTATTTAAGGTTTGGGCCAACATTGATTTATTATTAATATTTTTTTTCAAAATACCATATGTCAGCTCCATGTTGAGCACATGATTACACATCTCCCTAATATTGGGTCTAGAAATCACCTCTCAATGCAACAAGAACATGTTTCCCTTGCAATCTACTAACCCACTACCATAATATATTCATATTAACTAATATTAGGTCTTGACAATACAAGGAAAAGGCCTTTTAATGAAGGTTATAGCGAATGCTTCTCTAAAAAGAGCCAAATTATTCGTTTATAGTGAATGTCACTAGAGGAGGTAAGCGGGCGGAGGTTTTAGCATATTTTTTTCTTTGGTGCTTTTATACACATAAAACACACCATTAGACCTACGACACGAACACACCGATGCCTACATAAATCATGTGGCATCGCAGTTGGAAACACCATCAAGAGAGAAAAAATTGTATAATTCTACAACCGATGCATTTAACTTACTCGAGAACATCGGTGTGTAACCAATTTGAAAGCACCAAATTAGGGTAAATGAATAGTGGAGGGCACCATATTGGGTTAACTTTTTATTTGTCATTTTCATTTTCAGTGCAGTCGTTCTCAATAACTTCACCAATGCATTCAAGGTTCGGGAGCATCGCACAGGGTTAAATAAAAAAAACATTGAATTAAAAAACCATTTTTACCATCTGAACTTATTTTGACCACCTAAGCACCGTTGTTGTACTTTCCTTGTTCAGATGCCTTGCCATTGGTGCTCCTCGTGGTGGAATTTCTCTCTTTCGTTTGTTGAGTGGATTTTGAATTTTGTCAAATGGTGAGCAAGTTTTGAAATTTGGTGTACATCGCAAACATGCCTCCTTAGTGCTCAAGTGACTAGGTAAACTCTTTGTTACCTCCTAATTTGAATTTTTAGTGGATTGAAAATTAAAATTGAGTTTTATTTTCAAATTTTTTTAAACAATGTAAAAAACATGCGTGCATCGTTAGCATTGTGGTATATTATTCTAACGCATCGGTGTTGGTAAAAACATAGAGCACCATTTTGTAGTGCTTGAGATATTTTTAGATATGACACAAAACTAAAAAAAATTAAAATTTTCTCATGGTTAACTTATGCACTTTGTTAACACGAACACACCGACCCACCGACCAGCTGGTGTGCTAACATTTAAAAGGTGCATTGTGATGCCAATAAAAAATAATTATAAAACTTAGAAAGATTTGTTCCTACTACGGTGTGCTCTAAAAATTCTTGAACATTGTTTATGGTGCACTAACGTGTCCACACTGCATCAGTGCTTCCTATTGATGAAAGCATTGTTTTTAAGATTTATAAAATATTTTTCGATGCACTTTAGTAGAACACAAGCACCGGTGCTTGTAAAAACATAGAGCATTGGTTGGTGGTGCTTGATATATTTTTAGACACACCACCACACTAAATATATATTAAAAAAACACCATGTTAATTGGTGCGCTTTGTTTACAAGTACGCACTGACCACTCGATGTGCTGACATTTAACAAGCGTAGTGTGATGCCGATAAAAAATAAGAAAGAGGTGATCCTACTACGATGTGCTCTAAAAATGTTTGAGCACCGTTTATGGTACGCTAACGTGTCGGCACTGCACCAGTGCTTCCTATTGATGGAATTATTGTTTTTAAGATTTATAAAATATTGCATGTGTATTTTAAATGAACACATGCATTGGTGCATTGTTTGTAAAAGAGCACTATTTTTGTTTTAAAAACTAAATTGGCACATGGTGTGCCAAGGTCAACATAGTGCACCATTGATAGTGCTTATATCATTGTAATGCACCAGGTATCCAGATGATTTAAATTTCGGTGTGTTTGTGTTATTGTAGCGCATCATTTGTAGTGTGCTTCTGTTAAAACAACACCAGTAATCGTGCTTTACTATAATTTATGCACACCGATAGTTAAATTCATTTATTTAAAAAAAATATTATTTGATATTAATAAATAACATGATCATTTAATGAAATATTTAATTTTTGTTATGTCTATTTATGAGACTGATCTATATTATATGTAAATCAGAGACGTCAGCAGCAAGAGGCCCATCAGCAGCAGTAGGCACAGATTGACCTATACTGATCCGAAAACAAGATCTTCGCTACTCTACGACGTTAACATGAATTGCATAAAGAGCATGAATGAAGCTCACAAATCCATAAGAAGAGAACCAAACAGCATAGAGAATGTGCACATAAAGACAACAAGTTGATAACGGAGTTCGTCCAGGATGGACTACGTCTCCAGGCCTGCTTCTCAATAGGAGGGTCGATCTATAATCTCAGCATAAGGAAAAATACATGGCAATGATACAATGATACCTTGGAGACAATGGTCAGGAAGAGAACCGCTGCCCAAAACACAACCAGACTGCTTCCAGCAACTCCGAAGCCTGAAGACGGTGTAAAACGAGTATAAACACTCGTACCTTCCTCCTACAGAGCTACGCAATCTCCCTTCTCTATTTTAGCTACAAATTCTCCACTCCAAAGCATGAGTGGCAAATGGAGAATCAGAGGGTTTATATAGCTTGAGTAGACCCCCTTCACATGTTTCTAATGAATTCTTAGTTACAACAAATTTTCCTAGTTGGGCATATGGTTGAAAACCTCCAAGTTGGTTAGGCTCTTAAATTATGTAGTTGTGTTCTCCATTTAATATTCCAACCATTTAATATTCCCACCACATAATATTCCAACCATATAGTTGGTTATAGTTTAAAACTATACCAAGTATAGGTTAAAACCCATTACATGGCATAACGTTTTCAAACCCACTTTAAAAGCCATAACCAAAGTTTTTTTAAAAACACATGTGGTAAAGAGTGGTCGGAATGGCAGGCTCCATGCGCAGCGCTGCATTGGTCGGAGCTCCTAGTCATCACGTTGAAGGGGAGAACCAGGGGTCGGGGCTAGCCCCGGCCCCTTTTTGTGCCAATACAAACTTTAAATAAATTATTCTCCCATACCTTATACATGAAACACTTGTGGGCTAACGGTAAGGCGGAGCACTTATGCAAGAGAGGTCACAGGGTCGAACCTCGTGGAGGCCATAATTTTTGTATTAAACATATTGGCCAATCCTGTGCTGCCACGTGGTGGCCTGGGATTGGTCCACCTCATGCCCAGTCAACCTCCAGTCAACCGCCAATTCACTTCCCATACTGCCACGTGTTCAATCTCCATTGGTCTGTACATTCCATGTCACCTCGTCCATACTGTATGGATGCCACGTGTCATCCTCTGAGTGATGCCATGTGTCATCTTTTGGTTGGTCTGTACACCTGCCATGTCATCTTGTCCATACCGTACGGATGCCATGTGTCACCCTGTCAGTGGTTCCATGTCATCATGTTTGTACAGTACGGATGCCATGTGTCACCCTGTCAGTGGTGCCATGTGGCACCTCTTTTTGCCAATTTTCCCTGTTGACCTTATAGAACAGAACGTGATAACTTTCTCATACGGAGTCCGTTTGAGGTGAAACAAACACCGTTGGAATCATCTCTATGAGCCCTTCGATCTGGTGCTAGTTTTGCTGAGATTGGAGGACTTCAAAAAAATTTCCTTCTTGGATCCTCCTGGATCATTCCTCCCCACTGAGAAGCTTTTGGCCTCCAAAATCCTTTACTAATCAACAGATAGGTGGGGGAATTGCTCCCTCACTTTCTCCTTCTCGATCCACTTGGATTTGCTTGGATAAGTGCCTCTAATTCCCACTCGAAGATAATCAACATCACATCGGTGAGAATTCCTTGTTCTTCTGTCCAAAATGACATCTTCCTTTAGCTCATCCATGTACTCAGGAGCAAATTCATGAACTGATGGAAATGAGACATTCTCCCTTTAATCCATGATCATGGTAGGCTCATAGAGTTTCAAGTTCTCCACATTCACCACTAAGTAGATCTGCATGTATGGCGGCAGCTCTAAGCGAAAGGCATTCATCCCAATCTTCTCCAAGATGGTGAAGGGACCATATATAATAGGCTTGAGCTTCTTTCCTTCTCCTTTCATCCTATCCTTGCTGATGTGAAGCTACACTTGATCTCCTACCTGAAACTAATGATCAACTCTATGCTTGTCATGGCGAGCCTTGTACTGGGCTTGACTCTTCTCCAACTGCTCTTGCACTGCTTGATGTACCTGTTGAACTCTCTGAATGAACCTGCAGGATTTGTCTTCATCCTTGGAAGTGCTTGAATCAACCTCTCTCCCATAATTCAATTCCAATGGAGTCTTTGGCAAGTACCCAAAGCATGTCTCAAATGGCGAGCTCTGAGTGGAAGAATGCATAGCCCTGTTGTAGGCATGCTGCACATACTAGATCTGCTCATCCCATAACTTAGGATGCTTGTTGCAATAGCCTCGAAGAAAATGGACAACTATCATGTTGACTACCTCTATCTGTCCGTCGGTCTGTGGATGGAAAGCGGTGCTCCTCTTCAGCTTGGTGTCCATCATACACCATAACTTTGTCCAAAACTCTCCAAGATATCGGGAGTCCCAATCTGAGATAATGGATGTAGGAAGTCCAAAGTGAACCCATACATGCTGAAAGAAGAGAGAAGCAGCCTGCTCTACAGTGACCTCCTTTTTACATGGCATAAGAATACACATCTTGCTAAACCTATCCATGACCACATACAAGTAGTCATGACCCCTCCTAGACATAGGCAAACCCCCACAAAATCCATGGAAATTATTTCCCAAGGATGGGAAGGAACAGGAAGTGGTGAGTACAGCCCAATTTTCTATTAGTGGGCTTACAAGTAGAGCACATCACACACCCCTTTACATATTTTGTTACAATGTCTTTCATGCGAGGCCAATCACGAGTCTTTACAAATGAGCCAAAGTCTTACCTACCCCAAAATGCCCTGATACAAGAGAAGTATGAGCTTCTCATATTACATGGACTCTTTCACTAATAGGAACACATAGCTTGCCCAAATGATAGAGAAAATTTCCCTGCAAATAGTAGTCTTCCACCTATGTGCCATTGGTTAGCTTCTCATAAATCTCCTTGAAATCATCATCAGTAGCATACTGCTCAATATAACTTTCATGGGATAAAGAAGCATTTTTCAAAACAATAGATGCAACAATAGGAGGTCTAGAGAGCATATCTGCCACTTTGTTACTAGTACCCTTCTTGTACTTGATCACTAGATGGAATTGTTGAAGGAATCCCATCCACCTGAAATGACGAGCCTGCTGGAGCTTAGTATGGGACTGGAGATACTGCAAGGGCTGATGATCGGTATGGATGATCGTCTCCTTACCCATGAAGTAGTGTTTCCACTTCTTGACACTCTGAACCAAAGCATACAACTCTTTGTCATAGGTGGGGTAGTTGATCACTTCTTGAGTAAAAGTCTCTGAATGGTAGCAAATAGGCTTGCGGTGCTGCATCAATATTACCCCCATGGCATATCCACTGGCATCTGTCTCTATCTCAAATGGTTGTTGCAAATCAGGCAAGGCTAGGACTGGGGCGGTGCTGATCTTTCCCTTCAATGTGTCGAAGGCTTTTTGCTGCTTACCTCCCCATTGGAAGGCTTTCTTCACACTTGTTAAGGCATGCAAAGGAGATGCTATGTATGAGAAGTTCTGAATGAACCTTCTCCAATATTGAACAGCTCCTAAAAAGCTTCTCACTTCAGTAGCGTTAGTAGGCTTAGGCCAATTGACAATTACATGAACTTTTGAAGGATCAATTTTTAAAGTTCCACCTCCTACAATATGCCCCAAGTAAACTAATGAAGTTTTGCCAAATTCACACTTTGACAATTTTACATACAATTTCTCCTTTTTCAAAGTGTCCAACACTATCTTTACATGCCCTACATGTGCTTCCCAAGTTTTACTAAAGACCAATATATCATCTAGATAAACAATGACAAAATCATCTAAGAATGGCCGGAAAACATCATTCATTACCCGCATGAAGGTTGCAAGTGCATTGCAAAGCCAAAAGGGCATCACCAACCACTCAAATAGACCTTGCTTGGTCTTGAAGGCCATCTTCCACACATCACTTTCTGCAATTCTGATCTGGTGTAGCCACTGCGCAAATCCAACTTGGTAAAGAACACAGCATCTTTCAACTGGTCGAGCAAGTCATCTATGCGAGGAAGCAGGTATCGATTCCTGATCGTGATCTTGTTGAGAGCCCGATAGTCAACGCACATCCTCCATGTGCCATCTTTCTTCATCACCAACACAATCGGTGAACCACATGGAGAGGAGCTGGGTCTGATCACTCCTTGGTTCAACGAGTCTTGAACCTGCTTCTTAATCTCTGCCATTTCAACTGCGGACAACCTATACATGCCCACATTAGGAAGAGGGGCATCCTGCTGGAGATGAATCTCATGTTGAATCTCCCTTTTGGGAGGCAAACCTGTAGGTTCCTGAAATATTTCATCATAGTTAGCCACAATATCAATCATAGCCTTTTTATGAGAAGGATCACAACCTTTGAAAGCATCGGATGCTTCAGCATCTTTTGCTCTCACAACCATGAGCATGTATCTCTTATTAGTGTTGATGAGTCTCTTCATCTGTCCTGCACTAACAAGAGTGGTGTTAACCTTCATACTGTGAGCTCTCACGATGTACTCCACCCCATTTTTGGTGAGATGGTACTTGTTCTCGTGATGGAAGAATACTGCTTTTCGATCATACAAGTATGGGCTTCCCAATACGATACCGCAGATGTCAAGAGGAACAACATCTAAGTCCACCTCATCGATCAACTTTGAAGCAATAGCAAACCTTAACCTGCATTGCTTAGTCACCTGTAGCTTAGCATTATCATGACACCCATCCAAGAGGGTAAGGCTTGGGGTGAGGTTTAGTCTGTATGCCCAACTTCTTAACAACTGATTCTGAGATCAAATTTACTTGAGAACCCGGATCAAATAATGTTTCAATCTTTGTATGCTTAGACACAACTCTGATGTGAAACAACTCACTTCTTCTTTTATAATTTTATTTAGAAACATGAGTAGAACTTGAACCAGTATGAGGAGTTTTGTTACCTTGCATTCCCACGACTATAATCATTGTTTCGTCACCTGAGTCAGAACCCAAATCTCGTTGCGTTGTTGCAACGATCTTTTTCTTCTTTTTGCCTCCATAATGCTTTGGCCTCCGTTCAACAATTTTCTTCATCATGCCCATCAGTGTCGCAATGTTTGCAATGGAGCTTTCCTCCTTCCTTCTTGGCAGTAGTTGTCTTTCTACTCTTGTCTTTCTTTTTGTACTTGTGGTTGTTGTTGGGCTTGAAAGGCTTCTTCTGATGGTCTTCTTGCAAATGCTTCCCCCTGCTCTCAAGATGAGTAGGCTAAACACTTGCTTCATCCACACTAGTAGGATTCAACAACAGCAAAGTATGGCGTAGATAATGATGAAGAGCACCAATGTACTTCAAAAGAGTGTCAGGAGAATCTAAAGAAATATTCAACTCTAGAGCTTTCTTTCTAAATTCTTCAATAAAATTCTGAACACTCTGACCCTTGCCGTGTCTAAAACTTTTCCAATCCATCATAGCCTTTTGAACATAACCCAATGGATAAAATTGCTTACATAAAGCAGAAGTGAAAGCAGACCATGATGAGAGAAGATTACCCATTTGTTTGCTACCTTGCTGAAGCTTTCTTTCCCACCATACAAGTGCGGAGCCTGTCAGCCGAAGTGAAGCCAACTGAGTCTTCACATCTTCTTCTTTGATCTGCTGGACTCAGTAATAGACCTCAATTTGCCTTATCCAATTATTCAACTTCTCTGCATTCACTTCCCCATTGAACATGGGCAAATCAAACTTCACGTCGAACTTCAATAAGGGCTTCTTTTGAGGCTCTTTGTGAGGAACCTTGGAATGCTGAGAATGAGATGAGGAAGAAGCACTTGAACTTGTGCTTGAAGCTGAAGGTGAAGAGGGAGGCTCAGGAGGCTCTTCGCCACCTCCTCCTTGGTTAACTGAAGCGTTGCCTTCGTCCTTCACTTCTTTGTCTTCCTTCTTTACTTCACTGCATTTTCTTTCTTTTGCCATGCATTCTTCATAGTCTGCAAACAACTTGTCTACCTTGTCGGCCATCATGTAGAAGACCTTGTGAAAATTTGCCTCCATCTCGCTATGGGCATCATTAGCATCCATCTTCCTCCTTCAGTGTGCACGTCCGATCTTGAAATTGTAAGGCTCTAATGAACCCTCACTAGCTTGCAGTTTAGCCCTCGTAAGCATCCACACTCACAATCCAACGTCAAATAGTCCTTCTCTGATACCACATGATCCGAAAACAAGATTTTGCTACTCTACGATGTTAACATGAATTGCATAAAGAGCATGAATGAAGCTCACAAATCCATAAGAAGAGAACCAAACAGCATAGACAATACGCACATAAAGACAACAAGTTGATAACGGAGTTCGTCCAGGATGGACTACGTCTCCGGGCCTGCTTCTCAATAGGAGGGCCAATCTATAATCTCAGCATAAGGCAAAATACATGGCAATGATACAATGATACCTTGGCGACAATGTTCAGGAAGACAACCGCTGCCCAAAACACAACCAGACTGCTTCCAGCAACTCCGAAGCCTGAAAACGGTGTAAAACGAGTATAAACACTCGTACCTTCCTCCTGCAGAGCTACGCAATCTCCCTTCTCTCTTTTAGCTACAAAGTCTCCACTCCAAAGCATGAGTGGCAAATGGAGAATAAGAGGGTTTATATAGCTTGAGTAGACCCCCTTCACATGTTTCTCATGAATTCTTAGTTACAACAAATTTGCCTAGTTGGGCATATGGTTGAAAACCTCCAAGTTGGTTAGGCTCTTAAATTATGTAGTTGTGTTCTCCATTTAATATTCCCACCACATAATATTCCAACCATATAGTTGGTTATAGTTTAAAACTATACCAAGTATAGGTTAAAACCCATTACATGGCATAACGTTTTCGAACCCACTTTAAAATCCTTAACCAAAGTTTTTTAAAAAGCACATGTGGTAAAGAGTGGTCGGAATGGTGGGATCCACGCGCAGTGCTGCATTGGTCGGAGCTCCTGGTCATCACATTGAAGGGGAGAACTAGGGGTCGGGGCTAGCCCCGGCCCCTTTTTGCGCCAATACAAACTTTAAATAAATTATTTTCCCATACCTTATACATGAAACACTTGTGAGCTAATGGTAAGGCGGAGCGCTTATGCAGGAGAGGTCACAAGGTTGAACCCCGTGGAGGCCATAATTTTTGTATTAGAAATATTGGCCAATCCTGTGCTGCCACGTGGCAGCCTGGGATTGGTCCACCTCATGCCCAGTCGGAGTCCAGTCAACCGCCAAGTCACTGCCCATACTGCCATGTGTTCAATCTCCATTGGTCCATACATGCCATGTCACCTCATCCATACTATATGGATGCCACGTGTCATCCTCTGAGTGATGCCACGTGACATCTTTTGGTTGGTCCGTACACCTACCATGTCATCTTGTCCATACCATATGGATGCCACGTGACACCTTGTCAGTGGTGCCACATCATCAGTTTTGTACAGTACGGATGCCACCTGTCACCCTGTTAGTGGTGCCACGTGGCACCTCTTTTTGCCAATTTTGCCTGTTGACCTTATAGAACATAACGCGATAACTTTCTCATACGGAGTCCGTTTGAGGTGAAACGAATGCCATTGGAATCGTCTCGATGAGCCCTTCGATCTGGTGCTAGTTTTGATGATATTGGAGGACTTCAAAAAATTTGCCTTCTTGGATCCTCCTGGATCATAAACAGTTTTGTGCATGAGTGGGAGGCAAGAGACAGAGAGGGGGGGATTTGTACCCTCACCCCATTACCCATCAAACAAGAGACCTCTTGATGGTTGTCATCCTCCTGAGGTTTTATCAGTATGCTACATCCCTCAAGAAGAACTCAACTTTGTTGGCATAGTTGATGCGTCGTTAGGATCAATGTAGATAGTCATTTTGTATTGATCTCAATTAATGGTTACAACCCACTGAGGAGGACATTTACTTCATCACTTCGATATCCAAGAGAGGGGAGTATTTTCCCCATTTCCCTAATGTACTAGCTAGTGTTGTAACAGAGAGTCATCTTGCGTACTCTTAGATATTATAAGTGAGAACATCACTAGTCCTGTTGATTTTTAGGTGTGTGATGGAAAACTAAAAATTAATTATTTCAGTGCAGAGGGGGTTAGGTGCCTCTCATTATTGGTGATGACCATAACCCACTTGACCACCGATAGGTAGCGCATAATTAGTTTCCCTCTTTTATTTTATGTAGATTATTTAGTGCGAAGACCTAGATGCATTAAATGGTCTGCCATTTTTTTGCAACAGTTTTCTTTTGTTCTGGATCAATGTCATGCATAAATCGAGGGGAGGGATGAATTCCCTTTTGATTTAGAGATTTTTTGTTTATTTTTTGAGAGGTTTCTAGCCACAAGGCCATCATTTTACCACCACCCTCCTAGGGAGATGATCGAGGTGTGGATGCACATGTGGGGAAAGATGCTTCCCAAGAGGGACCAGAGTTCCCAACGAGGATCACATCAGAGGTGTTGGAGATGTTATCTAGAGACGAGGACCATACATTAGACCTTCTTCCATATCCGTATGCGGGATTGGACTAGATAGCATGTCAACATATTTTTCACCTAAGTTTATCCACCATATGACAAAGGTAATATTAGTGTTATGTTTAAATGAATCTAGTTGCATTTTATTATCTTACTTAATGTAAATGAAATTTATTCTAAAATTTTATTTAAATTGTTTTATTAAATTCTTTAATGAAATTATCTAAATATTGTTGTGTGCTATATATTTTGTAGACATTGGCACGTATGACGGGAAGGGGCCTTCACCCGTTTAGGATGATGAGGACATGCAAGAACATGAGTTTGCATTTCCTATACCCAACCTAAAATGCACAATTGATTATATGTTTCGATAAGATGTCGCATGTAGGTTGTCAACATTATTGGCTCTGCAGGCAATCCAACTTGTCTGTGCATAGGAGATCATGTGAGACCCTGAGTCAGTAGAGTTATTGAGGATGTTTCCTCATTAGATGAGGTTTTTGATGCAGTATATTGTCGATGTATCCATCCTTCTAGATTCCTATAGGTTAGAGGATTATTCTACATTTGATAAGGGTTGTGATCCTTCTCCTCCTCAACATGAATGGAACCCTGACATCTCATCCATCTCCTCGCCCTCCTCCTCACCATGACGATCGATTTATTATTTACTTCTACACACATAGTCGACCCGCCATGATATATGATTCATCCACATGTTAACCGACCAACCTCTCCTCCTCACTGACTCAACCATCCACCATATCCTACTCCACTCACCTCAACTCTATATAGGATGGTTGTAGCGAGTGAGATTCATCTTCATGGATATATATATTTTGCTCACCATCCTACTTTTTTTCTTGGTAGAGGTTTTGATGCCTCTACCAGTGGAAGTGTTGATACCTCTGCCTTTGCTGGAAGAGGTAGTGATGCCTCTGATTCCAAAGGTGGACCAACCATCCAATAACATTTATTGGACTCGAGATGTACATTTAAAATGTATCATGAGTTGCATATATATATATTGTGTTTTTTATGTTCATGTTGATGTTTATTTATATGTTGATGGTGATGTACTGTATGTTAAGTCATGTTAGATATGTTTTCCAGGTGTGCGTGATAGATGTGTATGTTATATGTGTGTGATGGTTATGTTATATAATGCAACTTGTGTTTTGTTAGATGTTATTATTAGATTTATGTGTTAGATGATGTTTAAATATATTAAATGTATATGTCAGAATATGGTAGGTAATGTTTACATGTATATGTTAGGTGATGTTTGATGCGTATGTTAGATTATGTTGGTTATTTTTTTATGTGTATGTAAGATGGTGCTTATGTTTGATAGGTGATGATAGATGATTAGATGTTGTTTGTCATACATGTGTGATGGTTATGTTAGATGATGTTTATGTTTAGTAGGTGGTCATGATGATGAAGGTGGTGGTGGTGGTTGTACGTTACATGATGTTAGCTGATGGTGGTGGTGCATGGAAATTGATTTGATGATGACATTGTAATATTTTTTATTGTTATGTATATATAGACTTTTTTTTTATGAACTCAATGGGTTGTCAAATTATTTTATAATGTTTATCTTCATGTGTATGATGTATTTTTTTATGTCAATGAGCATGATTCATGTGTGTGACTCAATTTTAGTTATGTATTTATGTCGGTGTCTTTTATATTAGCTATAATTATAATTACAAATTTTGCAGAGTCTCAATTATAATTGCATGTTACAATCTCAACTATAATCATAGTTTACAATATTTTTTACAATTCCACAACTACAAATTACAATTACAATAAGAAATTACTTATTATATTTACAAATTGGACAATTACAACTACAAATTTACAATCGCAAATTGCAATTACAATTACAATTAGAACTTGCAAATTACAATTACAAATTTGCAATTATGTTTACAAATTAATTTTCAAATTACAAAACGATTTACAAAATAGAAAAAATACAAAATAATTTACGAAATTACAAAATTACAATTAAAAAATACATAACTTGTAAATTTATAAATTTCAGTTTCAATTACAAGTGTACAGTCACACAATACTCTTACAATTACAATTTTACAATAACGAGATATATAGGGAAATAAGAAATGGAAATACCTAGTTCATAGTGCTTTTGGTAAGGAGAAAGATAAACTAATATATAAATCTAACTAGAGTATCTGATTACATTATTAAATGTGGATAACAAACAGTTGTTGCAACCAATCCCTATGTTTAGCGCATCCTCCTCAGCAAGACAAAATGCACTATATTTCTCCCTGAATTCGTCAACAACCCAATTGTTGGGACAGATCATTAGCATATCTTCTTTTAAATGATCTAGATAAGGCATGTTTTTACCGTTCTGTTGCAGCTGCAACTTTCTTCCCAAATTTTTAAAATTTTGGACCCTCCTTGTTGATTTTATCTTGCCTGGTTTTATTGGTTTCTTGAACTCGGTCGTTCCTTTGCTACAATTTTGGATTTTCCTGAGTTTGAATTGAGTTCATTTGTTTACCACTTTCAGAGGATGAATGATTTTTTTTGTCTACAAATGCTTTTGATTGTGAAGTTTCAAGTTTTTGACTTATGGATTGATTTCCTTTATCATTGTCGGAGGTCGTTTGAATAGTGAATCAGGGCAGTAGTTCTTTACGCAGCCGCCGTTGCGGAAGGTAAATTACGAATGTCCCAATGGATAGTCATGTTTTTCGTCGATGGTTTTTATCTCCTTTGTTTATTTTTTCAAAACTTTTGACTATCGACGTTTTCTGTTTTCTCGGGATCGGAGCATTAGTCCTTTGCGTTGCCGCCATTTCGGATGGTAGATTGCAAGAACCTCGACGAAAGCCCATATCTTTTTCGATTCCGCGAGTTTTTGTTTTTAAAATATTTTGTTTTCTTTTCGCTATTCGGAACTGTTTTTGACATTTGACCGAAGGACTAGCCCTTTGCTTTTTCGATGCATGATCTTTAGTTGTTCCAATCGTCGACGGTTTCATGATTTGCGGGGTCCGTAGTCATTTTGGCATCTGCCATTGCGGCGATCGTTCGCACTATCTTTCTCATTTTTAGTTGATTTATCTACCGATGCATTTCTAGCTAGTTCCTCATTCTTCCAATTGCCGATGAAGTCCTTTTGTCGCGGAAGCCGTAGTCCTTATGTCTTCCGTCGTTGCGGCTCCTTAGTGCACTAACCATTCAACTGCTTAGTATTTTTCCTATCGGTGAGGGTTTCCCCGCCTTTCTCATGTGCTTTTACCCTATTTTTCGATGGCGGTTACTTTTGTCAGCTCTCATGCTTTCATCGGAGGATGTCGAATTGGTCCAGAGGTGGCCTGGATTGAGTAAAGAGTTTGTTTTTCGGGCTTGCGATTTTAGTTTGGACAGTGGATTTAGCAGAGTTCAAGATACGAAAGGGCAGGATTTTCATTGCATTATCATTTTTTCTCTTCATGCATTAATATTTTTGATAGTTCACTTTACAATATGTATGTTTTAATACAGTTTGCATTAATTTTTCAAACGCTAAGTGATCTAAGAACTAGTTATTCATGACAGGGTAATTGCTATTGTAGAGAAGATATGTCTAGAAGACAAAGCAGAAGAAAGGAGGCAGCAAGGAAGGACGAGAAAGAAAATGAAGAAGAAGAGATGAAGAAAGAGGAGAAGAAAGTAAGGGTCTGAGATCTCAAATAGATCGATAGCAGCAGAGGCCCAGGCTTGGGAAAAGTTAATCAGTTACCAAGCTGGCCCCTTTTTATAAAGTGCTCTTAAAATCTTAATCTGAAATGTAACGTATTGTATAAATCATGAGCACTCACTAAAAGACAAAATCACAGGACTGGACGGTTTGGGGGAGCCCAAAGGTCACCGAGGGGCATCCCAAGAGTTTTTCTTGTAGTATAAGTATAGGAGAGTTAGATAGAGTGAGGGACTTTTTCCCAGATAGATTTGTGAGAGTATGTTGTAAGAAGAACTATTTCCTTTTGCAATAAAGAAATTACAAGTTTCCTGTTGGAGAAAGCTTTGTGGAAGGTTTCAAATGCTGTGCTATGGATTTGTCGAATGTGAACTATTTCGTTTTCAGTTGTTATCCATTAACTGTGAGATAGTTCTAACTCTTTGAACCTATGTTCTTGTTATGAATGTGCTCTAGTTTACTCTATGAAATTTCCACTGTGAGTAATGAAGGTTGTTCATAAACAATTAGCTATCTGGTTGTTCATATATATATAAATGTTCATGTGTTTTGAAATAAGTAACAACTATCTGTGATTTTTCTTAATGCATGCGCAAAAAAAATTACTCAACAATAATCTTGCTCCCTAGGGATAGGTTAGAGAGTTAGTTTTAGTTTTTCTTGTTGTGTGTAATTTAGATGCGAGAGAGTTAAGACGAGAGGTAAGAACCTACGCATCACATTGTGACTGCTCCTCGTATTCTCTATCAGTCTGCATTTTTAGATAGGCACTTGCATATCATACTTAAATTCAAAAAACTAAAAATACACACAGTGGACCGGGCCGTAACCAGTAAAACCCTTTATTTTTGTTACTTGACCTACGGTAGTCGGACCATAAACCAGACGGATTCCCCATACCAAAAAGTAATGACCTAGTTGGGAACATTTATTAGGGATAATCCCTAACTGTTGTTACCTGTGATTTTCCAGGCCTCAACAGTTTTTGGCGCTAGAAGGAGGGCCGCCAGTGCATGGCTGGCCGAGGAAACCCATTTCCTTGAGATTATTCCACTGGTGACAGTTCTGAAAGTAGTTTGTTTCCCAATCCAATTCTTGAAGAGAAGGGTAAAGAGCATCTGTATTCTGTCGATAACGAAGTAGTTAATGATCTTAGAAGACATACTAGGGCATATGTGAATAATATTGGAGGATTACCAATTATTCTTGTCTTACCCAGAAGAGAATATAAGAAGAAAGGTCGTCCTATATTGGAAGACGCGGTGTTGGTTGGAGATTTTGAAGAACTGGTAGAAACAGACTTGCAGGAAGTTGTTCAACCTCTGAATCGGTTGGGCCTAGATACACCTTATTGTTCACCTGTTCATATCCCTATTCACTCACCACCTCATTCTCCACCCAGACTCATGGAAAACGTAAACACAAATCAACCACCCAACCCACCAATTCCACCACTTGCTTGGAGGGCTAGATCACCTTTAAACCTGGCACCCCCTTTGCATGACTTACCTCAGGCTTTTGAGAAAATGTTGCCTAAGTTTTCCCCAAAGCGAAAATATTTTGGTAGATGATCATTTGCAAAGCTTTTACTTGGCTATAGAAGGACTAAGGGTTGGAGAACATGAAGTTGTAGTTTGCATATTGTTTCCACATACCCTAAAAGGAACAGCAGCCTCATGGTATTTTGCTCTGCCTACAAACTCAATCCCAAACTGGGACACATTTGAAAGGATATTCAGAAGTAAATATGCAGCCCATAAAACTCATGCAGCTCTAATGAAAGGGTTATGTGCTTTGAAGAAAGAAAGAAAAGAGGAAGTGCATAGTTTCACCCAAAGGTTTGTTGCTTATCTTTAAAAAAATTCTGCAGCTGATAATCCTTATGATAAAGTTTTGATCGAATACTATACTTCAGCTCTAGGGCCTGACTTGGCCATGTTTGCTAAGATGCAAGTAAAACCTACATTATCAGAAACTTATGAAGAAGCTGAGAGAGTATAAGCTAAAAAAGAGAGCATAGAAATATTGTCCTAAGTAGTCAAGAGAAACAACTTTTGGTAAGAAAGACTTATTACTGTCTAAGCCTAAGGAGGAGCAGTCACATGACTTTGAAGGAATGGTGAAGATGATGCAGAAGCGATCCAATAGAATAATAGATTTGGAAAAGGAAAAATAAGCTCATAAATCTTATAAGCCTTACTATAATAGGAGAGAGGACAACAATCAATCTAAACCTCCTCCACATAGCCCTGCATCAATGAATTTGACTGAGGTGGGTATGGATAATTTTTGCACACTTCATCAGCAGCATCATTCTGAAAAAAATTGCCCTAAATGGATCAATTCGATGACATTAGTAATGAATCAGCTATTGGACTCTAAAATAACAGAAACTGATGATCAAGAGGAAAAGGGAAATAAATCCATAGAAAAACAAGGAGATGATGCTCTGGTTTTATGGGACTGTGTCTCAATGTTTGATACCGAAGAAGAAGGCTATTTGAAACAGGAGGAGATATCGAAAACAAACGTGACAACAAGAAGTCAAGGTTTGATAAAAGAGGATAGATCAGTACTCCCAAAAAGAAAGAGACTTCAAAAGAATGTAAAGAAAATTCAGAAGAGCGCCACAGCTGATAAAATACTTGAATTCACCATTACGAATCAAAATCCAAAGAAAATTAACATGCTTGTTAAGCCCGTCGAAGAAAAAATTGATAATGTAAAGAAGAATCTCGAAGAACATAAGATGGAATATAATATTGTGGGAGATATTAAAAGGGCTAAGGCAAATATCTCACTGTTTGAAATGTGTAATATGCCTCAGCAGAAAGAAAAATTGTGAAAGGCATTTGAAGTACCAGAGGAAAAGCTTCCCACTGACAATCAACCTGAAGAAGAAGAAATTGGTGAAGCAAGTGTGGGAAGTAAGTCTAAATGCAAAACCCCACCATTTCTCCTAACTTTTGAAATTTTCAACCATAAAGTGCACAACTATTTAGTAGACTCAAGAGCATCATTCAATGTTATGCCACTTTCATTCTATAAGAATATAAATGGAAAACCTAAACCGTCTACTTGGGAGGTCATTCAGTTAGACAGAACAGCTGTGAAGGTAATTGGGGAAGTGGAGGATGTTTTGACTCGACTATCTTAAAATGAAAAGGTATGTCACTTCATCAATATTGTAGTAGCATACATACCTGAGGCTTATGGACTTGTTTTGATTCGGGATTGGTCAGCAAAGATAAATGGATATTTTGCATCAGATTGGTCACATCTATGGTTTTCTTATAAGGGAAGTCCCAATCAAATAAAAGTATTAAGAGAGCCCCATATGAAGCACAATGTTACTCAGTTGGATGGTAAGAATGAACCAGTGAATTCTGTGTTGGGAAATTACTTTATTGAGCTTGAACCGGGAAATTACCAAGCAGAAGAATCCAGGGGTACACCAGACACACAGCCCAATCTCCTTCGATTTTCACGGGTTGATGAATTTGATTGTAAAATAGTAGGCTTAGTTTCAGATGTAGTTTTTTATTCAAGTACAGTAGAAGTAGATATTTTTTAGACACTTTTTTTTCATGGATCTAAAACTTTGGAAGGATCAAGAGCTGGCTATGTCCTGATTGATCCAAAGAAAAATAAACATTTTCTTTCATGTAGATTAGAGTTTGAATGTACCAATAACACAACCGAATATGAAGCATTAGTTCAGGGACTAAGAAAAGCAATTGAATTAAAAGTAGAAAATCTGAAAGTGTATGGGGATTTTGAAATAATTGTAAAGCAAATTCGAAAATAGATACATTGCGTCTCACCTCATTTAAAATCTTATCAGAATGAAGTGTGGGATTTGCTGACAAATTTTTATGCATTTAATATTGTATCCATTCCTAGACTTAAGAATGCAGCAGCTTACTTGTTAGCTATTTCAGTTGTCAGGCTTGTACCTTCAAATAACAAGTGTTCTATTGAATTACTTTTCAGGCCTTCAATTCCAGACATGATTACTAATCTACGAGTTTTTGATGATGATCAACAAATATTGGAATGTTTGACGAATGATGAAACTTTCAAAGGGGCAATTATTGATGACGAAGAACACCAAGCTGAGTTAAAATTCGATAAATTCATTCATAAAGGGGTCAGGACCTTAGAGCAGATGTTTGATTTAGACAGCAAATTCAGAAGACCAGCAAATGTCAAGACTCATAGCTCGTCTTTGCAATTCGAGCTGATAAATTTGGGAACTGAAGTTAAACCCAAATATGTAAATTTGGGAAAGTGTTGTTCCTTGGGTGAAAGAAATAAGTCATTAGTTTGTTCAAATAGTACAGAGATGTATTTTCCTAGACATATGAAGAGATTAAAACATATGACACCAAGATTATACAACATATCATTCCTATTAGATCTGGAGTCAAGCCTTATCAACAACCTTTGAGGAAGATGCATCCAAAACTGGAGCCTTTAATTCAAAGTGAAGTGAAAAAATTATTGGATGCCAAAATTATATTCAAAGTCAGACACTCGGAATGGGTTTCAAATTTGGTACCAGTAAGGAAGAAATATGGAGAGATCAGGCTATGTGTGGATTTCAAAAACCTAAATCGTGCTTTGGATAAACACAACTATCCAGTCCCACCCATGGAGCAGATATTGCAGATGGTTTTGGGTTCTGAGTTATTTTCATTATTAGATGGATTCTCTGGCTATAATCAAGTGTTAGTAGCTGAAGAAGACAGACTAAAAACTACATTCAGAACAAAATGGGGAAATTTTGCTTACAGAAGGATTTCCCTTACATTTAGTTGTTCCGATCGTCGACGGTTTCGTGATTTGCGGGGTCCGTAGTCAGTTTGACATCCACCATAGCAGCGATCGTTCGCACTATCTTTCCGATTTTTAGTTGATTTATTTTCCGATGCATTTCTAGCTAGTTCCTCGTTCTTCATATCGTCGATAATGTTATTTTGTCGCGGAAGTTGTAGTCCTTATGTCTTCTGCCATTGCGGCTCCTTAGCGCACTAACCATCCGACTGCTTAGCATTTTTCTCGTCGATGAGGGTTTTCCTGCCTTTCTCGTGTGCTTTTACCCTATTTTTCAATGGCGGTTACTTTTGTCAACTCTCATGCTTGCATAGAAGGATGTCGAATTGGTCCGGAGGCGACCTGGATTGAGTAAAGAGTTTATTTTTCGGGCTTGCGATTTTAGTTTGGACAGTGGATTTAGCGGAGTTCAGGATACGAAAGGGCAGGATTTTCATTGCATTATCATTTTTTATCTTCATGCATTAATATTTTTGATAGTTCACTTTACAATATGTATGTTTTAATACAGTTTGCATTACTTTTTCAAACGCTAAGTGATCTAAGAACTGGTTATTCATGACAAGGTAATTGATGTTGTAGAGAAGATATGTCTAGAAGACAAAGCAGAAGAAAGGAGGCAGCAAGGAAGGAAGAGAAAGAAAATGAATAAGCAGAGATGAAGAAAGAGGAGAAGAAAGTAAGGGTTTGATATCTCAAACATATCGATAGCAGCAGAGGCCCGAGCTTGAGAAAAGTTAATCAGTTACCAAGCTGGCCCCTTTTTATAAAGTGCTCTTAAAATATTAATCTGAAATGTAACGTATTATATAAATCATGAGCACTCACTGAAAGACAAATTCATGGGACTGAACGGTTTGGGGGAGCCCAAAGGTCACCGAGGGGTAGCCCAAGAGTTTTGCTTGTAGTATAAGTATAGGAGAGTTAGATAGAGTGAGGAACTTTTTCCAANAGAAGAACTATTTCCTTTTGCAATAAAGAAATTACAAGTTTCCTGTTGGAGAAAGCTTTGTGGAAGGTTTCAAATGTTGTGCTATGGATTTGTTGAATGTGATCTATTTCGTTTTCAGTTGTTATCCATTAACTATGAGATAGTCCTAACTCTTTGAACCTATGTTCTTGTTATGAATGTGCTCTAGTTTATTCTATGAAATTTCCACTGTGAGTAATGAAGGTTGTTAATAAACAATTAGCTATCTGATTGTTCATATATCTATAAATGTTCATGTGTTTTGAAATAAGTAACAGCTATCTGTAATTTTTCTTAATGCATGCGCAAAAAACATTACTCAATGATAATCTTGCTCCTTAGGGATAGGTTAGATAGTTAGTTTTAGTTTTTCTTGCTGTGTGTGATTTAGATGCGAGAGAGTTAAGACGGGAGGTAAGAACCTGCGCATCACATTGTGACTGCTCCTCGTATTCTCTATCAATCTGCATTTTTAGATAGGCACTTGCATATCATACTTAAATTCAAAAAACTAAAAGTACACATGATGGAACGGGTCGTAATCGGTAAAACCCTTTATTTTTGTTACTTTACCTACAGTAGCTAGACCGTAAACCAGACGGATTCCCCATACCAAATAGTAACGGGCTAGTTGGGAACGTTTGCTAAGGAGAATCCCTAACTGTTGTTACCTACGATTTTCCAGGCCTCAACACGTTCAAATGTATAAAAACATCCAATAACATGAGACCACCCCAACTAATTTAACCTCATAAAGTAGGTGAATTAGAAGATGAATATGCAAGTCCATGAAACTCATCGGCAGTTTCTTTTCAAACATACAAAAAATCTCAGTTGTCTCTTGATGCCACTGTGGAATGCTGGGAATTTTAATCTCCTTAGATGTGATCCACCGTACAAATGTAGATAGTTTAGATATGGCACAACATAGGTCCTTGGGAAATTCATGGTTCGCACAAGCAAAGATAATGACACTACAAAGTGAACACATAAAAATTTAATTGCATTTTAACTTATGGAGTGGAAGATAAAAACAAAAAATAAAAACACTTTTTTGACATATATACCCTTAGATGGTTCAGATGGTCATATGATTTCAAACTTGAAAAATGCTTGTCTATAAGAGTAGACCCATATAAAGAAGACACCTCCACACATAATATAACTTCATTTTCCAAATAAATACCATATTTATTCAAATCCCATGGGACATCACCTTATTTAAAGGACCAGGAGGAGCCAACCTCTCCTCTATTTTCTTGTCTTGGCCAATGCTTATATTTTGTATTTGAATAAATACGATCTCTCCTTACAGCTGACGTGTCGCTTTATTTCGATTATATGTGTCTCCACAAAGAAGATGAAACATTTTTAAATATATGCATGGGATCTAGTAAGTGGAAAATCTTAAGATGCTCCCAATATGGGAGCTCATAGATATCGATTTCCTTTTTATCCCAATCAGCATTTCTCAACATAGGTGTCGAAAAGTTCAATATAATTGAACATAGGTTCCCCATTTGTATACAATATTTATGTGATTTCCTTCTCCTTCTCTCTGACATATTCCCTAAGTCAGTGATTCAATGTCATTATTTCAAACCTTTGGGTTCGTTCTGGTTTACCATTGAAAGCATATGTTACTCTTCTATCAGGGTGGTATTCTGGGAGGAATACCCTCAAGCATTCATACACCAGATTTCATAGGTGGTTGGACCACCTAGCCTTCATAGAAGGTCCACAACATTTACATCCATGATACCCTTTTGTTACAAGACATGCAGTGTTATGGTATATAGAGCACGTTAGTGTTGAATATCAATACAGTCACACCAAATTAAATATGCCAAAAAATATTGTTATGAATATAAACAAATCGAACAACATGTTTACCGGAGAAAACTCCTAATTCAAATAATCATGTGTGATGTATGCACATATTCCATACAACATAAAACTCCTCTATGTTGGGATGGGTTTAATACATCGTATACTTGTATACCTTTCCATAATTCCTTCAGTTCATCGATCAATGGTTGTAGGTAAACATTCATATTCTTCACTTGTCTTCTACCAGGGACTATAAGAGCCAACATAAGATGTTCATTATTCATAGGAAACCATGGGGGGTATTGTTATTGATCACTACTATAGGCCAAACATAATAATTTTTGTTTTGGAGGGAATATGGCTCGATGTCATCCATATCTATGCTCGATCGAAGGCTTTGTATTTCATCCTTGAATTTTTTGGGCCATGTATCCTCTATATGCTTCGTGGCTATTGAATGTGTTGGGATTCTCATAACTCCTTACTCACTTCAGTGCAAGGCATGCCATCCCTGCAACATATATAATTATTTGAAATGAAAGAGCCTTTGAATCCTTGGTATTATAGGCGTGTGAATCAATATCTTATGAGGAGGAGCATGTGCTTTAACCTTGTTTCTTGATTTATAGTACCTTTAATTCCAACATTTTGGACATATATATTTGTCTGTGTATCCACCTCTATATAGAATGCAACCATTCAAACACGCATGATATGATATGTACTCAACAACCAACATTTTAAACATTTGATTTACCTCTTCACAATTGTCGTGCAAGACATTATCACTCAGAAGTACCTTAGCTTTAAATAACTTGCAATTAGTGGGAAATATAAATGATAATGTCATTTAACATTCATAAAATTGACAATTTTCAATGTTGATTGTGTGACAAGATTCTCAGAATATAAGGGATTGAATGGTGAGTTACATCGTAAGTGTCTAGAATAATGCATCTGACATGCCATGCATTGTTTTCAAGTTTTATAGTAACATTGTTGTCCCCATATGGGTAGTATTTGATCAACGAGGTCTAAAGAGAGTGGTAGTGGAATCCAGTTTAAGGATTTGGAAGAAGATATCGGTGATATGAGCATCATCCCCTAGCTTATTGTCCTATGATACATCTAACAACATTGCGTCCATGACACTCGTCTGTTATAAGAACTCATCCATACCAACCTTGATTTCATTGCCTCTGTTTCCAACATGTGAATAACTACTATTACTGTAGGCATTCCTAATTGGTGAGTCTGGACGTAGTGGGAATTGAATAGGTGGTTGATTCAACCATGCTTGGTATGATTCCTCTCCGATTTACACTCTTTTTGTGGCCTTCTCTTGATTTGATATTGTAGTGGGGTGCAACATAATATGGTAGATACCTTGCACATCATCAGAATCTTGATTTCAAAAATATAAGTACTATTGATTGTTTGGGAGGAACAAGTACATGCTAAAGGATAAACTACCCAAGATTCACAACATGTATATCAAACTTGGAAATCATAAAACTATTACCACAAAAGGAGAATCTGGTTCTAACGTCAAGCACATGTAGAGCAGATGGACAAGTTCCATACAAAGTGTGGTTGTGACAAGTTTGATATTTACTTTGAAAATTCACAGGAAGAGAGAAGTCATTGCAAGCCTCCAACAATTGAACTAACCTTGGTGTGTACTTGGACATTTTTGCTTTCAATTCATGCAACTTTTTTTATCTCCTAGTAGAGATGTTTTGGGTGGTATTCAATGTCATACTTTGGATCACTATAACTTTAAATTAACTGAAGAGGAGTAGAGAGGTTGGTCAATCTAGGACAAAACATAGTTGTTTTAGCTTCCAAGTTTTTTCCAAAAAAGAGCATAGGGAAGTGTTCCTATGTGTATTTTCTATATCACCTATTGTAATTTTTACCGCAATAAGGGGTATTAGACCATCAACATTGGGTATTCAATCATTAGTATAATAGGTGAGTGTGGCATGTTGAGGGTTCTCCTTCAACCCTTGACATTTTGAACAACCACATACTATTGGGGTGTCATAAAAGAGATCCAATTCATGACGAATTACTGTCGATGACCCAGTATCCTAGCTAGAAGTTGGCATATTATAATTGGCGGGGTAAAATGACCACCCATTTTCATCTACCAACTTCTTGTAGTATCTTGCTCTTGATAAAATCTTACGACGTTTTGCAATTGGTGGAATATCTTGTGCATCCAAACTTGATCCTGAATTGACATACTACAAATTAGAATACATTGTTATTTAGATTCACATGGATAAATAACATAAATTCAATTAGATAATCAAAATATAAATAAAATTTGAACTTACTGGAGATGGAAAAGAAGAATTCATTGAACTTTGAACAATACGCAATGAGTTAGAATTTAAATAATTGGGCATTTGATTTTATAACGATTTATCCATGTATTTGAACCAAATCAACAATCAATACATGTCTACAATCCTAAAATAAATTTTGAGAACCATATCGTAATCTAACTTCCAATATAGTTTTGAAACCATTTTGTGAGAATAAGGTGAGTTTAAGAAGCATATGTATACTATGAAGTATTGTAATTGATGTGGTTGAATCCTAAAATAACATTTAATTCATATGGCTTTTAAATTAATCTCGTGTGTTGTCGTAATATAATTGTGTCAGTGTGTACTATGTAATTGGATGCACCGGTGTGCCTAAACCACGTATGCACCGTGTTGGAACATCTGCAAAAGAAAATATCTAATATATTTGATAACAGATAGTTATCTATGCAATTTTCAATATTATTGACCTCGATGCACTTAGTATGTGCAGGTGCACCGATGCAACCTTATTTTTAGTATGCACCGCATTATGATATATTATTTTAATTTTTTTCTATTGTTTGCCAATACGATGCATAGTAAACAGAGTAGTGCACCAATGCACGCATATCTTTCTAGCACACCTCTATTCCGTAAAAAATTTAAAAAGTATATCTTAACGGTGTGTTTCCCGTTATGATGCATCAAAGCGCATTGGTGCGCTGGTGTAAATACCACATCGATATTCGAAAAATCGAAAAAAAATTGCACAAATTATTTTTCCCATAAACTGGAAAATGAGCGGGAATTTCATTTTCAAAAACTAATTCTATAGTGTTTAAAAAAAAACTAATCATTGTTTCATTATTTTACTGAAATTTCGAGGGGAGAGTTTTGGAAGAGAAAATTATTGGGGAGAAGTTTGGAGTAACAAGATTATTCTAAAGATCAAAATTTGTAAAATATGGTGAATCAAACAAAACCCCGCATATTAGAAATTTCAAGTATGTAAATTATTGCTATTGATCACAATGCATGATTTATTTATTTTCCTATTTAGATTTTAAATAAAATTTTGAAATATATATGTGTGTGTGTGTGTGTGTGGAGAGAGAGAGAGAGAGAGTTCCTTCAACATTGGAACCATTGTTTTATTGTTTCTTCCTTTCGTTTATATAGCTAACACATTATACAACCTGGTGAAATTTATACTCACAACGAGAACTCTAGCCCCCAAAATCCATTTTTTGTGTCAAAAACACCTAAATCGACCTTCAAATCGAAAAGTGATGCTACCAGTAGCACACATTTTTATTCAAGGTTAAAATTACAATCATTGCCTTAAAACCCATACTCGTGTTAACAACAACCTTGAAATTAACCTTTGAAAAGAAAACTAATGCTACTATTAGCACATTGCTTTTTTAAAAGACCAAAATTATAACTTGTTTAAAAACACGGACTTAACAATTACTATTAATGGTAGAAAAATATTAAAGTTAACCTCTAAATTGAAAATTCATTCTAACATGGCGACATTTCGAAAACCATGGCCTTGAAAAAAAGAGTCTTCCTTCTTCATGGCCATGACCCCCCTCCCCATTTTTTACATTTTTTCATAAAGATTTTTTTATATATTTAACAAAAATAAAATTATAAAGAAAAAAAATTAAAAATTGCTTATTAAACATGATTTTTTTATAAATCTTTGGGCTCCTTTCTTTATATAAATCCTTAATATGCCCATTGATCGATTTTGTTCATTTGTGGACATTAATTTTCTTTGTTACAGTTTGTGTGATGCAAAATTATTGATTAAAAAGTTGGAAATATATTAATACTCATGATATTCATTCAAAAGTTGTTGGAAAGGGTGAAGTAGTTGACATTAAAAAAAAATCAGATTCATTTTTTTGTTTCTATGCATTATTAGTGGTGGTACATACCAGTAAGTTATATATATATATATATAACACCCCATGGTTCAAATTGGGAAGTTCCAATTGTTCCCAGATTCTTAACACAAGTTGCAGAATATGTTGTATTAAGACAGAATGGCGGAGCGGCTCTCTGAACCGCGGCTAGGGTTTCCCTGGCCGCCACCTCCCTTGCTATGCAGAGCCAAGCTCTGGCTGGATCGTTGGTTGTAACCCCTCCTCATGCCTCAGCATGGGGTTCCCTTTGGCTGCCACTTCTCCTCGTGGTTTCAACATGGAGTTCCCAGGAAATGGGCTCTCATGCCCAGCTCGCCACCTTCAAGGCCCTTTTTCAAGCTGTCGCTCCTCAGGCAGCTTCACATTCTTCATCCAAGTTTTTGAAAAAGATGGACAAGATCCCTTCTTTGGAGCTCTCTCCCACGGATCCATGCCAGAAAGCTCTCATCCTCTCTGAGAAAGCCCTCATTGGTAAGTTCATAGGGTTGTGGCCCATTCCTAAGGTGATGGAGCTCTAGATCACAGAACATTGGAACCCTCTTCTACAAGGATAGGTCTCTCTCTTTGCAACTGGACGAAGGTTTTTTGTATTCCTGTTCTCAAATAAAGAAGAAAGAGACCTAGTCTTTCGTTTGGGCCCTTTCTTCATGGGATCAAGAGGTCTATTCTTAGCCCCATGGTCTCTAGGGTTTAACCCAGAAGTAGAGATCACTGCCGCTCTAGTCTGGGTAAGAATCCCTAACCTCCCTCTTCATCTTTGGGGGAAAAGCACTCTAATTGACATTGGTAATAAGATAGGTCGCTATCTAGATACTGCAGAACCAAAAGGGAGTCAGTACAGATGTGCCCGTATCTGCGTAGAGGTGAATCTAGAAAAAGGGCTCCCAGAGGCCCTAAAGCTCACATTAGGAGAATGGAGCCACATTCAAGATCTGGATTATGAGTAGATCCGTTTCAAATGCAACTTCTATCATGTATACGGCCACTTCGCCAAAATTTGCCCCAAGCTTGCAGAACCACAGAAACCAGCAAATCTCTCAGCTTCCAAAGATACAGAGTTCCGGACGATTTCTAATCGATGTCGTCCTCCCCAACCAAAAGGATCCTCAAGTGTCTCAGCACAAGGTTTCTCCTCAAGATCATTCTCCTTTTGCAGATACTCCACGGCCAGAAAACAAAAATAGTTTTGAAGTTCTTCAGGAAGATGAAGCACAAGAACCTGAAGCTGCAGATGTCCCAAAGCAGGGCATCCCTGGTCCCCTTGGCTCCTTGGAGGCAACTGTACAAGCTTCTCCAAAACCTACTTCTCCAGGTTCTAAGAAAGATCCCAACGCTTTGGTTCACGAGACCCCAGTCCAGGCAAGACTAGCATCCTCGGTCCCTTTGTTAGAGGGAACCTCTGAATACGAAAACTTTTCAGCTCCTTCTCCTCCCCTCACCAGAGATTGAAATACAAATAAAGAACGTAGAGAAAAGGAAGCAGCCTCAAACATCAGCTCGGGCTCCCAGAAGAAATTGGATCCTTTCATTAAGGGGCATTCCTCTCCGCCTATTTAATGTTTTGTTTCAGTATTCTTCTTTGCTCACAATTCGTGAGAGTCTACTCTTGTAAGCAATCTCTTTCTTGGAATAGCATTAGAATCATTTGGGATTCACTTCTCAAAGAACTCATAAGAAGGATGACTGTTCTGATAGAGGTCATCAGCCTTCTTTTTCTGAATTCCCCTTTGTACGCTTGGTTGGGCTACAACCATTTTTAATCAATCAAAAATTTCCAGTTTCTGTTAAAAAAAAAAGTTGCTGAATGTGCTAGGATTTGAATTTCATCTATAAGCTCATGATTTCTTCTACCTCACCCCTACTCCAAATTTATTACTTTGAAACTTTCACGTACCCATACCCCGACTATCATGCGAAATTAAAAAATTTCTTAAAGAACCGTGGTTCTTCTTTTGAAACACAGGGCATGGCCGTGAAAACACTCTTCAAATTCATACTTAGGCTTGAAAAACATTGTAACAGTCACACCACCATCAACATATGCCTTCTATAGCTGGAAAGGCAATTTTCACACTTCGACTTCCTCCTTCCACCCTTCTGCCTTCTGCTATGGAACCCGGGAACCGGAAACACAATGTGCGACGAATTCCTCCAAACCTCTTTCTACCTTCCGCCCTTCCACCTTCCACCTTCAGAACTCGGAAGTCATAAATATAACTAGCAACAGAATACTTTATCCATGTTTCTGCCTTCCACATTCCTCCCTTCCGCCCTCCAGTGTGGAATTTGGGAATCAAAAAACTAACAAACGATGAAATCCTTTATCCACATTTCCACCTTCCACATTTCTCCTTTTCGCCCTCCAGTGCGAAACTCGGGAATCGGAAAACTAACATTTTACCTTAACCTTTTTCCCATTTCCCATCTCCTGCCTTCCGCCTTCCGCAAGCGGATGTCGGGGTACGAAAAATACGCTTTTGCCTTGGAATTTCCAGACCTCTTTTCACTTTCGACTTTCACCTTCGGCAGGAAAATTCCGGGTGCGGAAAACTAACATTCTACCTTGTCCTTTTCTAGGTTTTCCACCTTCTACCTTCCGCAAGCGGATCCTGGAGAGCGAAAAACCAACATTTTGCTTTGTTTCAACTTCTATTTTCCGCCTCCTACCTTCCACCTTTCGCAGGTGGATTATGGGGTACAGAAATGCTTAAGTCATGCCTTCTGACTCTATAACCAAGATTCCAGCCTCCATGGTCACAATAAAAATGCATTGAAACATACAGGCATATACAGATGCGAATGCAGGAACATTTAACATAGTAAACTCTACTGAAATCATTAGCAAGCATTCATCATGATATTCAATTCATTCATAAGAAAACACATTGCATAAATAAGAATAGTAGAGAATACTTCTCTTGAAGATAAATATGTCCTGCAACTAGCTATGTCGCTGCAACGTTCCACTCAACCATAGGCCACTTGTGTTCATTAATCTCTCAACACAACTGCCACCCCCGAGTTGGGCATTACTTCCAAAAGGAACTAGGGAACAGAAGACTCACACATAGCCAGATCATAACACACACAGTTAGGTTTCATAGACTATCCAGCCAAGCCAACATACAATTGGGTTTCTCAGGCTGCAGGAAATAAGCCAACATTCACATTTAGGACCATCTAATCCAACTAACATATGGGTTTCCTAGTCCTCTCAACCAATCCATATTACTAATGGGTTTATCAGGCTATTCAGCCAAGCCAGCTAACAGTTGGGTTTATCAGGCTGTCCAGCCAAGGATTACACATGGCCAAATGCACATCAAGACACAACAAATCCAACTACTATTGGGTTTCTCAATATGCTAAGGTAGTGGAAAGGAAGAATGACTAAGACAATGGCTCATTCAAGAACTAGGGACACCTCCACAATATCTATATGGCTTGGCATCCCCAATACCTACACACCCAACACAAGGAAGCATCCCCTTCATTGCTCCATAGTCCCTCGGGCTATGCCTTCCCTTCCAGTGCTTTTCAGGGTGTGCATAGAAGATTCACTAGCCACTCTTATATTTTCATGAGGTTCCTCTCTGCACTAGTTTTATCAAGCCCATTCCTCATCTCTTCCACCCCTAAGTCTTGCATACAATTCAGACCCAAACCAAGGTGCACATCACAGCAAACCACGGGGAGATACAGCAACACGGGATTCACTCTGTAACACAGAGAAAACAAGGTCTCATACCATTTTGTAGTTCAGGATAACACTGTAACACAACAACCAGGGTCTCGAAAAAGGAAAATACTTGCAGAACAACCCGTTCTGCAACTCCAAACAGAGAACAACACAGAATCACGTTGCACCACCATGAGCAAGCACTTTTGTGATGCAGGATGATGAATACTCGTGAATGATAGATGAACAACGAACGCTGAGGAACAACAAAACCTTCCCCAACTGAGGAAAGATGAACTAGCATGCATCACATGATTCCTCACACCAGAAGCAAGATCGCGGCTTCCCAGGCTGCAGGAAGTAAGAAAGCTCAGTCACGAAATCGATTGCCATGCCTTGCTCTGCCCAAGGCATTAACTGCCTCAACGTTTATTTTGGAAGAATTGAATGATTGAGGACAGAGGAAAAAAAGGTAGCTGAGGGCTTATGGGTTTCCCCATTGACAGTTGGTCTCACCTTATTGGCTTAGGAGTTTGAATAACTCCCCTCCCGATTATGTGACGTCCCCATACCCCATAATGCAGAATTATTAAAAATTTTGCTTCAAGAACCCTTGTTCTCCTTTCGAAGCACAAGGCATAGATGTTAACACACCCTTCAACATTCATTCTCATGATTAGAAACCACTGTATAAGTTTTTCCCCCCTTCACAGATCCCTTCTGCGACCAGAAACACCATTTTCACACTGGACCTATCATTTCTGCACTCCCCTTTTCGCCTTTCTATTGCGAAATCAGGAATCAAAAGTGTAGCATGTGACGAGGTCAACTAAACCACGTTATGCCTTTTTCCCTTCCTCCTTCTACCTTCGAAACTCGGAAGCCGGAATCACAACATTCGACAAAATCCGTTGACCGTATTTCCGCCTTCCACCCGGAACTTGAAATCAAAGAATCAACATTCGACAAAATCCTCTAACCACCTTTCCACCTTTCTCCTTTCCACCTTCCTCTTGGAACTCGGAAATCGGATAATCAACGTTCAAAGGAATCGCTTAAAGACCTTTCGTCTCTCGCCTTCCACCGTGAAATTCGGAAAAACAACTTTTGTCCTTAACCTTTTTCCCATTTTCCGCCTTCTGCCCTCCAGTGCAGAACTCGGGAATCGAAAAACTATTCAAATGACGGAAACCTTTGTCCTTTTTTTGCACTTTTGAATTCCTCTTTCCGACCTCGGAATTCGGAAATCAAAAATTTAACTTTAGCCTTAGAACTCTTCTGCAGTTTTCCACTTCCACCCTCTGCCTTTCGCGGGCAGATCCCGTGGTGCGAAAAACCCACATTCTGTCTTGTTTCAACAACTCTTTCTTATTTCTACCTTCCGCTTTCCCCAAACGGATTTCAAGGGGTGGAAAAGCCAAATCAGATGCATTCTGACTCTGTAACAGGATTCTAGCCTCCATGAACTTAGGCAAAAATGCATTAAAACATACAAGGCATAAACAATGCAAATATGAGAACATTCATCACAATAAAACTCTACTAAAATATAGCAGGCATTCATCATATTCATTCATAAACAACTACATTGCATAAAGAAGAATGACAAAGAATACTCATCTTGTTGATGGAGTTGTCCTACAACTAGCTATGTCACTGTAACATTCCACCCAACCATAGGCCAGTTGTGTTCATTAATCTCTCAACACAATTGCCACCCCCGAGCTGGGCATGACTTCCACATGGAACTAGGGAACAGTAGACTCACACATAGCCAGATCAAATCACACACAGTCAATCCAACCTTAAGTTGGGTTTATCTGACTGTCCAGCCAAACCAACACTCAGTTGGCTTTATCAGGATGCAGGATTACAAGCCAAACACTATTGGGTTTATCATACTGAACACAGTCAAGCCAGCAACCATTTGGTTTTATCAGACTGAACACTATCAATCCAAATTCCACAATAAGGACCATCCAAGCCAACAAATGGATTTATCAGGCACTCAGCCAAGCCATCAATCATAGTGGGTTTCCCAGGATGTTCTGCCAAAGATTACACAATGCCAAAATGCACAACAAGACACATCCAAGCCTACTACCAGTTGGGTTTATCAGGCTGATCGGACAGTGGATAGGAAGAACTACTAAGCTAGGGAGCTCATCCACAGAGCTAAAGACACCTTCACAAGATCTATCTGGCCAGGCATCCACATTTCCTACACACCCAACACAAGCAAGTGTCCCCTTCTCTGCTTCACAGTCCCTCGGGCTACACCTTCCCTTCCAGTGCTCTTCAGGATGTGCAGAGCAGATTCACCATCCACTCTTATCTTATTGTGAGGTTCCACACTAGGTTTATCAAGCACATTCTACATCTCTTCCACTCCTAAGTCTTGCATACAATTCAGACCCAAACCAGGGTGCACATCACAACAATTCACAAGGAAACACAACACATAGGATTCACACTGTAACACTAAGATAAACAAGGTCTTCCACCAATCTGTGGTTCATGATAACGCTATAACACATCCACCAATTTCTTAGCGAAGGGAAAATACTTGCAGAATGCGTAGCAAAGCTCTATTCAACCCCCAAACGCTCTGTGACTCTACTAATGAACAATGCATAATCATGAATGAACGAATGGTGAACGATAACATGATAGAATGAATCACAATGAACTCTAAGGAACAACAAAACCTCCCCCTGATGCAGAAAGATGGACTGGCATGCATCACGTGCTTCCTTGTGTCAGAAGTAAGAATGTGGCTTCCCAGACTGCAGACTTGCAGGTTTGCTCAGACACACAGTTAGATTACATGCCTTGTTTTTCCCAAGGCATTAACTGCCTCAACCAACTTCTAGAAGAAATGAATGATTGAGGACAGAGGACAAAAGGTAGCTGAGGGTTCATGGGTTTCCCCATTGAAATATGGTCACACCCTATTGGCTCAAGGGGTTTGACTAACTCCCCTGCCTATTCCTTGTGAAATCATGCCCCTGTCTCTTTTCACGTTGCAATGCATAGCTAGCTGTGGTATTTTATCAAATTGTGTATTTACATGATATATCAAAATATGCTATGTGCTTGACCAGCACAATGAAACACATGCATCAACCTTGATCACCTATACACAAACACCAAATAAATTGTAGGGCCTTGGCCTTGAGCTCCTTGCCATGATTCTCATAATATATACATCATGTACAATTCAATACCATGGGGTCAAAACAGGGGCACACATTCCCCTTCCTCTTGGTGTCAAAACCGGGGTGTTACATATTCCTTGTGAAATCATGCCCCCATCTCTTTCACGTTGCGGTGCATAGCTAGCTGTGGTATTTTATTAAATTGTGTGTTTACATGATATCTCAAAATGTGTTGTGCTTGACTAGCACCATAACCATAGGTATCAACCTTGATCACCTATACACAAAATACCAAATCAATGGCAGTGCCTTGGCCTTAATCTACTTTCCATGATCTATATAGAATATATACATCATGTACAATTTCAATACCATGGGGTCAAAACCAGGCTATTACATTCCCCTCCCCTTTCATTAGCACTGTCCTCGATGCTTTACAAAATTGAACAAAGTTGGATGTGCTAATGGCATGGCATCCTCCAACTCCCACATAGCCTCATCCAGACTGTAGTGCTTCCATTGCACCTTTACCTATCCAACGGCTCAATTCCAGAGCACTGTGACCTTCCTGTTGAGGATGCGCAATGGCTCGGTTTGGAACTCTCCCTCGAGTTCCACCTGAATCACATCCCAATTTATCACATGGTTAAGATCATGTACATATTTCTTAAGCAAAGAGACATGAAAAACGTTATGAGCTCTAGTGCTAGCAAGAAATGCAAGTCTATATGCAACTGGCCCTATTCTTTCAAGCACTTCAAAAGGCCCACAATATCTAGGTGACAGCTTGGCCCAACTTCTAAGCTTCAAGGAACTCTTCCTTGGCCTCACTCTGAGGTAAACATGATCCCCAACACTGAACTCTCTATTCACTCTATGCTTGTCTGCATAGCTTTTCTATCGATGCTAGGTTGCCTTCAGGTTCTACGTGATCTTTGTAACCTCTTGCTCCATTTCCTTGAGCAATTATGGGCCAAGCACAATCATGTTCACTGGATTATCCCAAGTCACCAATGTCCTACACCTTCTTCCATACAAGGATTCATATGGACTCATTCCCAGTGATGCTTGTTTTCCATTATTATATGCAAATTCTACCAAGTGTAAGTAAACTCCCCACTCGGATGGTTTTCCCATCACATACATGTGAAGCATGTCTTCAAGCACTTGATTCACTTTCTCTGTCTATCCATCAGTTTGAGGATGGTATACAGTGTTGAAGTTCAACTTGGTACCCAAATATGCAAACAAACCCTTTCAAATCTTGGAAGTAAACTTGGGATCCCTGTCAGAGACTATTTGCTTAGGCAATCGATGCAATTTGAAAATATCCTTCATGAATATTTTTGCAATGGAATCAATCTTATATGTGGACTTAACCAGTATAAAATGTGATTCATTTGTCAACTTTTCCACCACAACCATGATGGAATCATGTTGTCTCCATGTCATTGGCAATCCTGTAATAAAATCCATGGAAATAACTTCCGGCCATTTCCATTATGAGACTGGAAAAGGATGCAATAACCCTGCTAGGTGTTGATGTTCAACCTTCACCTGCTGACATTTCATGCACTTAGAAATATACTCAGCAATTTCCTTTTTCATCTTGGCCAAAAATATTGCTTTCTGGTTGTAGCAACTGTCTTCTGATATCCTGGGTGACTAATGATATGGAGCTTGATGGATTTCATCCATAACAATTCTCCTCAAGTCTAACACATTTGGAATATAAAATCTGTTCTTATAAGTAAGAAATCCATCTTCTTCCAATTCATATCCCTCATACTTCTTTTCAAGTCTTTGTTGTTGCAATTTGTCCTTGACCTGTACATACATTTCATCTTCAGCAGTATGATTAACAATCTATTGTCTCAAGTTTGATTGAAAAATACTAAGAGATGCCACATGAATTTCATGCATCTTCCTGCTGAGTGCATCAGCCACTTATTTTCTTTTCCTTTTATGTGTTTGATTTCAAAATCAAACTCACACAAAAAATCCATCCATCTAGCATGCCTAGCATTTAGATTTGACTAATCAAACAAATACTTCATACCACAGTGGTCTGTCCTTAACTAGATTTTTTTCTCCCATTAAGTAATGTCTCCACATCTTGAGAGCATGTACTATGGCTGCAAGTTCTAAATCATGAGTAGCATAGTTCTTCTCACGATCCTTCAACTTTCTGGAATCATAACATACCACATGGTTGTCTTGCATAAGAACTCCTCCAAGTCATTGATTACATGCATCAGTACACACCACAAATTATTTTTCTGGGTCTGCAATCTTTAGAATTGGTGCACTTGTAAGAAGATTCTTCAACTGCTGGAAGCTCTCCTCACATCTTGGTGTCCATTCAAACTTTATCCCCTTCTTTTGCAAAGAAGTGATTGAATGTGCAACCTTGGAGAATCCTTCAATGAACCTCCTATATTATCCTGCAAGTCCCATAAAATATCTCAAATATGTCACATTTCTTGGGGTTGGCCAATTCATAATGGCTTAAATATTCTCGAGATGCATAGATGTGCCCTCCTTTGAGATATTGTGACCCAAATAATGAATTATATCTTTATAGAAGTGACATTTGCTCAACTTTGCATAAAACTTATGCTCCCTTAGCAATTTCAATACCAGTCTCAAATGTTCTTCATGTTATTCCTCATTCTTAGAATAAATAAGAATGTCATCTAGGAAAACAAGAACAAACTTGTCCATATAGTTGTTGAAAACACTATTCATGAGACGCATAAATGTAGTTGGTGCATTTGTGAGACCAAATGGTACCACTACAAACTCATAATGTCCATACCTTGTTCTGAAGGTTGTCTTATGAATATCTTCATCTTTGATTCTTACCTGATGGTAACCATACCTCAAGTCAATCTTGGAAAATATCTTTGCTACTCTCATTTGATCAAAGAGGTCATCAATTCGAGGTAAAGGGTATTTATTCTTCACAGTAACCTTGTTCAATTGTCGATAATCAATACACAACCTAAGTGTACCATCTTTATTTTTCACAAACAAAATTGGTGCTCCCCAAGGGGCCACAATTGGCCTGATATACTTCTTTTCCACACTTGGCCTGATATACTTCTTTTCCAACAACTCTTGCAGATGCATCTTTAGCTCTAGTGATTCTAGTGTGCTCATCATGTAGGGTTTCTTAGACACGGGTGCTGCTCCAGACACAAGTTCAATTGTAAAATCAATGTCCCTTTTTGGAGGAAGCCCTAGAACTTCATAGGGAAAAAAATCCCTGAATTCCCGCAATACCTAGAAGTCCTCCAACCTAGGAGTTTCACTCTTTATTGCCTCTAAAATAATGGTTGCATACAATCTACAACCTTTCCTACATAACTTCTTTAGCTTCATTGTTGAAATATGCCTAACATAAATCACCATTGGAATGCCTCTTACAACCCATGGATTTTCTTCTCCATCCATGCATTCAAAAGTCTAGTTACAACAGTCAAGCTTAACTCTGTGACCTTCTAACCAATCCATCCCAATGAGAATATCATAGGAACCAAGTGGCAGAACATTCATATATGCATAAGTGACTAACCCATCCATGGCAAAGGGACATTTCTCTACCACTTCACTAACCTTTCTCTTGGTTCCAGTGGCTAGTTGAACTAACCATGATTTTCTATGCTTTAACTTCTTAAAAGCACAAATCTCAACAACTCTAGGAGTAATATAATTGTGAGTACATACAGGGTCAATCAAACTAGAAACAGATTACTTAGTAATATTACCTGCAAATTCAACCACAATTAACGGGTGATCTTCCTGCAGGTCCTCTAGCACTGCATAAATTCTAGGGACAGTCCTTGCTACTTGACCCACAATTTTAGCTTCTTTGATGCGGTGAGTTTTCCTTACACACCCATTCTCAAGTGGACAATTCCTACACATATGGTTTTCTCCACATCTCCAACATTGAAGTGGTCCTCTGATCTCTTTAGGATCTCTTGGCCTCTCTCCCGTCACTTTGGCTGGCTTAGTCACAGCTTGTGATGGTTGCCTCTCCTGATTTCGGAAGTTAGAGGGTTTGAAACCTTTCTTCCTTTGGTCAAACTTTTCATTCTTCTTATCCTTCCATGCCTTATGGTAATCAGGTTTTCTTTTGTTCTGATCATAGCAATACTAAGCCTTCTTGATAGCCTCTTCTAAAGTTCTAGGTTCATCAAATTCAATCATTTCTTTGTAGGACTGGGGTAGCCCACTCAAAAAATGTTGAACTTTTACTTTATCATCCTTGATGTACATGACATACCTCAACAACTCCAAGAATTTGTTTGCATACTCTTCCATGGTTAATTGCCCCAATATCAGCTCATGGAACTCTTTGATCTTATCATCATGGTACCTGTTAGAGAGGTACTTCTGCTTGAAATACTTCTTGAACTGCTTCCACACAATCTGTGTGTCATTGATCTTCCTCACTTGCATGAGGTGCTCCCACCATATAGATTCTCTTCCATTTAGATTGAGGATGGATACCCTAGCCTTCATTTTTCTAGAGTAGTCTTAGGCTTGGAAATATTTATTCATCCCAAGAATCCAAGCTTCAATTTCTTGACCAGTCTTTACCTCACCATTAAAGGTAGGAGGCCTTTCCTTCTTAAATTCATCACATGAACTATTCCAGTAACGTCTCTTCTTCTTATCCCTCTGGGATGAAGAGCTTGAACCCCCAGTGGATCCTTCAGAGTCAGATGACCCACTATAAGATCTCTTTATTTTTCTTTTACTACTTTTATTTCCTTTTGGATTTGTTGCTTAATGCCCAGAGTTCATTCTCCTTTGGATGTCTGTCAAACTCTGCAGCATGGTTGCATTCAGCCGATTTTGCTCTTCCTAAGCCTTAATCATTATCTCATTGTCTTCTCTATAACTTTGCATCTCCACCCTTAGGCTTCTTGTGGTGGTTGCAATATCCGGGGGAGTAACCTAATATCTCCTCCCAGTAGACTCAGTCTCATCATTTCCAACTCGTACGTTTTCCCCCATGGAATCTACCCCGTGCCCATAGGTATCCTGTGCATCATCCATGTTGTAGGTTCTCATGGTTGAGCCACAACCCACTCTTCTAATATGCACTATGACTCTACAAAATGTGTTAATAAACACCATTGTTAGACAATCTCAGAAATTCAAAAACACTTACCGACTGTTCACTGCAAGTGTGGACGGTCAAGATCTTGGTAGAACCGGATCTATAGCCAAGATGAATTTCATAAATAAAAGAATGAGGAGGAAAAAAGGGCGTTGAGTGGCGAAATTGGAAACTAATCACCACGATGGAGACTTAGATCAATGGGCAACGTTAATCCCCAAACAGATCAACGGTTGACAGCAATTTTGTTGGGAGAATTAACACGGATAAAGAAAATTTTGATGTGCACGATAGGAAACGTGTGTAAATGACATGTCCTATCCCCATTGGATATCGTGCTTGAATATCAGAGGTATGAAAGTCACTTTGTGGAGCGCGAAATCTTTATGTAATTGGGTTCACCATCAATTTGAATTACGCTCTTTAACGAGTGTTGCCTGAAACATTTGGATGGGTTAGTTAAATTTAGCGGTTCTGCTAAATAGCACTCTGTCTTGTTGCAGCTTTGTCTCTGCCACTATATAACTTGACCCATTTAGGCCCAACGTTGTAACCATTAGCTCTGATACCACAATGTCATGTACCCATACCCCGACTATCATGCGGAATTAAAAAAATTCTTAAAGAACCGTGGTTCTTCTTTTGAAACATAAGGCATGGCCATGAAAACACTCTTCACATTCATACTTAGGCTTAGAAACCACTGTAACATTCGTCCTACCATCAACAAATCCCTTCTGTAACTGAAAAGTTCATTTCCACACTTCGACTTCCCCCTTCGCCCCTTCCACTTTCTCCTGTGAAACCCGGGAACCGAAAACACAATGTGCAACGGAGTCCTTCAAACCTCTTTTTGCCTTCCGCCTTCGGAACTCGGAAGTTGGAATTATAACTAACGACGGAATCTTTTATCCAATTTTCTGCCTTCCGCATTCCACCTTTTCGCTCTCGAGTGTGGAACTCGGGAATCGAAAAACTAACAAACAAAGAAATCCTTTATCCATGTTTCCACCTTCCACATTCCTCCTTTCCGCCATCTAGTGCGGAACTCGGGAATTGGAAAACTAAATTTTTACCTTAACCTTTTTCCCATTTTCTGTCTCCCGCCTTCCGCCTTCCGAAGGCGGATGTCGGGGTATGGAAAATACACTTTTGCCTTTGAATTTCTGGCTCTTTTTCTGCTTCTGACTTCTTCCTTCCACAGGCAGATTCCGAGTGCATAAAACCAACGTTATGCCTTGTCATTTTCCTGATTTTCCACCTTCTTCCTTTCGCAAGCAGATCCCGGAGTGCGGAAAACCAACATTTTTCTTTGTTTCAACTTCTCTTTTCTGCCTCTCGCCTTTCGCCTTCCACATGCAGATTTCGGGGTGCGGAAATGCTTAAGTCATGCCTTCTAACTCTATAACCAGGCTTCCAACTTCCATGATCACAAGAAAAATGCATTGAAACATACAAGGCATAAACAGATGCAAATGCAGGAACATTTAACACAGTAAACTCTATTGAAATCATTAGCAAGCATTCAACATGATATTCAATTCACTCATAAGCAAACACATTGCATAAATAAGATGAAGATGAAGCTGTCCCGCAACTAGCTATGTCGCTACAACGTTCCACCCAACCATAGGCCAGTTGTGTTCATTAATCTCTCAACACAACTGCCACCCCCCGAGTTGTGCATGACTTCCACAAGGAACTAGGAAACAACAGACTCACACACAGTCAATCCAACACACAATTGGGTTTCTCAGGCTAGAGGCAATAAGCCAACATTCACATTTAGGACCAACCAAGCCAACTAAGAGATGGGTTTCTCGGGCCTCTCAGCCAAGCCATCTTACTGCTGGTTTTCTCAGGCTATTCAGTCAAGCCAACTAACAATTAAGTTTATCAGGTTGTCCAACCAAGGATTACACATGGGAAAATGCACATCAAGACACAGCCAATCCAACTACCGTTAGGTTTCTCAGACTTCTAAGGTAGTGGAAAGGAAGAATGGATAATCCAATGGCTCATTTAAGAGCTAGTGACACCTCCACAAGTTTTATCTGGCCTAGCATCCACAATACCTACACACCCAACACAAGGAAGCATCCCCTTCTCTACTCCACAGTCCCTCGGGCTATGCCCTCCCTTCCAATGCTCTTCAGGGTGTGCATAGAAGATTCACCAACCACTCTTATATTTTCGTGAGGTTCCTCTCTGCACTAAGTTTATCAATCCCATTCCTCATCTCTTCCACTCCTAAGTCTTGCATACAATTCAAACCCAAACCAAGGTGCACATCACAGCAAACCACAGGCCCGACACAACAACACAAGCTTCACTCTGTAACATAGAGAAAACAGGGTCTCATACCATTCTATAGTTCAAGATAACATTGTAACACAACAACCAGGGTCTCTTCAAAGGAAAATACTTGCAAAACAACTCGTTCTGCGACTCCAGACAGTGAACAACACATAATCATGCTGCACCACCATGAGCAATCTCTTCCACGACACAGGATGATGAATACTCGTGAATGATAGATGAGCAATGAACGCTGAGGAACAACAAAACCTTCGCCAACTAAGGAAAGACGGACTGGAACGCATCATGTGCTTCATTGCGTCAGAAGCAAGAACGTGGCTTCTCAAACTACAGACTGCAGGAAAGCTCAGTCACGAAATCGACTGCCATGCCTTGCTCTGCCCAAGGCATTAACTGCCTCAACCATTCTTCTGGAAGAATTGAACGATTGAGGACAGAGGACAAACAGGTAGCTGAGGGTTTATGGGTTTCCCCATTGACATCTAGTCTCACCCAATTGGCTCAAGAGTTTGACTAACTCCCCTCCCTATTCCTTGTGAAATCATGCCCCCATCTCTTTCACGTTGCCACACATAGCTAGTTGTGGTATTTTATTAAATTGTGTATTTACATGATATCTCAAAATGTGGTGTGCTTGACTAGCACCATAACCATAGATATCAACCTTGATCACATATACACAAAAAATCAAATCAATGGCAGGGCCTTGGCCTTGAGCTCCTTGCCATGATCTACATACAATATATACACCATGTACAATTTCAATACCATGAGGTCAAAACTGGGGTGTTACAGAAACAAAGTTTTTAGAGATTAGAGTCAAACATATAACCAAAGTTCGTTTTTTCTAATTATTATGAATTAAGATGTATTCATAGCAAGTAAAGCCCTTATTGCTACAGATATTGTAGATAAAACAGGTTTTATATTGCAAATTATGAAGGATCATTGCAATCACATAAGTTGTGTCTTCTATACAATGTTTGCATTTGGAGCGGACATAATGTTTGCATTTGTTAACAAGTGGTGACTCATTGGAATCATAGCTATGCGTGAAATCATAAGAGGTAAGACCCTGAATCATGATGATTGAAAAGTTGTGAGCAATGAGTGTGGATCTCCCAAGCCATGGTGAGAATGTAAATGCATATAAGCATGGAATGACATTTGAGAATTAAGCTTTGACAACCCAAAATCAAAAGTTAAAAACTCTCTTATCTTGTATTCTCTTAAGTTATGACTATGTTTTACATACAACTTACTTTAGAGTCTAAGAGTTCCACACACCCATACAAATATGGTGCATGTGTGTACCCTTGTATTAAATGGAAATTAAATATAAAACACAACATAAAGTCATGTAGCATGGTTAGGTGAGGCACGTAACTGCTTATCTGGGTTATTTATTGAAGTGCTACCTTAGTCAAATTTCATATACATGCACTCATGGGAAAATAGTCCATAAAACACAATCTACACTCTAGCTATTTAAGCTGTGAAAGAACTTGTCTGCAAATATTGTATTTTTTTTCTCAATCGCCACATCCCATCTTATTTGTTTCTTTAGAATCCAAAACTATTATTCACTTAAGCATATTTCACTGCAATAAAGCATATTTCACTGCAATAAAATTGATAATAAGTATAAGAAGAGCAAGGATTTTCAAGATATTATTTAGAGAGGCATTAGCTTATGGTGTAATGGCAAAATAAATTTATTGAATGCAGGTTTCAATATCTCTCTCTCACAACGGTATTCCAGTGATAATTGATAACCAGGTTGAGAATTATAACACCACAGCTGGGAGCCACATACAAGATCGATTAAGCATGTACTTTTAAATGCCAAAATTTAGTTTGTAACTATATTGCATTATTCAATCCTCAACTTTTGGATCTCACAAAGTGGGGAAACAACACCTCTAAAGAGCCATGTTGGATTTTGGTCTCTTACACAGTTTGTACTGATTTCTTTTAATAATAGAAGGTTATAAGCTCTATTTTGTGTGATACATTAGGAATTCTTGACTGAATACAAAAGTTTATGTGGAGTTTATTGTTCTCTAGTAAGGCCCGAGTAAAAAAAAAGAATGCATTCAGTTCTCTGCTATACAGAGATCGTTCTCCTTTTAAGAAGTCAAATGTTGTTTCTTTAAATAGAAGACAGGAATCAATTCTACAAGTTAACTTCATATATATATAATTTTGGGATAATTAAAAGACATTTTAATTGAGTTTCAGATGACATATCTCGAAGGACTATTCAAGCTAAATTCATGGTTTAAATTAATAAATCATTTCTAATCATTATTCAAGCTAAATTTATTAAGTATTTTTTTTCAAAATTAACATAAATTTTGTGTGAGATTACAGTTTCATTTAAATGTTAGGATTTTTTTTAAAATAACATTTAAAATCAGGTTAAAAAAATTGAAATACAATATGTTGTTAGTTGATACTAAAGTTTTATTTTTTAATAAGTTAACAAGTTAAGGTTGATATTGTTAGAGATATATTGAAATTCAGGTTTATGTGATACTAAAGACCTTTCGGTTCTCTATTTTAGTGTATTAAAAATTTGGTAAATTTTTTTATCTTAATTACACAAAAATTTGACAAATTAGACAAAAAAATTAATTTCATTATGGAGTTTTTTAGAGTTCATTCTTCATTATTAAATTGGCAATGTTGATTTTTTTAAGTTAACTATAACAAATAGATGCTTTTTATTTTCTAAATTGGAATTAATGACCTCTTTATAGGTGCACGATGACCTTCTCATCTACTCTCTAATGATTTAGCTAAGACTAGGCATTTGTATACCATCTGGTTTGAAGTCCCATGTACTTTCACTAGTGTTTGAAGCAATCGTAATAAGACACTATACTCTCAATACTTGAAAGATTCTATGAGAATGATATATAAGATAGGGTGTATTGCTTTTAGTTTTAAGATTATTTAAATTATAGAATTTGTTTGATTTGCTTGATCTTCTTTCCTCGATGTCTAAAGATGCAACAATACCAAACTTAACATCCATATAATATAAGTTGTGATGAGATACTTAGAGAGCAATTTCTTTTTCAGCCCACAACCAAAAATCCATTGATTTGAGGTCATTTTGAGGATGAAAACAAGCTTTCCACATTCTATTAATCATTTTCTCAATGATATAGTTATAGTCAAGCTTGAGATGAAGGTTTATTCCTACATAATTGTATGACGTAATTTTCTCTAAGTTGTTATTGCCATACACAATTAGTTTAAGTGATCTTTGGATTAATTGTCAAAACCTTTATTTTGTGTATGTTTATTGATATGTCTGTGCTAGAACAAAAATCCTTGGGAGTTCTTAGTTTCTTCTTGAGTTTAAAGGAACACCTCCATATAAAAATAATATCTCAAAGTAAAAAATGATATCTATTCTAACTAAAGTAGTGGCAACCTTAACTGTATTTTATAAACATGAAGGGTGGTTTAGGTTTAGGTTTAGGTTTAGGTTTTTTTTCATATCAATATGATGTTTTTCAAAATTTAATAAATAATTTCTAAAAAAATTTGTTAATTAAAAAAAATGAATTACATGTGTATTTTTTAATTTCTAAGGTTTTTTCGAAAAAAAATTATTATACATTTTTAATAAATATTGGCTTTTTTATCTCATTAAAAAAAACAGCTGATGAGTTTCCAAAAATTTGTAATTTTAACCTCGAAAAAAATGGTGTGCTACTCGTAGAAGCACTTTTCGATTTACGAGTAAAAATAGCCACTAAGTGCGCCCTATAAAAAAATGAGAACTATTTAGAGTTCTGTTCGGGTTGTATAATGTGTTAGCTGCAAAATTTTACATTAGGGTTTATACCCCTATATTGTATCACAATTGGGATTTTCATTTTTAGGAAATTTAGATTTATTAGGTGGTGATTTTATATATAAGACATTGGGTGTCATGGGACTGCTTCTTGGGATGAATCCAAAACCATGTCGGCATCGTTAGTTTTATTTTATTATTAATATTATTTTAAATGCTTACATAGTTTTCGATGCAGTCGAGCTGTTCTAACACATCAATGCGTTTATAGTAAAAGCTCATTGTTTAGATTATGTGTGCTTTATAATAAATAAATTGCATCGATAAATCCATATATGATATTTTTATTAATTTTGGTTAACGGTGTGCTCAAGTGTGATACACCAATGCGTTCAAGTATGAGAAGCACCGATGTGTTTTGATTATTAAAGTGCATCAAAGTGGAAAACTACTTTTTTTATTTCGAAGTTATGTAATTTATTTGTATAATATACTTAATATCTTCTCAACTTAATGGTCCATGCTATTTATTGATAAAAATGAATGATAAGAGCTCAATGAACAATAATTACAGTCGACGTGATGGAATTACATCTAAAATTGCGAAGAATGCAAGTTCTTTGTAATTTCTATATTAAATTAATATGTTTGAACTATATGTAAATTTAACAAATATGTATTAGTTAATGCGTGACATGCAGAGCAAAAAAATGAAGTAACTCGATAAGATTGTTTGCAATCTAGGTGCAGAAGAGCATAAAACCTTACTGAAAAAGTTGTATACGGATGAATTAGGTGAATCAAAAAGTAATCAATATGAATTTTTTCTTGAATTTTCGTTAATATTGTACATAAGAATATTGGTTAATATGTTTCAAACAATTTAATTCACATATGTTGAATATTATGCAGGAATGTCATCATAAGAAAAAACAAATTATGGAAGATGTAAATGATGATGAATTGACCCTTAGCTCATCTAGAGTGGTGTTGGAATTTGATGAAAGAGGGAAAAACTTTTATAAAACTACGAGAGATGTAGTGGAAAGAACATATAGACGTACTTTCCACTTAAAGTATATAAATCAATCCAATGATTCCACGAATAAAGTTATATCTAAACTACAAGAGGTGTTCCCAAAGCAATGGTCAATGAGACGTGTCGGACTTGCAATAGCAAACACATACAACAACAAAAGTAATAATTCAAAAAGTAATATTCCTAAACATGTTTCTTTATAGAATATGTATCTACTAATACAAGGCATTCATTTATTAATATTAATTTTGCTATACCTATTTCATATCAGTGTCAAAATAGTTTAATGTCATTTTAAATTTTAATCAAGATTATGAAATTCCCAAAGAATGAACGAGGTGATATTAGAAATATGCCAATAGGGATGTCCAAAAAAATGTACAAGGATATGGTCAAGGAAATGGACATAATTGCATCACACAAGGAGCCATCTCAACAATAATGTGATTTAAATGTATAAAATCATTGATTTTTTCTATTATGTACATGTAATTAATTAATTTAACATTAAATATTAATTTTCAATTGTTTTTTTGCATAAAAGAAAACAAAATGGAACCCATTAAACAAATAAGACAAGACAACAAGAAAAAAAGGGGTTGATAGGAAATTTTGTGAGTAGTTGTGATTTCCTTATAACAACTTAAGATTTCATATCGGTTTTGATCTTTATATTTTAATTGTTTTGCTTACACTGGCCATCCTTGGATGTCGTCAAACATGTGTTAACATACAAAGAAGAGCCATCAAAATAATTGATTGACATTGGGTTAAGTATGGGTTCTGAGTGGTCAAGGATACGGTGGTCTGTTGGTGGGGGTAGATGGATTTCATTCCATCCACCTAGATTCAATTTTGTTAAGACTTGTTCTAGCTTAGAAGTAGAGTTGACAGTTTGCTTGACTTACCATCCACTGAAGTGGGGAAGTTTGTTGAGATTTTGTGTGCATGTGTTAGTTTTCCTTAATTCCTTTGGAATAATAGGAAGGTAGTTTTTCTACGTGAAAAAAAAGTATGGGTTGTGAGTATATGTTGGCATATCAAAAATAGATTGTGGAATTTGTAGATATCTATGTTGTTTTACTTCTCTCATTTTATAATTAATGGAACAACAAAAATCATTTATATTAAATCTATGATTTGTTATGGGGTATAACATTTGCAGGAAACAAAGTATGGAGTGGAGCCAACATAAGAGTTATTAAGAGAATGAATGAGATTTGGTTTTGAAATAATGTGTATCATTCAAGACTTAGTTCATTCTAGGGTACGTCACTTTTCAATATACACTCATATATATCATTTATTTTCATTTTCATTATTCCCGCCAATGTAAATACACTCATTACACTTTATTTTTATGTTTGTAGATGGAAGTTGAAGAAAATGAAAACAATCAAGGCAATCAACAAAACATTCGGCCAGATAACCCAAGTCATGTAAGTGGCTTGAGCATTGACAATAGTGGCAACTAAGAATGATGACCAATATATTTGGATGTTAATGCAAGTTGTTGTATATTTTAAAATAATTGTCTGTGAAAATCAGACATTTTGTATAGTGTGCTAAACATAATGTCCCAATTGAAACAAAACAAGTTACAAATAACCATTACATGCATGTTGAAATTTTGAATATGTTGATGAAATTGTCATTGATTCCAACATGGACTTCCAGTGGCCCCACAGATTGTCATTAATGCCACCAAGTCTCGCTTGCAGTGCCTTGGACCCCTTACAAAGTGGGTTTGAGACTTGGATGCCTTACAGAGTGGGTTTGTGACTTGAAGCACCTTATACCCAGTTGAAAAGGTCCTTGTACCCACAAGGATGGATCTTGGAGCCACCACCTTGTTGAAGATGTTGAAGACCCTGTTGATGGTGCTTAAGACCCTAGAGATGGTATTGAAACCTTGATAGATGATGGAGAACCCCTAGATGGGTTGGAGAAGCATTAATGACCCATTGTGTTTTCATTCATGCTCTAATAGTATCATAGTACCCCATTAGAAGACCTAGCTACCCCATAGATGATGTCATGATGGATCTCGACCCTTGAGGGTCTCATAGTGTGGTTGAGGTGGTTGAAGAAGCCTAAGAAGCCTCTTTCTTGTTGAAGAAACCTTGTTGAATCCCTTGGACCCACACTTGATGGTGTAATGACCTTGCAACCCTTATTGGGGTCATGGAGCTCTTATATGATGATGATGACCTTGTATGGTCCTTGATAGGATATGGAACCCCTGGTATGATGAAGAAGCCCATGGAACCCCTAATGAAGACCCTAATACCGTTGCAAAGGTCATGGATCCCGATACTTGCACTTGACATGGTTAGATGGCATGACAATGTGGTATTTGGTGACTTAATGAATTCATGGAACCTTGTGAAGACTTTGATGCACATTGCTTTCACTTGATGTGGTTAAGTAACCCACACACATATTGGCTTGATGACGGTCCATTTAGTGATAATATTGAATCCCATGATGGCATCTTGCACATGGCATGCCATTAAAATCCCTAGTGGTTTGATGCAACCCTATGAAGATGTGGAGGACACACTCCCATGAATTTTAAATGATGTGGTTGACTTTGAAGGATGTTTTAAAAGAAAAATAATAAAAATACATATGGTTGACCATTGAGGTGGTAAAAAAAGAAATTACATTAGGTTTGTTAGATTTTTATCATTTAAGCAATATGATCTTATGATCTTATCTGAGAGAATAGCATGCATAGCAATAATCACAAGATACAAGAGACACAAAGATTTTCCTTGGGTAAACCATAAAGGAGAAAACACCGCAAATTCCTCGGAGATAGAATGAGCACCAATGGCAGCAGTAAAACCCAAAGATAGAAAGATGATCTCCAACTGTTGTTCTCTCTCTCACTTGTGTGAGCTCCTCTTCTCTCACCTATGTGCTATAGTTGGGTGAGTGTGTGTGACAAATAGAGAGGCTCACTCTCTATTTATACTAGTTTTCGACTTGACAATTATTTACCAGGGCCAACTTCTTTGTGAGAGTATAATAACCCTAGTGCCCATCAACTGTGGGGCCTTTGCCCCCTTGATCAACAAGGAGGGTTAACCTCAACTCAATTGTGGGGACTATAAACCCGACTTACAATGGAGGGTTAACCTCATTGACTTTACATGACTTTATTATATTAATGACTCTCCCAATAGGAACATCGAGGTACAATGAAATACAGATGATTCTCCCGATAGGAACATTGGGGTACAATATAAGATATACAATTGAATACATTCCGAAGTTACAAATACATCAACACTCCCTCTTAACTAGGAAGGTATTCTTTTGACACAATTCATCAGCACAAGTCTTCTTCTCTCGATCATCATCAAAGCTGGATCATGACTAGATCATCATCAAAGCTGGATCATCACTGGATCATCATCATCACTACTTCCGCTATCTTGATCAAACGGTGCTATCTCTCAATTCTACTCGTTAAAGGAATTTATACAGAGCCAACCCTTTTTCACGCTGGTTGCAGGCCTAGCCTCCATGTAGGTCTTTATCTTCTTTAGCACTTATATCTGACCATGGGAGGAACACATCCAACATCCATGTCAAAAAGGCTCGCCCAGCACTTACATCTGACCATGGGAGGAACACATCCACCGCTATGTCAGAAATGCATGCCCAACACTCACATCTGACCATGGGAGGAACACATTCACCACCATGTCAGAAAGGCCCAGCACTCACATCTGACCATGGGAGGCCCAACCTGCCACCATGTCAGAATGGACCAGCACTTACATCCGACCATGGGAGGAACACATCCAAGAACCATGTCAAAAAGGCTCAGTACTTATATCCGACCATGGGAGGAACAAATCCAAGAACCATGTCGGAAAGGCTCAGCACTTATATCCGACCATGGGAGGAACGCATCCAAGAACCATGTCGGAAAGGCTCAGTACTTATATCCGACCATGGGAGGAACACATCCAAGAACCATGTCGGAAAGGCTCAACACTTATATCTAACCATGGGAGGAACGCATCCAAGAACCATGTCGAAAAGGCTCAGCACTTATATCTAGCCATGCGGGGAACACATCCCGCATCCATGATAGAAAGGCTCGGAATTTATATCTAGCCATGTGGGGAACACATCCTGCATCCATTCTAGAAAGGCTCAGCACTTATATTCGACCATGGAAGGAACTAATCCTACCATGTCAAAAAGGCTTTGCACTTATATCTTCCCATGGAAGGAACCAATCCTACCATGTCAGAAAGGCTCTACACTTACATCTTCCCATGGAAGGAACAAATCGTACCATGTCAGAAAGGCTCTTGGACTCATCACTTCCCCTTGGAAGGAACCTCGATCTAGAGAACACCAAGCTTTTGTTTGTAGTACTCGAACTTCACTTTGGCCATTTCTAGCATAGAATCACATCAGGGCTAATTACGTCCAAGGATAACCTGTGAGCTTCGCCAAGACCGATTACATCTGAGGACAACCTACAGGACCGTTTACGTATGAGCCACCTATGAGCTTCGCCAGGATTTTCTGCTCAGACAACCTATCTCACCGGCTATGCTAGAACTCCCTCTTTTGAGATATCTCAATCTAGATCACAGACTAGAGCTTCACTGCTCCTCTCTGATCTCATACTAAATTAGCACCCCAAACTTCTCTTCCTATCAATGGAACTGTTTGCCTAATCCGAATCCACATAACCCTTCAGGTTAATCTTTTGATTCACTTCATACTTGAGCCCATATCCAACTGTACCCTTCAAGTACCTCAAAATATGCTTTGCAGCAATCAGGTGAACATGTCTCGGATCCGTCAGGAACTGGCTCAATGTGTTCACAACAAAGCAAATATCTAGTCTTGTATTCATTAGGTACATCAAGCATCCAATCATCTGACGATACATCATGGAATCAACTGTCTCTAATGAAGCATCACTCAATAGCTTCAAGTTTGTTGCCATAGGTGTGGTCATGGCCTTGCAGTCCATCATCCTGAACCTCTTCAAAATCTCTGCTGCATACTTCTCTTGTCCCAGGGAGATTCCATCTACATTCCACCACACCTCCATGCCTAGAAAGTAATGCCCATACTCAAGTCCTTTATCTCAAACTTGACAGCGAGTCTCCTTCTTGCAACTTTAATGGGTTCCACTTTTCTGTTAGGAACAAGTCATCGACATATAACAGGAGCATCACTGGTATTCCACCTTCAACTTTGAAGTAAATGTTGGAATTCGCTTTACTCTCAATAAATCCTAGAGTCATCAGTAATCTGTCCATCCTATCGTACGATGTCGAACCTTAGAATCTTCTACAGTCACTCCCTCTGAAGCAGAGCATCGTTCTCCCTCTGCCTTTCATACTCTATGCATTGAAACATTCTATACCGGAGTGACAAGTAGCTTCCTCTGCTACTAATATTCTATGTATCCATCTAGGGTCACTGGATACCAAGATCCTCTATCTTGAACCTTTTCAAAAGTTATTCTCACACCCATCTGTGAGCTTGTCATCCTCTATAGGCTTTCATCTTCAACCTTGTAGCAAAGGTTAATATCTTCACCGCTCTAGGTGATCTTCAAGCTCCTCATGTATGTGTTATCCCATGGGTGTCTTCTGAGCTTGTACAAGGCCTTCTTTAATTTCACACATGAGTCTGCTTGCAAATGTCTCTTCATAGTCTTTGCCTTCTTTTCGTGAGAAGCCTCGTGCTACAATCTTGCCTTGTATCCCACGATGTTGCCATCTACTACATGCTGGATCTTGTAGATCCATATGGAATACATTACGGACTTCCCTTCAGGTATCGATACTACATCCTAGACATCATTCTTCTTGAATTGGTACTCTCCTTCCCTTTCTTCTTGGCTACTTCTTCATAGTTGGAAGGCTCTGCATCAATGATGTCGCTCAACAGTGTCACATCACTGCATTGTGTCTGAGACCTCTTTTTTCTTTGAAAGTATCGTCATATTATTCTTCATCTTGGATTATTTCTCGAACTATTGTCAGTTGTTCTTCAGAACAAGTCTCATCCTTCTTTTCTTGTAGGCGATTGTACACAATCTTTCCTACAAGTCAAATGCATTAGTTGTATGGTTAGAAGCATTTCATAAGGCATATTCATAATGGAAAATTCTTATGCATAAAGATATAATCATGCAACTATTTTAGCCAATACAACATTCATCCATATCTCACTGAAACTTTCTAGATGCCTTCCATATCTACCATGACATCATTGAGATTGTGCACTAATCCAATATGTCATCAAAGAGGTTTCATTCTAGATAAGTAGCAATGGAGAGTTGTATAGCACCATGAGATACTTACCCATCACATGCATATTACTAGTATACTATCATTAATGCAAACATTCTATCATGCATAATACATCAACTGAATATAAACAAATGCATAACAAAACAATATCATGAGATGACAATTGAATACTTATCTTTTATTCGTTTCATGGATAGACTCCTTCTTGGACCTTCTACTTCATCATCTTCTTCATTCATGACAACATCATTTATTATCCAAATGATAATATGGATAAGAGGTTCTTCAAGAGTTGAGTCCTCCATATTCCTCATCGCTTGAGGGATCTTCCTTGGATCATGAGAGCTTGATCTTCAGTTGCTCCCATATTCTCTTTCTCTTATTATGATCGAAGCTTCTTCTTGTGTGCACTCTTCCCGGAGCTTGCTAAAAGTAATCACTTCCTTCTGGAACACATTCCTCGAATGAATGAATCCCATGATCCTGGGAGGCCATTCAAGGTGGTTATCACAATTTATGTATTCTCTACTTCTTCATCCACTGCTTCAAGTTGTTCTTTGATTTGAGAGACCCTTGTAAAGTATGACTATGTGGTCTCTACATTCTGGATCTTTACATTCTTCAACTGGTTTCTCAAAGTCATCTTCTAATTTATGTTCTTCCCTTCAAATAGCTTGGTCAAGGAATCAAACATCTATTTAGGTGTCTTTAGGGAATACACTTGCGGTATAAGGTGATCCTTGATTGAATCAGCAATGATCTTCTTGGCCTTGACCAAGTTCTTCTTATGTAAGGATTTAGCCTCATCTCCCTCTGGAACTGGAACCTCTCCACTTATGTAGATGTCCAATTCATTTTCTTCAAGAACCAATGAAATCCTATACTTCCATGCTTGGAAGTTGTCAGCTTCACCAATATTTTCATCAAGCTGGTGTTATTAGTCATCTTGAAATGAGAACCTCAGCTGTAAATAGCAAAAGATTAGATCTTACCAATTTGAGGTGTCCCTCCTGGTTCTGGAGCTAGTTGATCTAGGGTTTGTTAGAGAAACCCTAATTTTCAAAACTTGGAATCTTTTAAATATGATTATATAGAAATATGGGCCTCTTTAAGGTGAGCTGTCCAATGTACTCGTTTTCTGAAAACAGTGGAGGGGAGCTCCCGAAACAGGAAGCCCTAGTTTTCCAATTTCCTCTGCAAAAATGCATGATAGTGCTTCTATGGTATCTCTGAACGTACTAATCCTCTCTATCTAAAATTTTGTATTGAGGTAGAATAATCTATCCTCTTTCCAATTCCATAGGTTTGAACAGAATTGGTTTCACCAATTGGGACTTATGAGAGTTTTCCCAATGTGACATCTTTCAGGACTATTCAGCATAGAAAACTTGTAAGACCTGCCATGTGTCCATGTTTCATCATCAGGGTCTAAAACTTTTACCAAAAAAATTAAATTCCATTCCTTATCTGGAACATCTTGTGAAATTTCATTTGGACCTTCGTAGCCTGAGATATAGCAATTCTCCCTAGGTGTCATGTTTAGGGATGAATCCTGGAAGAGGCTAAAACCCTGATTTGGAGGAATCATATATCCCATAATATAGTGAATATGAGGCTGAAAGTTTTACACAAGGTACATCAGGATTTTATCTTCATCCTGTGAAAATTTCATCCCCTGAGACTTCTTCAATCCTAAGATATAGCAAATGTACCAACATTACCAGTTTTAGTATTTTAGGGTTTTTCAAGTCCAGGGTCAAACTAGGGTTTGACTTTCTCGGAGTTTCACTCAACCAAAAGCTTCGACCTTCGTCTCTAAACTTTGATTTTTTATGAGGAGAGAAATCCTATGCCGGGATCATTCAAAAAATCCTCTTCTGTAAAAAGCCCTAATTTCCTATAACAAAAACTGAAAATGCCCAGAATCAAATTCTGCTTCGACAGAAAGATGCGCCCTTCAATGGAGAGTTATCCTAACCTCCTTTTGCTGATGGATTTTGGAGAGAGACCCAAAAATTAAGAATCCCTAGCTTTTGTAGCTGCACAGTGTCTTCTTCTCAGGTTAGCTCTAATACCATGTTAGAATTTTATCAATTTAGACAGTATTATCTTAGGATCTTATCTGAGAGAATAACATGCACACCAATAATCACAAGAGACGCAAATATTTTCCTTGAGGAAACCATAAAGGAGAAAACCCCTCAACTTCCTCAAAGATAGAATGAGCACCAATCGCAGCAGTAAAACCCAAAGACAGAAAGATGATCTCCAACAGCTGTTCTCTCTCTCACTTGTGCGAGCTCCTCTTCTCTCACATGTGTGCTATAGTTGGGTGAGTGTGTGTGACAAATAAAGAGGCTCACTCTCTATTTATACTATTTTCTGACTTGACAATTACTTACCAGGGACGACTTCTCTATGAGATTCTAATAACCCTAGTGCCCCTCAACTGTGGGGACTTTGCCCCCCTGATCAACAAGGACGGTTAACCTCAACTCAAGTGTGGGGACTATTGCCCAAATTACAATGGAGGGTTAACATCATTGACTTTACATGACTTTATTATATTAATGACTCTCCCGATAGGAACATCGGGGTACAATGAAATACAAATGATTCTCCTGATAGGAACATCAGGGTACAATATAAGATATACATGTGAATACATTCCGAAGTTACAAATACATCAACAAGGTTGACCATTGAACTGGTAAGAAGTTTGAAATCCTTGGTCATGCATATGGCTTATGTGGTGGACACCCTATTATATGGAAAATAAAATACATGCGATTCTTTGGTAAGGTTTGACCATTGAAGTGGTAAGAAGTTTGAAGTACTTGGTCATACATATGGCTTATGTGGTGGACACCCTATTATATGGAAAAGAAAATACATGCAATTCTTTGGTAAGGTTTGGCCATTGAAGTGGAAAGAAGTTTGTGTGACAATTAAAAGTCAAATTAAAAATTCAAATTACAATTTTTAATTAAAAATTAAAATTCTTACCACTCTTACCTTTGAAGACAATTCGGCCAGCATGAAACATGTCCACTTTAATGTGTATATAAAGACATCCAAAAACAATCAATGATGTAAGTAGAGAAGTGAATTCATGGAGATTGGTCTAAGGTTTTTTTCGCAGCAGCAAAGGAGCAGTTCGTTTTTACAGAGAAATTTTTGGGCATCTTCACTAAAATTGGCATAAATTTCTCATGCGGAATCGGAATTACAAAGTTCTTGGCTCGTTGGAAATACTGTTACCAGGGCTATGTGATGACATGATCTAGACTTTCTTTTGGTTTTTCTATTGTTTCTTCATCTTGTGATCTTCGGAAATGTATGGTTCATTCTTATGGGTTTCTCTTGTGATGGCACATGTCTCTCATGGATAGAGTTCATATTTGATATTTGTATGTGAGCCTCTATATTAGTATATATATTTGGATTCATTATGGAGGCTATGATGATGATGTTGCATACCTTTATGCTATGATATGATACACTTTACGATGATAATGCATGTCATAATGATGCACACTGTATGACGTTGATGCACTCCTATACAATATGATGTACATGCATACCATAGTATGATGTTGCTCTCCTATGCACTATGATGTATACTTGATGATGATGATGTATAAATAGGGCACACTAAGATGATGATGATGCATACCCTATGACGATGATGCATACGTATGATGATGATGCATGACGATGTATGCCTTATGTTCAATGAAAGAAGAGAAGAATTACTTGTTCAATAATTATGTATGATGACGTGTACAATGATGTACATGATTAGTGTATGATAGTGAAATGACTTATCAGTATATAGTGCTGAATCAGCAAATGACCAATAGCAGAGATGGATAGTAGAGATGAGCAGCAGTGATGAGCAACAGTGATGAGCAGCAGAGATGAGCAGTAGAGATGAGCAGTGGTGATGAGAAACAATGATGAGAAATAGAGATGAGCAAGACTGATGAGTAGCAGAGATGAGCAGCAATGATGAGCAGTAGAGATGAGCAACAGTGATGAGCAATAGTGATGAGCAACAATGATGAGCATATTGACCAGCAGAGTGATGAGCAGATATTGATGTGCAAAGCATAGGTTGGTTGTGCAGCAAAGCCATATGATTTCTTGCAAGAAGAATCTTGCACTTAAGGATTGGACTCCTCAAACCCTTCTTAGTTGGAGCAAAGAAAACTAGGTTGGGTCCTGTTATGAGAGTTGGTGCTCTTTTCATCTATTAGTGTTGATTGTAATCGAGAAGATTGTTTTCTCCCATGTACAATAAATAAAGATCAAAATTCCATATATTCTTGGGTCTCTTTTGATGTGATGTTGTGCTTATGACTAATGATGAATTTGATTATGCAATTGATGACATAATGATTGATATACTCCGATTGATTAAAGAAGGTAAAAATGTTATAATTGCTTTCACATTGATTCACCCCCCCCTCTAATTGTGGCCATTGTATCCAACAATTGGTATCAAAGCAAGCCTTCGTCACAAGCCTAGCAAGCTTGAAGGAGATCCTTAGACACAATGGAGGAAAAGGAAGAGTCATCAAGCAATGACATGCATGTACTTGATATTACATACTATTTCAGTTGGAGAAGTAAAATGAAGGCTTATCTAAAGAATTTTGGTGTTTGGGAGATTGTGATCAATCCACCCGCTCCATCAAACAAGAAGGGTAAATCGGCTGCACAAAAGGAATCAAAGAATTACAACACCACAACCTTGAATTTCCTCATGGATGGACTTCCTAGCTCCGTGAAGGAAAGTGTAGGAGAGTACATTTGATCCAAAGACATATGGTTAAAGTTGGAAAGCGAGTATCAAAAGCCAAGACCAAAACCTGAAAAGACAGATCGGGAATCGAAAGACAACCCCCCAGAAGAGATCTTGACCCTTGAGGGTCTCCTAGTGTGGTTGAGGCTGTTGAAGAAGCATATGAATCCTCTTGCTTGTTGAAAAAGCCTTGATGAAGCCCTTGGACCCACACTTGATGGTGTAATTACCTTGCAACCCTTATCGGGGCCATGGAGCTCTTAAATGATGATGATGACCTTGTATGGTCCTTGACAGGCTATGGAACCCCTGGTATGATGAAGATTCCCATGGAACCCCTGATGAAGACCCTGATACCCTTGCAAAGGTCATGGATCCCACTACTTTCACTTAACATGGTTAGATAGCATGATGATGTGGTCTTTGATGACTTAATGAATTCATGGAACTTTATGAAGACCTTGATGCCCATTGCTTGCACTTGATGTGGTTAAGGAACCCACACACATATTGGCTTGATGACGGTCCATTTAGTGACAATATTGAATCCCATGATGGCATCTTGCACATGGCATGCCATTAAAAACCCCAATGAGGCTTGATGCAACCCTATGAATATGTGGAGGACACACTCCCATGAATTTTAAATGATGTGGTTGAATTTGAAGGATGTTTTAAAAGAATAATAAAAATACATAAGGTTGACCATTTAAGTGGTAAAAAAATTAATAATAATACATAAGGTTGACAATTGAAGTGGTAAGAAATTTGAAATCCTTGGTCATACATATGGCTTATGTGGTGGACGCCCTATTATATGGAAAATAAAATACATGCAATTCTTTGGTAAAGTTTGACCATTGAAGTGGTAAGAAGTTTGAAGTCCTTGGTCATACATATGGCTTATGTGGTGGACACCCTATTATATGGAAAAGAAAATACATGCAATTATTTGGTAAGGTTTGACCATTGAATTGGTAAGAAGTTTGTGTGACAATTAAAATTCAAATTACAATTTTTAATTAAAATTTTAAATTCTTACCACTCTTACCTTTGAAGACAAGTCAACTAGCATGAAACATGTCCACTTTAATGTGTATATAAAGACATCTAAAAGCAATCAATGATGTAAATAGAGAAGTGAATTCATAGAGATTGGTTTGAGGTTTTTTTCACAATAGCAGAGGAGTACTTCATTTTTACAAATAAATATTTTGGCATCTTCACTAAAATTGGCATAACTTTCTCATACGAAATCGGAATTACAAAGTTCTTAGCTCATTGGAAAGCTTGTTACGAGAGCTATGTGATGACATGATCTAGAGTTTATTTTGATTTGTCTAATATTTATTCATCTTATGATATTCATAAAGGTATGCCTCATTCTTTTGGGTTTCTCTTGTGATGACACATGTCTCTCATGGATAGAGTTCATATTTGATCTTAGTATGTGAGCCTCTATATTGGTATATATATTTGGATTCATTATGGAGGCTATGATAATGATGTTGCATACATTTATGCTATGATATGATACACTTTATGATGATAATGCATGTTATAATGATGTACACTCTATGATGTTGATGAACTCCTATACAATATGATGTACATGCATGCCATAGTGTGATTATTCTCCTATGCACTATGATATATACTTGATGATGATGATGTATAAATGGTGCACACTGAGATGATGATGATGTATACCCTTTGACGATGATGCATACGTATGATGATGATGTCTAATGATGTATGCCTTGTGTTCAGCGAAATAAGAGTAGAATTACTTGTTCATTAATTGTGTATGATGAAGTGTACAATGAATTACATGATTAGTGTATGACAGTGAAATGAATTATCAATATATAGTGATGACTCAGCAGATGACCAGCATCAAAGATGAGTAGTAATGATGAGCAGCAGTGATGAGCAACAATGATGAGCAGCAGAGATGAGCATCAGTGGTGAGCAAGAATGATGAGCAAATTAACCAGTAGAGTGATGAGCAGAGATTGTTGTGCAGAGCATAGGTTGGTTGTGCAACAGAGCCATATGATTTCTTGCAAGGAGAATATTGCACTTGAGGATTGGACTCCCCAAACCCTTCTTAGTTGGAGCTAAGAAAACTAGGCTGGGTCCTGTTATGAGAGTTGGTGCTCTTTTCATCAATTGGTGCTGACTGAAATCGAGAAGATTGTTGTCTTCCATGTACAATAAATAAAGATCAAAATTCCATATATTCTTGTGCCTCTTTTCATGTGATGTTGTGCTCATGACCATTGATGAATTTGATTATGAAATTGATAACATAATGATTGATATACTCTTATTGATTAAAAGAAGGTAAAAATTTTATAATTGCTCTCACATTGATTCACCCCCCCTCTTAGTGTGGCCATTGTGTCCAACGGAATATTGTGGACTTTATATTGTCCCATTTTGTATGACAAAGGGCCTCTTATTATATAATAAAGTAAATTTTATTTTTCTATTGCATTGTCCAATGTCGTTGTGAAATGTTACATCATTGATTAAATATATGGATAGTCAACTAAATATTACAATAGATGCAAAAATTCAAAAATTTATGATATAAAATTTATCCAAACACAATAATTAAAATTAATATTGTATGAATACTATTATAAAAATATTTTCATTTCAAATGAATAATGGAATTTTAAAAAATATTTAGATATTCCAATGTGATGTTACTAGTCATTGTTCACTAAAGAGAAAATGAATATCAATGTTGTTGATCGTTTTAATCGCACCGGTGTGATAGAGTGCATGTCGCATCGATGTGTTCAAGTGCATGTAGTGCTAGTGTGTTTATGTCAAAATTGTGTCGGTGTAACAAACTACTCATTGCGTCCAAGGTGCTTTGTTATTATTATGCCTCGATGCTTTTTGCATAAAAGCATTGGGTTCTATTATATCATGACTACATCGTTGAATTTTTAAAAAGCAACGAAAGTAAACGTCCCAATCAACTCTATCGATGTGTTTTCCTTCTATTAGCACACTAGTGATTTAGATAGTACATAAGCATCGGTGTTATATTTGGTTCACCACATCAGTGCATATGTTGTTATAAAGCACCAATACCATTAGAATATTTGCCATGCATCAGTGTTATAGTTATTAACAAGCATCGATGCATATGATGTTGTAAAGCATTGATGCCTTTAAAGTTTTGGTGGAACCCCAGTGCACGTTGTTATTTAAAGGCCCCAATGTGTTTCGTGTTGATTAGCATTGATGCACCCTCCACTAAAGTCTTTGACCACTGCGATCTTTTCGTTATAATAAATTTATGTAAAAACCTACGCTAAAACATATGATACCATTGGCAGAGGTTGAAGCAGAATTGTTTTTTGGAAATTTTGACCAATATTGTAACACTAAAAACCTCAGCTATAACCTCCACTACAGGGCCTTTTCCTTGTATTGTGAGCCATGGTTGATATATTATCACTCTTGGGACATGTCACTCTAAGGATTCGTAAGTAATATGCAAGAGCACCATTAACACATAATCAATCCCAACCAATACTGGAAAACACCCATCAATTTATCATTGGATCACATCTCAATTGACAACAACCACATGATTCTTTATACTATTAAATACTTTGTCGTTTTAACTTCATCCCAATTAAATACAAAAAAACTACACAATGATCACATAGTTCATAATATTAAATAGCATGATATTTTAATTTCATAATTAGTGTTAGGAACATATCCAATACTTTTAACATGCCATATTTATTGTAGGGAATATAGATGAAAGTATCATTGGAATAATTTTTCATGCAATCTAGAATTGCCCAAGTTCTTGCTTTAAAGTATATAACATCTTGTATGTTGCAATTGTTTGTTAACACCCAAAGCAAGTGCGAAAATACAAAAGGAACATGGAGGAATTAATGGTAGAGAGGTGGCATAGAAGAGAATCTGTGTCCCCACTAGATGCACTCATAACTATGTCTTTCCCTCCCAAACCCAACTTTGAAACTTCCCCATTTGATCATTGTAAGGTACAAGTGGAAGCAACGAACTCACAAACTAATGGTGGATGTCTTCTTTTTTATACACAAAAGAGGCTCTTTGCCTCCCAACAAGATCAACACCATTCAAGGCACAATGAAATTGGTGCCAAATCAATCCATGATGGTGACTAATGTTGATCAATTGGAATGAGCAATTGGGAAGGAGGAGAAGGTGACATTTTTAATGGAAATTATGGGGTAGGATTACTTGCTCCCTACAACTAAGAAAAATGAGGTAAAGGAAATGAAGGTTATATAAAAGGAGGAGTGTGACCACCAGTAGGCTATGAGGGCACCAAAAAAGAGGGCTTAACTTATAACTTCTATCAAGGAAATTCCTCCAACAAGTACTTTGATTGCATTAAAGTTAAATTAGCCACCCTTGTAACTTTCTACAAAAATAGCAACTTTGATTTGTGTTTGATTCTAAGGATGGAGATGATTTTTCCTCAAAGTTCTCTAATCACCCATACAAAGGGTAGAGGAGATGGAGAGTCGGGACAAGGAAAGAATCCAAACTTGAATGGACAAGGATGGAATGTTTCTATCCACATTCCATACCCTAGATACTGACCACACTAGGAGTAAACATATGTTATTTATGATAACTACCACCCTCTTCTATGTAATGAAAGAATTTGTTGCCATAACCATGATGGGAGACAAGAAGGATGAACTACACCCTAGTAGCTAGAGAGAAACTCAACAGGAGGACAATAGTGTTGATCGTAAGATAGACCTTATTGATATCAAGCAATCCATTAGCATGTTGTAGATAAGTCTAAAAGGGTTACTGAATTATGAGTAAGGAGATCACTCAGATGAACCCATCATCATTAGTGACTCTATATGACCTACCTTTATATGCCATCTCCTACTAGATCCTATATTTAAATGTTTATGCATCATATACCTTACTACACTCTTTATTGGTCATACAAATATGTAGACTTTAAACAAACTAATTTTATATTTGGAGAATATCTTTTACTATAATTTTCATATCTTTCACTATCAAACATTATTCTCTCCTTGTAGGAAGGCACACTAGTGGCTCAAGATTACAAAGGAACATATATCTTGTTTGAATCTCTCATTTCTATTTGTTTAAGTGACGTGGATAATGGTCCTTGTATAAAAGGTTATGATGGGATAATTCCTTAGAGTCCTTTTGGGATCATTATGTAATGATGATGAAAATTATGTTAGGCCTCTCCAAAAGGCCATGATTTGTTTTTGGAGGATTGTAATGTGTAAAAGATTTAACATGACATAAAATATTTTCTTTATGGTCTGAATTTTAGGTGGCATATGGTCTAAATTCGGATGTATAAGTCATAAAAGCATTAAATGGAGATGCCACCATCTTCCACTCATCATAAAAGCATTAAATGGAGAGGTCACCCTCTCCCATCCATGGTATTTGACAACCTATGGTTGTGTTTCATGGTATGATTTCAATGCACATTGTACCTTTCCCATCCATGGTATTTGACAATCCATGGTTTTGGCCCATTGTATGGCCCCAAGGCACATTGTAATAATGTTATAAAAACGCTCTATACCTTCTCAATAAAGAATTCAAGGATTTTCCGCATCCACATTGAGTTTTATTATTTTGTGTTAATCTTTTTGAGTTCTTCTTGGTTAATTTGTTTTAAGTTGTTGCTCTAGGAGGTGAGGCTCAAAGAGCCTTAACAATTTTGCATTTTTAATCTCCTCTTCTCTCAGCATTCAAGCCTCTCGAGACTCATCCCCCAAGATATAGATCACTTTATTATTGTTATTATTATTGTTATTATTATTTTGAAATAAAAAATCGCGAGGCTTGGACAATGCTTTGTCCTAAAATATCAAATAAAATGCGGTTTTTTTTCAAATCCCTTTAACTCTTTCCAATGGTCTCATTAGTACTTATGAATATTACGTTTTCCTCCATGTCATTAATACAAAAAATTCAAAGAAATTCATACTTAATTCTATTAATTGCTTATATATGAATTTATGTGTAAACCACAGACTTGTTTTCCTGTTTTCCTATTGTTCATAAAATAACATAGGTTTTCAAAATTTATGGAAATAGATATGTCATAGCTAGTAAATATTCTAGTATTTAGAAAGAAACAAATGCCACCAAGTCTCTTTTATAATTTACATAAGTAAAAAAATATCATATTGCAGTTCCATTATTGTTGTTATTCTAGGCTCAAAGACTTACTACATTGCAAACTAAGTTAAATTGATTATCTCTCACGTTAGTGCGATGATATATCTCATCCCATGACAAGAGATGATATATCTCATAAGTGAATCTATTACTACGTTTTATGAAACAAAGTAGGGGTAAAATCTTTTCCTCTTACCCATGTTCTCGAGTCTCGTTTATCTATCTATTTTAGTTTTGCTATAGAATGAAGGAGCTTCTAATACTCATCCATATGTGTTGTTATCTTTTATCACTTTTACTTAAAGAACTTGAGCCAAGATTGAAATATGAATAATTAATTGCTCTTCAAGCATTCACATTTCACATTTTTGGGTAACACATGCCACGACATCCCAATAATATGTTTAGACCCACAAAGACCATTTAAATCACACTCATCAAGTCATTTTCTAAATAAATTATCCTAAAGCAATGACCTAACCCTTATTAAACAATGAATTTTTGGGAATAAAACCATTTCACTCCAAAGGCTCTATTAGTTAAGAGGATGTGTTTCCTCTTAGGAGGTCACGAGTTCAAATCCAAAGGGGGGTAGTGTATGTACACCTCTGTAGACTTTAGCAATTAAATCGTTGCGCAAAGGGGGGTCCCTTGTCCCACAAACAAGGGGGTCTCATACACCAATTTGGTGTCTCGCTTGGCGGTGACCTTAAAAATAGATTTATTATTATTATTATTAGTGTTATATATCATGTATATAAATGAGTCTCGACTCTCGGCACATGGCTATATTAAAAAAAAATTATCATTTTCATTTTTTTTATTTTACTATTGTTGTTCAACTCATTTAAACAATGTGTTTCTTTATAAAATATTAAGAAACAAGGGGAATTGTGTCAATGTTCAAATTTCACGGTGAATATGAGAAAGAAGTTACATCAATAACATGTTGTACTTCATGTTGTACTTCATATTAATATGGCATGACGCTCATAACTCTATACGAAAAAGTAGAATTCATTTAGCAAATAGAAGAAAAAAAGAGTTTGTAATTTATACAAAACACTAGTATATAACAAAAAGGGAACATAAAGGAATTCGTAATTTATATAAAACACTAGTATATAAACTGGGTAATCATTTTCTTAGTTGTGCAGTGAACGGATAGACCAAATGCAATTCACAAGTTATTAGTCTCTGCCGGCCTTCGAATTGGGTACTATTGTAATCGTTGAGAGTTGATTCTTGACTTATAAATATGTTATACAAGAGCCACTTGGTGGCAATGTCTCCGACATTGTTACCTGCAATGGGGAGGAATTATTTGCATGCAGTTTCTTGGAGGAACTATTTGCATGCAATCGATGCAATTGAATATGAATAATTTAGTTGTTATTTTGATAAAAAAAAATAGAGATATGGATACATATATTTCAATCTTTTTGACTAGGTCTAAGAGACAGTGTTCATGTCCATTAAAAAATATTAAAGATATATATATTTTCATTTGATTTCTTCTATATTTCAATACCTAATATTTTCATTATGAACTCTTTACCTAATATTTGCATTATGAACTCTTTAAATGACAACCACTTACATGTGAAAGAAAATCATGTCTTGGAATTATAGAGTAATTTTAGATTGTTACTTATACCATATAACAGGATAGTTTTCAATATCATGTATAATTACTTGCGATAGTTTCCAATATCATATATAGTTTTCCTTATGTTAATGTCAAAGTTGTTTAGTTGTTGAAAGACTGAGGTAAAATTTACCATAGTATGGAAAACAAAAAACATTTGCATTTAACATTAATTATAAACAAATATTTATTACTAGCTAACAATGTAATTAACATGAGAACATAAATATTATAATATGTCAAACCTTAATAAATATGTGTTAAGAGTGAGCTTTTGGCCCATTGAAATCATCTTTCCTTATAATCTATTATTAATCATTGAAAATCATAAAAGATTTGTTGATTCTTCAATGGAAAATTTTTTATTACATTGAGTTCCTCAATTTTAGTAATTTTTTTTGTATTCCTTTCATATAAAATTATCCATAAACATTATCTGATATCCAAATGATTTGGATGGGGTAAATATCTTATGGAATTCAATTGTGTTGACTAGTATGAAACACAAATGAAAATGTGTTTTTACTATGTATTAAACAAAAAAAAATATTGAAAAGAAAAACAAATTGTAACTAAAATATATTTCTTACCAATAATATTCTCAAAGGCAATATTCCATAAATGAATCATTCTTCATGGTCTTTTGTTATTGTTACATTCTTTCTCATTAAAAACATTATTTTTTATTGTATGATACCTATGGTTCTAGGGATGGAATCTGTGTTCTTATCATACACCTCATTTCATAAACTTCATAAATGTCTAAATGTTGTTATGGGACCACACAAGAAACATGCATATTTACCAAAAAAATTGTTTATAAAGCTTGAAAGTCGTAAAATAATGTTAATAGAACTAAAAAAATATTTGAAGCATAGAATAATGATTTATAAAGCTTTTATTTCATTGCAAACCAAGATGCTTAATTTTTAGAAGGTTTAACCAAATAATTGAGAGTCCAATAGTCACTTTGGAAGACAAATCCAAGGAACATTCTTATGTATAAATTTACTTTTAATTGATGAAAATAAGTTTAAGGCCTATCTTTCTTTGTTTATGTGGAATCTCTTCTTGCATTTGGCTTGTCTTCAACTAATATGTGGATTCTCTCGAATTGCTGACAAGCTAAGTGAGTGCCCACCATATTTTAGACTTCAAATGATTAGGTGATTGCGAATTTAAGAAAACAAGAATTATTGTCGCAACAAACCTGAAGACAATCGGCATCATGTATGATTTACTTTACTTTAACAAAAAGCAATTAATGGAAAGATATTTCTGATACACTAAAAGAGCATGGGATTTTAACATGAACCCTAGCTTTTATTATTAAGAACGCTCATGGTTTACATTTCTCTTGAAACAAGAAAGCGAACTATGAGTTCACTTTATGTCTACAATCTACGCCTTGCATGGCCTCCTACAGTCTACGTATGATATTTTTACACGGCAGACACAATCAATAAACCTATTTCTCCTGCAACTTTGAAAAGAAACCACAGTAGAACCTACTATACTTCTCTCTGCAGCTGAAGAAAACGGAAGAGAAACCAGATAAAATGCAGCTAAAGAAAACGAAAGAGCAGCGAGATAAAATGCCCCAAAACAATCTACTAAAGAAAGATTGAGAAGAGGCAATACACTGTCGATTGCCAAGAACGGAAGAAATGAAAAATAAGGTGTGAACCTAGAAATTAGGACTTCACCAATGCATCTGCGGCGCTGCCTACGCTTCTGATGCTTGCTTTGTGTAGGGTGCATTTCCTTTATCAGGTAAACTACCATTAAGAAAATGTTGTATCAGTATTTCAAACAAGTAAAAAGGAAGGACGTCAAATCGTTCATCTCTGTTTTTGAGAAAATTAACATTAAAATTTTGTTATCCAGCATCATTGATAATGAGCTCAAGGAGAGAAATGCAGAAGGCTTCTCTGTTCACCACAAGTATTTGTGGCAAAAATAAACAACAACATCTCAGAAGCAACGTTTAAATATTTTACAAGTCCGAAAAATTCAAAATAAAAGCAATAAGACCATAAATAAATAAATAAAATAAAACCATAATTAATGGAGAGCTTATCGATGATACACATCACCGCTTTCTTGATGTTTTTGTGCGTTTATACTTCCCAGCTAGGGACCCTTCGCTGCCTCCATGATGAAAACGCTTTTGAGGCTGAAATCACATATTCTGAGTACAAATTAAAATAATGAGAAAGAAGTCTTTGCCTACATTTAAAGGGATACAGCTGAAGGATATTACCAAATGCAAATTACTTAATTACTTACTTCAGGTGGCACAGGAGTAATTTGTGATAGATAAACTCGTCCACTTCTGTGCTTTGCAACTTTTCAATTGCCTGTATGCAAGACCAAGCAAGCCTTTGCAACTTTTCAATTGCCTGTATGCAAGACCAAGCAAGCCTTATTGACGTTCAGAGAAAAGCTAATTCACAATCTTTATTTTATATATTTCTATATAGTGCACTGCCTATATTTACCTTGCCTTTTGAGCAGCACTATATCATGCCTATATTTACCTTGCCTTTTCTGTGAATAGCACTATATCCTACTTATATTTACCTCCTTCTGTGAGCAGCACTATATCTTGGTAATTTCTCACTTTTCTATGAAGAATTTTGGGAAGACAGTAATATCCATTATTTAGTGAAAAAAAGCACTTACATACTCCTTTAACCGTGATCCCACTCTGCTTTGAGAACGGCTGCACATTTCAGAACGCTTTCCAAGTGCATGGTGGTTGCAACTTGCATGCATGAGATATGCCAGATGGTCTTTTCTGCAAGGTGAAGGGAGCGACTTGTAATTGTCAAAGTTGTACGAAAGGAGCTACGTGTAACTTGTCAAAGCTGTACCCTGAACTCCCTCCATTTAATATGTCAGAGATGTTAGTATAGCCAGAATAAAAAGGTGTTTTTACAATAAGAGGATGCAGTGCAAAAAACTTATAAAAACCGGTTGATATTTAGACAAAATCATAGCATAAAAACCTGGGTTTGCTATGGCACGAGTGCCAAAATCCAAATGATAATGCTTGTATGGAATAATAATTATCACAATTCCTGCTTAAATCCCATACTCACGTCACCTATATACAACCAATAAAAGCCAAGTTAAATCAAAATTTTAAAAATGTCAAAAATAAAAATTATTCTAAACTAGAGAAAAAACATTTAAAAATCAAAAAAAATATATCATATATATGCCCTATCGAAGACATAATAAGTATGTGGAAAACCACTGTATGGGACTCACAATAAAAATAACCATGTCCTCTTTCACCTTCAATAATTGTTTCCTATCAGATGTCATCGGACCATCTGCCACTAGTGCCAAACCCCAAGAATAAAAAACGACCATCATCTTATTCTGTGTGCAATACACTGTGAATGTTAGTAAGCTTGATAGGTGCAGAGTGACAGGTGCAAGATCTATCTTTTAAAGTTGACAGGTGCCGCTGATCGAAACTCCTAACAACCCATTTGCAGAGGGATGGATTTATGTCATTGGCTAGAATTATGATGATGGGAAAGATTGCCGGGAAAGATTGCCACTTGGAACCTTCTCCACGGGGAAGATTAGCATGCAGTAAACCTTCTCCACATTGCACTTTGCTAATTGTGCAGTGAAGTTTGCAAAAATTGAATCCACCTAGCATTGTGATATGACAGAGACATTGAGGTATACTTATTTTTGGATGGCCATCCTTGACAAACATGTACGTTCGGTCCATCCAAAAGACCAACAGCGAAATCAATGATTGACTTAACTGTTGGTTCGGTTTGTTGGATGAACTGAACGTACCTGTTTTTTAAGCTCAGGCTCCTTGGACTTTCTTATAAAGAAATTATGGATACATTGGGGAGATAAACTATTTACATATGGAAAATATATTTTTCCAATTCGCAATAGTCAATTAACGGCCAATTGTTGAATGGCCTTGAACTTTACCATCCGACCTTAACATTCTGGCTTTTTTCACAACAACCTTATCTTCAACCTTCGCTTTTTTCACAACAACCTTATCTTCAACCTTCGTCAACAGTAAAATATATATAAAACATTAGTTCTGTGATTTATCTTAATGATAATGATAAAAATTGACGCATATGTTTTACCTTGGAATTCCCCATGCCATTAACGCTTATGTTTGAGCTTGGCATTTCGTCTTCCATTGACGCGTCTACTGGAAAACTTTCAAGTTTATTTGCAGTATTCTGACTAAAACTGCATGCCATTAATACAAAACTCTACGTCGTCTTATTTGCATTCTTCTGACTAAAAATGCATGCCATTAATGCATGGTGATGATTACTCAGTCAGAAATGCATGCCATTAATGCATGGTGATGATTACTCAGTCCATATTTTATGCTTACGACAAAAACAATGGAGAGAAGAACACTTTCATCATGAAATTCAACGACTCTGCAATTCATATTCTATTTCAATTTCATGCAATCACCAAAAGATCCTATCTTGTAAATATCCATAGGTTTCATAACATACAGTATAAGCTTACGGCAGGGAACCACAATGCGGCACTTGTTAATTATGTTGTTAATGGATAGACAAATTAAACGGACACACGGAGTGATTATCCAATTCACCTATTATTCGTTGGAGCTTACAGGACTTCCCCAATTCCTTCTGTATCACTTGTTAATTCCCTTCTGTGTTACTTGTTAGTGTTAGAAGTATGTTTCCTTAGTATATCTTCTACATTTTTCATCATCGTTACTTTTATTTTTTATAAAATAAGATAAAGATGCCCTATGAAACCAAATGAATTGTGCACTTAGATTTTATTTAATTAAATAAATCCATTCTAAGTACACCTTGTTTGAAATAACATTGAAAATGAGTTTAAATATAAATATCATTAAAGATATAGAGTTACCCCCTCTTGTTGCTGAACTCTTTTAGATTAACCTAAAGTGGGGAGGGTTTACCTCCATAGGGTGTCTTGGCACTGTTTCCTAGCCAGGAATGTCTCGAGGAACAACACCTTTGATCGAGAACATCAATGCCACCTCTTGAATCCTAGACCATCACATTCAATTTTGTTAACTTGGCATTCTAACTCCCTCCATATCACCCATTTTGAATCAGCACTAACGTTAATGATACTAATTCTAGATGATACCGCAACATTTAATTTCTGTTGAGAAACTGCTATTTTTCCTGCAGCCTTGTTTTATCCAGTGGCCTGGAAACTGCCTTGCGTAGAACGGATCCCACTCGTGTTCATGGAGGGTTATATTTTTTAACCTGCGTTATTATATTGTTTTATTATTGGGCTTAATGCAAGGGTCAGGAACTCCCATGGTGTTTCAGGTTTGTTTGATAACTCATGTGGGTTGGGCGACTTGTGCATGTAGAGAGAAACATCTAAGGCACTAGGTAGGCCGACCGAAAAGTAGGGCCGATTCGATCAAGTCTGGATTGAGCAAAGGAATAAAAAGTGAGAAGGGCAGGCTTAGATTCATCACTTTTGTGTTCCTCTTTTGGGTATTTTGATATGCAGGCCGGACTTCCATTTTTGTGCTCCTCTTCTGGGTATTTGCCATATAGGGTCGTTTTTGCTCAGTTGTGTTGTATCAGCTGAGTGTAAATCAATCTCAAAGGTGAATATGTCCAATCCGGTTTAGATTATTATGGCATCTGATAATATTTGAGTATGCAAAATGTTTTGTTCCTTACCAAAGAAATCCTGACAAAATAAGGTAGTGTTGGACGGTATAGCAACAACCCCTGATACTAGGTACGTAACGTCTATGAACTAAAGGATACATACAACTAGTTTCCAATTGAGACGCCACAATTCGATGTAAAACAACACAACAAAAACCAGCACTGCAGACAAACTTGTGCAATCTGGAGAACCAGGAATCGGTTTACAAAATCCCAATTCCATGGGCGCATATACAAATTTAATTTAATTTACTTTGATTTTTATATCCATGTTCATTGGTGGTCAAAATGGCCAAAGAGACTGAAAAAAGTACACGAATACAATATGCAATGGTATGTACCAAGTGCATCTACAGAAAATCTAAGTAAAGCATAGAGACATGATAATGTTTCCATACTCGACACTGGGAATCTCTTTGAACTACATGCCTGGAACTTGGAATCGAGACAAGATCCCAATCTGACCCTTTCCATGTTCACCTCACGCTTTACCAATTACACACACTACCCAATGACCAAAACATGTAAGTTTTCTTTTAGGAACAGATACAAACTTTACACGTAACCTTGTAGCCCCTTTCAAAATTTCAAATCGAATAATACATTTTAACATTTCAACTTGGTTTTTCTTTCGGGTTTTACCCAACATCCAATGCAAGTAACTGTTCTCCCTATATTTTGAGTTTTGGTTTATATATTTCATCTCAATTTTTTTGTGAAGTTTTGGAGGCCACCTAGCAGCTAAAGCAAAGAAATGTAAACTATTTGTTGTTTTGGATGTATTGGCAATTTAAACCTCGTGGGATTGGGATTCTATGTAGTTTATCCAAAATTGTGGTTGCATTTGCAGTTTATATATATGTGGGTCATCCATTTTTTTGGGTTGTATTTATATTTTAGTCCAGATAACTAAAGAAGTAGAAGTCTCTGAAATTTATTCGCTCTTTCTGGGTGACTTTGGATTTCTATTCAGGTTGTAAAGAACAATGCCACATTTATGTTATTTGTCCATTTTTGTGGGTAGTTTTGGTTTGTAGATATATATTCACGGTGTATACGCAATATGGTCAATCTAATGGGTATTTAATTTGGTAGAGATATACCTTGCATATGTATATATATATACCTAGAAATGAGACGTTGTTGATTCCCCTTGAATAAAAATAGAAAAATAGACATATACATAGAAGGTATTTGGTTTGGATATAATGAGGATGTAGGGATATACATAAGGTCGTATTCCCAGCTATTGGTGTTAAATAGATTGCATGTGCAGTATTTACAATTGCAACTGCATTTACCCAGAGGAATTATTGCAATATTAGTTTCAAGTGAAATATAAGGGCATGTATATGTTGGAGAGAAAGACAATGTATTATGGGTATTGCATCACATAAATGGTGTGGAGAAAGAGCTACAATGATCCATTACCCATGACTGGAAGTATTGTGTATGTTGAGCTTGTTTAATTTCGGTAGCATAAGTTGATTGCCCACATGACCCACATCATTGCCATAAGTTTTGTTGGTTTGTGTAAGTTCTACCAGAAGCACTGACAGGCTAAAGGCACAACCATAAACTAATATGCATGATTGAGTGAGGTATAACCATCTTAGAAGCTACAAATATTCCAATATCTTCACAATATGTGACTTTTCTCTTATTCGAGCTTTGGTGGAAGTTGTGTGATTTTACTGCTTTATCAAGCACTTGGAGACAGGGTTAGTTGTATGAGGACATAACATTTGAATGCAAAGAAATGAAAAGAAGTCATTCTCACATGGGTATGGGAGTGGAAATAAGGTGGCTTCTTCCACTCATTGCGAACTCCATGGTATCTTTAATTCCTTTTGTCATGGCAATGGTTCACTTTGGATACTATTCCCAATAGTCTAATTATGCTTATGTATTTCACCTTAAGATAACTAATGATTTTAGTGGCCATTATGTGGAATCTGATATAGTTCAACTTCCTCATCTAGACTTACCAAAGCCTTCAAGAATATTATACCTTATTTCTGGAACCAAAGGATACAACCAGAGGATGACAAGGACTCTATAGGAGGACGCTACAGACTCTTTATCATCCAAGAAATCATCATTTATTGCATTTATATCCGAAGACACCTCCAAGGGAAAGGCTTGAATTAGAAAAGAAAGGCTTGTATTATAAAAGTATGTGAAGATGGAGTGAGTCTTTTTGGAAGCAGAAAATGTCCATGTTGTCGGTGAGGCCATCTGGTTACATATAAGGGTCCAACTATGATAGCATGTACACCTCATGTTGTGTCTATTCTTCTAAAGCAAAGTAAAGAATGGGATTGGATTATCAACCTTAGTGCATTTGATTATCCACTAGTTACACGAGATGGTGAGCTTTTTCGTCGTTATTTGTTTTATTTCTCTTGTTCTTTATTCCTTTATCCCTTTTTTTCAATCTTGAGCTTGCTTCAGGACTCAATGAAGCTTTGGTTTTGTAGATAACCAATTTTTGTTACTTTTGTTAATTGCTTATATGTGTGTTGTTATGCCCCGTGAGTGTTCCACACACCAAAATCAACTTCACCGCATACCTGAGGAACCTTCAACACAGATCCAAAATACAAAAAGAAGTTTGACTATGCAATTGGCAAGGAAATGAAATTTCTAGGTTGCTTATACCACAAAAAATGTGTGCCTATAGCTCCCATTGTACCTGTTTTTTAACTTAAATAGGTACAACTGCTGCATTGTGGATGCTTTTCATAACAACAACTCTTTTTGGTCATGTCTATCCTTTTGATCTAAAACCAACAAACTCAAGAAAAGGAATTTTTTGTGAAAGCATAAAACACAAATAGAAGACAAGTTCTGCTACTTCAAAAGAAGATTTACAAACTAATATTTTGCATCAAGAAACCTATTTTATGTTATGCTATCTTGGTTTTTTTGTGTATTATTGAAATAATTGTTCTCCAAATGTATTAAACATGTTCATTGGAAATTTTAAAACCTTGTCAGCGTTATTTGCATGGAAGACATGTCTAAAGTTGCTGACATTTACAAATGAAATATAATTTTGTGTTCAAGTAAATGAGTATATGTCATTATTGCAACAATAAATATATTTTCTATAGTTTTTAAGAATAACCTTGTTGTTAGCACTGAGAATTGTACCCTATGTTGTGGAAGGTAAATCCCAAGGTAACGGCAGAACCACTTTAAGAAAGGGAGATGGCTTATTCCTTTGTAGATATGGATCTCTCACAGATTTTTAACGAGGCCAGATATAAGAATAAAACAAAATTTAGATTAAGTTTGGTGGTTGAAACGAGGCAAGCATATATTGGGCTATGGAGTCATAAATATTCATGAATTTATAGAACAGTTTGCAGGTGAAGTTCCACAAAGGCAAGGCAGCACTTGGTTACATTGATAATTGTTCTTGCTCTACTTATAAAGAAGAAAGAATGGAAGTCCATTAACACAAAGCACTGAAAAGATGACTTTTGCATTAACTTGGTTGAAAGGATTGGTGGATATCTAAAACAATAGCCAGAGCATAAACATGTATGAATTATTAACTATTACAAACTCATTCCAGATATGAAAGAAAACATAATGCCAAGTTTAACAAGAAGACATATACATAAGAAAGGAAATCACAGAGTGTAACTACAAAACACACAGGAATCTCAGCAGCAACAATTCCGCATTTGGCTCTGTCATTTTTATGAAGGGCAGATCTCAATTTACATAACCCAGAACCCCACATGTTCCAACCTTGTCTTCCTCTATTGAGGGTATATTTATAGTATCATAGGCTCCTGAGACCAACCTTGAAACAAAGCCAAATTCAGTTACAAGGTGGGAATCAAAATCCTAACAAATGTTGATCTGGATGATTCTCCATGATCATAAACAGAACAAGAAATCATGTTGGGACGCGCATGATGGACAAACATGGAAAATTAGACACCTGGAAACCACACCTGTTGGATGGAAATGGCAATTCAGAATGTCTACGGCCAGCCTGCAATAGCTTCAATCTTCCTTGCATCTTCCACCTGCGAAATAAACCTCAACCGTAGATCTTGATTTATGAGACATCCTAATCGTCCAATGATGTAGCCTTTAGCTGATTTCGCAACCATTCATCTTGTTAAACTTTTTGCTTGTTTCCATTGCGAAATAATTTTCAGTCGTAGATCTTGATCCACCATAAATCTTAATTGTCCCATGGTGTGGCCCCTACCCGATTTCGCGATCCTTCATTTTGTTAACATTTGCTCATGTTCCCATTGCAAAATAAACCTAGACCATAGCTCAAATCTCTACCAAGATCTCTGTCGTTCAAAGGTGTGGGGTCTACAAGATTTTGCATATTTCAATAGTTCATTAATTTGTGCATGTTGAATTAGCGGAATTGCTCTCCATCGTATATCCATCCCTTATTTGATCTCCATCATTAAATTGTGTACCCCTTTTAAGCGATTCCAAAAATTTGAAAAGTGATTTTCCATGAGCATGTTAGATCAGCAGAATGCATCTCTATCATTGATCTGAGATCGAGGGTGATTTGGTTCGTCGATATGGGGTCTGCAGAAAATAGAGAACAGGCTGCTAGCTTTCTTGAGGTTCACTTTGGTCTTTCCTCCCCCGCCTTATCCTTTCCACCGTTTAGCTTTATGAACCGTCGATCTCCACATGATTAATTTCCAGTCGTTGATCTGAGATCAACTTGTGGAAGACGAAAATCAGAATTCTGACTTTTCATAACAAAAAATTTACAATTCCTCTTCCGCTTTTGCCTTTAGCGGAAAGCGAAACGCGGATCCTCCAACTTTCTTCACCGATATTTCTCCTCTTCTGCTTGTGCTCTTTTTCTTTCTGCATCGTTGATCTGTGAGGGAGATTTTTGAATCATCGATCTAGCGAATCGCGGAAGGTGGGACTTCAAATTTTTACAACCAAAATCTTATGTTTTCCGCTTTCCACTTCTGCCCTTTTCTTTCTGCATCGTTGATCTGTGCAAAAATTCTCTGAACCGTCATATCTCAAACTACGAAAAGCGGAAGGCAGAAGTTATAACTCTTTACGACCAAACTTTTGTATATTCTGCTTTTCGATTTCTACCATTTTTCTTCTCGCTTTTCCCTGGACCGTAGATTGTGTGGAAGCGTTCTAAGTCGTCGGTTCTTAGACCCTGGAAAGTGGAAGTCGGGATTCTAACTTTCAAAACCAAACTTCTTTCCTTTTCCACTTTCGCCTTCTATTGGACCAATGATCTTTGGCGGAAACGTTCTGAGCCGTCGGATCTAGGACTACAGAATGCGGAAGATGGATTTTATCGCTTTCAAAGCCAAATTTCCTTGCCTTTTTCGCTCTTTCGCTCCTGACTTTCCCTTGGGATGAAATGAGTTTTTGGCCTTTGATCTTCGGTGTTGCATATCCTAGTCGTCCATTCCCTATTATCATTCAACTAAGAGAGGATTTCTTCATTTACATGCATTTTCAAGGTCGAAAAACAGAATTCTTAAGTATTTGGCATTTCAAGTCTAGAAATGCCCCTTCAAACATCTGTAGACCCTCATCAACACTCTTTAAGGTCCTATGATATGAAAATGTTCACACCTTATTCATCCTTTTACTGGCCAAATCCCTTACAAATTTCTTAGTCCAAAAATGGTGATAACACTTATTTTCTAGTTAACATCATTTCCAATGCCATTTTCAAATATCTTGTTGTAATATGAAACATGAACTTGTCAACAGAGATAACACTATGAAAAGTGAACTATATTTTTTTTCCTTTTATATATAATTTTCAATGCTTGAAATTTGAGTCGAACAAAACTTCACTCACACACATACTACCAAAATATTTGAAATGGTATATTAAAATCCATTTGGATAAAAGACTATATGTATAAAAGTATGAGATAAGATTAATGATTTACATTTACACTGGTAGGGATTTATATAATCCTTATAGTGTCTTTTCAAATGAAAGTATACATCTCTTTACTTTTTTATAATTAACTAATTAATCATTATTAATTATTAATATATATTAATATTGATATTTAATATTTGTATATTATGTTATATTTTTTTATTTGACATTGCTTCTCTCTTAGAAAGGTTTTGTCCTCAAAGCCTTCTAATGTTGTCGCATCGTTCGCTGTACGCCATAGCTGAAGAAACATGTCGATACGACCTTCTAAGTGCAGAGCATAACTTTCAATATGTTGACAGATCAATCCATCACAAAATAATTTGTTGTTGATTGTTGGGATTCCCTACTAATCTGACATCAGGATCTTTGATCACATTAGTACCATTATTTTTCGACATTTTCCCCTTTTTAGGATATCGATTTTTATGACTGGGGTGTCGACAGAGAATTTTTAGAATGTCATTTTCTTTTACAAGTGTTGTCTTTTGAGCATTGATCTGAGATGGAAGTTGTATTTTCATCCCTTGAGGTTTTAAGGTTTCGCTCTGTATATTTTCCAACTTGTTTTCTAACTACATGTTGTCACTTTGAAACTTCTTAATCAATTCTCCTTGTGACTTTCTATCATCTTCGGACTTCTTAAGTTGTTCCTTAAGATATCCGTTATGATTCCTGATGTAGCTATTTTCTTCCTGCTTGTCTAGCAGTTTTCCTTCAATGTCTTTTGTAGAGTGTTCTGCCTTTCGACTATTTTTCAACTTCTTATTTTTGTGACTAACGTCTTATTATGGTTCTTTAATCTGAAAATTTGTTTGGAATTATTGGATAATGCTTTATTAATTTTTGTAATCTCCAACTTAGGTGACTTTTTAGATTCGTCATTTTGTTGTTGGAGAACTTTTATCTTTTGTCAACACTAGCCGAATTTTGATTCTTGATCTTTTAATTTCTTTCATAAATGTGTCGTTTCTTCATCCTTGTCATTAACGATTTTGTTCAAGCGTATTATTTCTTCTTTATACTCGTTTAAATGTTTCTTTATAGCCTTATTTTTTAATCTCTGATTGAAATCCTTTTTGTCTTTTAATAACTCAATTTTCGCAAATAATTTCTATATTATTTTCTTATTCATAAATTTGTCATTCTTTGAACACCTTTTGAATATCATGTATTTTAATCCTTATTTCCAGTTTGTTATTCATGTATTTCAATTCAACATTGTCTCTTTGATAACGCCTTAATTTGGCTTCCATGGTCTTCAACTTCTTCGATGGTAGATAGTCGTTCTTTTAATTTTGAATTCTTTGACGAGCCTTCAATTGAATTTGACTTCTTCAAATATTCTTCTTTTGATTTTGACTTTTTTGGCGATAAATTGTCTTCCTTTAAGTACTTATTGTCTTCTTCTTATTAGATTAAATAACCTTTTCCCTTTTCCAAAGATAATTATTATTTCAATAATATATATATATATATATATTGCAAGAAATTACCGTCACTCAGGGCCAGTGCATTTCCACCATTGGCTAAGATAACCGCAACCCAGGGGCATCTAAGCCGTCAAATTCACCCAGGGATCGCACCCGGCCTAGGCCATACAAACCCCTTATGATGGTTCGATTTTTGGGTGTCTCCTCCAAACTAACTCACCCCTAAGGGGATTGAACTCAGGTCGCCTTTCTAACGAGACCCACACCTTAACCGAATGAGCTATCAAGATTTGACCAGCCGAACATCCAAACCAGAACATGTCTCAACGAAATTGAACCCGGGTGGATGGAATGAAATCCNTATATATATATATATATATAATTAAATCATTGAATTCTCTTGTTAGCATCATTATGACCGCTCTCTGAACCAGAAAGAATTGCGGGGATGGCAGATTCATCGAGGAGAAATACGTCGTGCAGATCTGAAGCGCCAACGCTGAGAGGCTGGTACGCATGCAGAGGATTGCTCTTCCCTTTGAACACTGCAGAAAAATTGAGAAATCTATAATCGAATAACATTGAAATAATCTAGTATTGACTATCCCCGAAGGTGGCTTCTCAAATGGATCCTCCTCCGGATCCAAGTCAGGAGGAACATCGTCGAATCTTAGATGAAGCATTCAGAGCTCTGGTGGCTTCTATGCCTCCTCTACCTTCCTCTGGTCTAGATTCTAGCGATGCTAATTTTGTTAAGGGAGTTGTCGACCCTAGAATCTAGATCATGTCGACAGCTTCAAGATTGAAAGCCCTTGCATTGAGCAAGAAATGCCTGATAGGGCAGTTCATTGGAATTTGGTCGTCACAAAAAACTATGGACACATGGATAAATAAGAATTGGATTCCCTTGATCACAGGAGGCCTGCAACAATGTTTTTTGTGGAAAGGGATTCTTCACCTTTTTATTTGAAAACAAAGAAGATAGAGATCTTATTTTCAGGAGCGGACCTTACTTCATGGGTCCCAAAGGTTTATACTTAAATCGATGGAGCTTATCTTTTGATCTAGAAAAAGATGTGCCATCAGCGATCTTGGTGTGGGTTCATCTGCCACACCTTCACTTGCAAAGTTGGAATGATAAAACTCTACAAGAAATTGGGAACTCCCTCATAAATTACATTGACAAAGCGGAACCAAAGATACCTTTTTTTCCCTGTGCAAGGATTTGCATGGAAGTAGATCTAGAAAAAGGGCTGCCATAAGTCGTAAACCTATACATGGACGGATGGTAGCACATGCAAGAAGTATATTACAAACACTTACCCTTCAAGTGAAATAAATGTCATGAATATGGACATTTTGTCAAAAATTGCCCAAAAGTAGTCCAAGGAATTCCAAAAAAAAGCAAGATGAAGGATGGCAGCAGGTTAAAAGGGGAAGAAAAATGCCTTCAGCAACCCCATTATCAAGTGGATCGCAACCAATGACAAGCAAGGAAAATCCCCAAGAAGGAAAAGAAACTTTGACCAACAACCAATTTCAAGCATTGCATATGTAAGAGGGAGAGATCCCATCCTTGGAATTAGATCAACAGAAGCAGAAGAAGAAGAGACCCCCGAAGCTACAATTTTTCTTCCCTCGTCTCCAAGAAATGAAAGTACTGAAAAAAAAATTGAAGGGTTCACAATACCAAGAGGATCCTCAAAAGAGATAGTAAACACACACCAAATTCACACAATAAGGTGTTTCCCCATAACAATCGCCTCCACAATTTTCGCAGGAACTGCATGATGTAGCTCTGCAACTGAACACAAGAGGAAGAAAGTCGCAAAGATATCATAGATAAAAGGAAGCAGAAAGAGAGTTAGAATTAGGAAGACAATGAATACTTGAAGAAACAAAACTTCTACAATACCCAAGAAACCCATGAGGGACAAAAATGGATGGCATATCCTGAGCAGGATCTCAATCGCTCAAGAAATGATGAAATCCATCTCTTGGAATTGTAGGGGGTTGGGAGGCTCAAGAAAAGTAGAAGCAATAAAAAATATAATAAAATCAGAGAGGCCGGATGTACTGCTAATCCAAGAGACAAAAATGTCGGATGTGGAGATAATGGCTCTCTCACGGTTCTGGACAAATTGCCATGGCAAATCCATAAGCTCCAAAGGAGCATATGGGGGAATAGCCGCCTTAATTTGAAACAAATTCTCAATCAAATCGATGAGGGAAATCCATCATTGGATTCTTTCCGAAATCCAGGAAAAGGACGATTCAAATTCGCTATACATCTGGAATGTATATGGGCCAACACATAATAGAGACAAGGCAATATTTTTGGAAGATCTTTCCAAGCTTCATGACGACCTGCGAGGAAAAAACCTAATTATTGCTGGGGATTTTAACACCACCAAGTTGCAACTAGAGAAACGTGGAGGAACAAAGGTCAGGAATCCAATTGGTGAGAAGATGGAGGACTTGATTTCAGATCTGGACCTGTTGGACATTCCTTTAAAGAATAGGAAGTACAGCTGGAGCAATAGAAGAGATGGAGTAGGTCATATTGCGGCAATAATGGATAGATTTCTAGTAAGCTATGTTTTCCTTCAAAAGGATCTCCTCCCATCCTACTTTTCCCTCCCTTCAGCAGTTTCCGATCATAATCCCATCACCTTGAATTTAACCCCACCTATAAATCTTGGACCCATTCCATTTCGATTCAACCTGATATGGCTGCAAGATGGAAAATCACTGGTTTAATTAAAATTGCATGGAATCAGCAATATTATGGATAGCCCGAATTTATCTGGGAATCACAATTAAAGTTTGTGCGCTTTGCTATTAAGAACTGGGTAAAGAATGGCTACAAGAATCATAGCAATCTTAAAACTAGGTTTCAAATAGATTTGATCACTATCCACTCATGGATGGAATCGAAAGAAGTGACTCACATGCTCCTAAACCAAGAAAAGGAATTGAACACAAAGATCTTAAATGCTACCATGCAGGAGGAAGAGGAATGGTGAGTAAAGTCCAAGCAATTATGGCTTAAAGGAGGTGGCAGCAACATAGAGTACTTCCATAAGAAAACAAACTCTCGTCAAAGCTACAACGTCATCAAAGAACTAAAAGAAAAAAATGGTAACAAGATAGAAGGGCAGGAGGAAATAAAAGATCACGCCTTCAACCACTTTCGACGGCTTTATAATGATAGCGAGGAGACTGACCCAAAAGCTCAAGCAGATATCCCCTCTGGAATACCAATGCTCATTGATGACTCGGAGAATAAAGAGCTTTCAAAACCTAGCTTGGAATTTGAAATTAAAAAAAATGCAATCTGGTCTCTTCAAGCTGACAAAGTGCCTGGACCTGACGGATTCACCATAAACTTCTACAGAGCTGCGTGGGAAATCATAAAGGAAGATCTGAAAAGAATGTTAAATTGGACCAGGAAAAATGATAAGATCGATAGGGCCACAAACTCATCATTCTTATCCTTAATTCCTAAAGAAAATAACCCTCTCTCGTTGGACCGATTCAGGCCAATTTCATTGTGCAACACTTCATATAAGATACTCTCGAAAATATTGGTCAATAGAATGAAAAACAACATGGGTCATTTCATCTCAAAATCATGAGGAGGTTTTGTATTTGGGCGCTAGATACTTGTCAGTACCCCCAAAATTTATAAAGATTTAAAATTTTTAAGATAACATAAAATGTCTGAATATGCAGTTTACTAACTGATAGCGGTTAGCGGAAAATGAAACAGTCTAACGTTTAGTATTGATCACTTTCATATTACGTTAACTAATACAACTTTCATTTTCGTAATATATATAAGATTGACTTGCATACAGCTTTCTTTTAGTTTTACTAATAAGTTTACCTTTTAGCAAGTAGGTGAAATCTATCTTTGAAAACTTGGGCTTACTTAGCATTTATGCTAACGCAGATGGACTGCTGGTTCTTACAGGTTTAACAGGTAACGATCGACCAAGTAGGGGTTTAATTCAAAGTAGCAATAAGTATATATGTTGTGTGTTAAATGCCAGTAAATAACTGACTATTTAAAAGCAAGCTCTGATGAGGTAAAGTAACTATCTTTTATTTCATGAAATTACTACTATCAATCTTGATAGTAAAGATTTCCATTAGAGTACATGTTTCTATTTTGTCTCTAACTTACTAGTTATGAAAATTATCAACCTGTTGCTTGCATGTAAATATGCTCACTAACAAGTTATAAACTTTAGTACTTACATTATCGCCTTGCTGCAGGTACTATTGTAACAACATACCTTACCATATTATTTCATAAAGTACCAATCTGATGGTTACTTGCATCCTGTAGGATTTTTTACTACCTGGAAATCTTTTTGACATTATAGGTTTGGTCGTTGTAATTATATGCATCATGTCATGATGGAATACTATCTACCATCACTTTCATAAGTCTAAGTCATAGGTAAATATATTATTAGTGTTATTCCAATCATTATAGACCTTGAGCATAGTTTATTCCATTGTAAATTTATTATTATCATGTTGCCTCACTTATAGCAAGTTGTTGTTTAATAATAACTATTATGGTAGATTTTTTTCTACTTAGAACTTATAATCTGAAGTTTACCCTAAGTGACACTAATATGACCAAGATTCTTATACTATGCTAAGAACAGGGAAACATAAACAGTTACAAACTATCTTTGCCAAAATAATAATAGGGTCTATTATTATTATTGACAAGTTAAGTATACAAACTATTATTTGTGAGAGCTTATACCAAGGTCAAGCCTTGTGATTGTTTAAATGTCATGGTTTAAATACTTTTTACTCTTATAGTCAAACTTTATATATTATAACTACTTTAAACCATCGGTTACAAACAATAAGGTTTGAAATATAATATATGAATATTTGATCGTCGTTTTGCGAAGTATACATATTAATGTTATTTGGAAAAGTTCTAAAGCATGGTCGACTTTGGGATTGTTTCAAAACCAAGGTTGTTACAACCTTACCCGATGGTCAACGTTATGTAATCATCGTTAAACAAAATACAATCTTCGAAACTATCGTTTACAATGAGATAGTTCTTGTATTATCATTGGTGGATAATGTTTATACGCACCCAAAGTCATGTACATAGTTTATTATTAAATCATTGTATTAATATTTTGATGATTGGAAATGCAGATAACTATAGAACAATCCCATGCATGGTTGAAAGGATTCAAAGACACGTGGACTCTTCTTGTCCATGCATTGGTGACTTTTAAGGGCTTGGAAACCCTATTCTCTTATCAAATATCTCTGAGGGTTTCGTTGGACTTTGGGCTACTCTGTGTGATTGTCTTGGCAGCCATTAGAGGCTGTTTCTCTATCTTGCTTCTCCATGGCCCATATTCATTGCTATGAGGTTCCAATATTCAGTCTTTGCTTGCAAACTGTCGAGCTTGTGAACACTTCTGTGCGAGTGGTTATTGTTTATGTTTGGCTTTTGGCCTGTCAATAGTTTTTAGCTCTGCTCTTCTCGTGGCTTGTCACGGCTCTGTAAAACTTTAAGTTTGTTGACCTCGTCTCCACTCCAGGGCGGGTGTAGGGGTTAGATCCCTCTCTGCTATGGAAAGAAAGCAACAACACATGGCTATCAAACTGGACATGGCCAATGCATTTGACATAGTAAAACATTTTTTTCCTTTTTGAAATCATGGCCAAATTTGGTTTCTCCAGAATATTTGTTAGATGGGTCAAAGTGTGTATCAACAGCCCTTGGATTGCATCATTAGTAAATGGCAAACCCGCCAAGTTTTTCTAGGCAACAAGGGGCCTTCGCCAAGTCTTCCCAATGCCCCCCTTCCTATAAATTTTGGTGGTCAAAACAATGAGCACAAAACTTCAACATATGCAAGAATCTAGTGAATTTAAAGGCCTGAAGATAGCTAGAGGAGTTAGAGATGTCAACCATTCACAGTTTGCAAATGACACCATCTTGCTAGGGGGGGCGTCTACTATCATTGCAGAAAGATTCAATGGTGCCTTATATGTCTTTCTAAAAGCCTCTGACGAAAAAGTGAATTCTGCTAAATCAAAAATCTATGGATGGAACTTCCGACCAGGCACCTTGGAAAGGATAGGAAGGACCTTCGGGTTTCAAGGCATTGCAGCTTGGAACTCCTTCAACTACCTCAGGATCCCAATGTTCAAAGGGAAGAAATGAGATGTCGACTAGCAAGGNGGAAGAAATGAGATGTCGACTAGCAAGGGTTGGTCAACAAGATTAAAAAAAAAAAAAAAAAATCACCTCTTGGGGGACAAGATGGCTTAATCCTGCTAGTAAGTTATTCCTCGTCAATTCAATTCTCTCTGCCCATCCCATATATGCTTGCTCAATCTCATTTTCTCCCAAAAAAATATGAAATATATCACCAAAGAAATCAGAAGATTTTTATGGCATGGGGACAAGTCAAGCAATCAAAAAAAAATCCATCTTGTGAATTGGAATACAGTCTACATGCCAAAAGACTGTGGTTGTGTTGGAATAAAAGACCCAAACAAAATGAACCTGGCTTTGGGAGCCAAAATACTTTGGAGAGTTGTTTCAGGAAAGATAGCGTGGTGGAAGGAGATTCTCCAAAAAAAATATGAGTGGGGATAGAAGAAGATGTGTAGAAACCATTTACTAGGGAAAAAAGGCACGCCTATCTGGAGGTTGTGCAATAAAGTTGCGCACATCCTACAGGACCAACTCTACTGGATCCCAAGCAGTGGGAAGCATATAAAGGTTTGGGTAGATAATATTGGACCCACCTCCCCTACCAACTTTAAATAGAAATTCACAAAGTTGAAACATTGGATGGACCAAGCAAAAATCAACACATTACATAACCTCTCAAGTTGGACGAATCATGGAAGATGGGTCGGCTGGTCTGAAATGGACATCAAGAGCAGTCTTCGTGCAGATTATAGCACATTCCTTTCCCTGCTACACGAGTCATCTCCAGTCCACTGTAGTCTTCTAAATGGACAAGGATGGGGAAGATTCGGTGTTTATGAGGTGAAAAAAGGATATCGTGTAGCAGCCAATCTCTTAAACAATAGCAAGTGTGATAGGAAATGGGTCAAAATTTGGAGCAACGACGGGCTGCCGAAAATAAATTTCTTTTATTGGACTCTGGCCCATCGAAAAAAGATGACTGTTGAGAATCTAAGGAAAAGAGGCATTGCAGGCCCCATGAGATGTATTTTGTGCAAAAATTCAGAAGAGTCCATGGAGCATCTTTTCATTGAGTGCAAGTTCTCCCAGGAGGTTTGGCAGCAAGATTTCAAAGACTTGAACTTCGATTTAACATCGCCGACAAATTGGAACGATTTCTTTACTTGGTGGAAACACTACTATTAGGGATCCCTATCTAAAAAGCTAGACTTTGCTAAAGCATGGGAAGCTCTCCCAAGATACATTTGTTGGAAGTTATGGACAACAAGAAACATAGAGATTTTTGAGGGAAAAAAAATAGTCCGGGCAAAGTTGTAGCCTCCACAAAGGCACTTTGGGTGGAAGCTTTATTTATGAGGAAAATGCCCAATATCAACAATGAACCTTTGACAACAACAAAAAGAGTTTTGCATCCGACTTTCTACAGGGCAAACTTTTTGGGGTAGGACTTCATAGAAGCGTTATCGTGCCTTTTGAGATGAAAGGGTACATCTCTTTGCTTTTTTCTAATTAACTAATTAATCAATATTAATTATTAATATATATTGTCAAATTTCGGTAGAGCAAATGGTCGAGAGGGGTTTCGCTTGCTTAGCGGCCCAAGATCAAAACCTGCTGCTCCTGGAAGGCGACATTTAAATCCAACCATGCTAAGGGTTGGTGCGGCCACGCCGGGTGCGATCCTCGGGTGATTTTGACGGCTTAGATGCCCCTGGATCACGGTTTCTTAGACCAAAGGTTCTCCCAACAAGTCACAGGGCACTTAACCAACAAAAAGAAAATCTTAGTATATATTAATATTAATAATTAATATTGATATTTAATATTTATATATATTTTTCATTTCTATTTTTTATTTTTTATTTTTACAAGGAACAACTTTTGGGAAACCCTCAAGTACTTCCTCAATTGTTTTAGGATGGTACCCAAAGTAAACCGTCGGCCTTGATTACGGGGCCTAACCCGGTGGGGACATCGAGTGAGGCCCCGACATAGCCACCCGGGTATTTGACCCCGAGACATTCTGCTAGCATAAACAGCTCTCAACCACTTTGAGCTAACCCACCGGGCTTTTTATATATCTTAAATATTTATATATTATGTTATATTTTTTATATAACATTCTCTTATGCCAAATGAGGCAAACAAAAGTTCACTCACACACATAATATCAAAATATTTAAAATAGTATATAAAAATCCATTTGGATAAAAGAATATATGTATAAAAGTATGAGATAAGATATCAGATTTACATTTACATTGGTAGGCCTTTATATAAGCCTTATCGTCTTTTTCAGACTAAAAGGTAAATCTCTTTACGTTTTTTTAATTAATTAATTAATCATTATTAATTATTAATATTAATCATTACTATTGATATTTAATTTTTATATATATTTATATATTATGTTATACTTTTTATATTTTTTATATAACAAATTTCTATCATTTTTAGCTTTCTACAAATTTTCACACTACTCTTATTCTATTTTTGTAACACTTACTCTTACTCTATTTGAAAAGTGTACTTTTAAAAAACATATTATATTATTTCTCGTTTAAAAATCACATAAAAAAAAACTACTTTTTATTATTAAAAGATAATTTTAATAAATTATTTAAATTAAATTTTTAACTAATTAAATAAATTATTTATATCCCACATTTATTTCATAATTAAACATAATAATAAAACAAAACAAATATTACACATATTAAACATAAAATACTTTGGTTTATCCCTATAATAACAAAATGACCTCATTGTTCACATTAAACATAAAAAGACTTTGTGTTTATAAATAAAAAAACACAATGAACCATTTATGATGTGATGAAAGTTTTCACCGAGCTCGATGTTTAAGTTTTTATGAAAGATAAGAGTGTTATATTGTAAATATAATAACATACTCTGTGTTTTTTTTATCCTTAAGTTATGTATGGCAAGGTGAAAAAAATGAAAAAAAATCACCTATCTATGAGTTGCTTTCTAATTCTCCAACTCACCTTAGACTCACCTTAGAAATCAAAAAATGCTTTGCCAAATAAAAACCCAATAAAACGGGATCATTGAAATATTTATTAATCTATTAATTAGACTTCTTCAAAAGTTGTATACACCATATATTAAAATTGAAGTATTTATTAAGACATTAATTAAAACATCATAACTAAGGTTATGAGAAATCAAATTGTGTTAACAAATAAATTTTCAATTTAAATATTGAAAATATATTTGGAAAAAGTATTGATGGTTAATGAATTCATAATCCAGTCATCAACATTTACCTCGTGAAACATATATATATATAAGTTATGTATTTGGATGTAAATTATTTTAACTTCAAAGTAAAATTAAAATTTAATATCAAACTTAATTTTATTAAATTCCTTTAAAAAGAAAATTTAAGTTTTTAACGTTAGTTTTATATATATATATAAGTGTTAAAAAAATTGTCTTTTATTAAAATGTTTTAACTAGTAACTAACTAGCTTTAAAAAAAACTAGACATAAGCCAATTTGTGAGCAAAGTTTTATATTTATCTATTAGTAATTATTAATGCATTAATTATTAATGAACAAAATTAAAAACTAAAATTTATTTTATGTTCATATATTTATTTTGCATTAAAAAATTTCCTCACAAGGTTTAGATGCCCTATGCCCTAGTACTTGGATTTTCAATACCTATTTTTTTCATTAAATGTAAACAATATATACTCTTCCATTTAATATTAATATTTTTCTTTTCCAAATTATATATATTCACAAATTTTAAAATAGTCAAAACACTAGTTATTAAATAATTAGATTTATAATCTAATATAACTAACCAACTTCTCTTATAATACGTCAAACATTAACAAGTTGGCATGGGATTTGGCAAACACGAAAAATTTATTAATAATGATCACTGCAAGTAGTGATAAAACTAACTGGCACTATAAAAGGTGTTGGATAAAAATTCATTAATAATAATCAGTGCATGTAGAAGGTGATAGATATAGACTAGTATTTTTCACTTTTCTTACCATTGCTTACGTGAGCGAGAGTACGGGGTGAGCTATCCTGAGTGTTCCCTCCAACAATGGCAGCCATGAACAACACGATGGAAATTACTGCACTCATAAGTGTTGTAGCAGTACCCTCCATCTTACCCTGAGAAATTCAGGTTGCAATTAATGGAATGAACTATTATGTTATTGCTCTTGAGTTGAAACAAGAGTATAATTGAAGAATATAATTGTTGTTATTGTAATGTTTAGAAAAGCTCTATATTAAATAGCATAACATTACCGCTAAAATATCATCTCAAACTTTAGAGAATCCAATAATTTTCTAAACATCCATGAAAAAACATGGCATTAATCGCTCGTTCATACAAATAACAGACAAATCAAATATTCGAATTAAAGAAATGCAACTTACAGTTCGACAATGTGATGTGCATTATCAAAACCAGGTTTGGATAGGTTTAGGCTTAGTAAGCTTTCACGGGATTTGCTTTTTCATTTTGATAAGAAAGTTGAAACTCACCCCATGATGTTGGCATCTCTGATCTTCAAGACAAATCCATTGATGATCAACCAAGAGGTGAATCCAGCGGCCCCAGCGTCATCTCCAATCCACCTCACATATGGACCAGCGTATGAGAATATGTTTGCATATTACAAAAGGCCTTTTGTTTCGTGACTGGTCCTAAACCCTAGTCTTATCCATTTTTTGCCAACAAAGGTTGTAACTAAAAACCTCAATGGTGAATTAATGATAGCAGTCCACCCTTCGGATGCTATGCTCAAAGGTGAAAGTTGTAACTAAGAACCACATGCAATATTGTGCCCATACTCAGTGTGTGGCCTTGACTTGTTCAATGGTGAACCAGTGAGTTAAACCAATGTGACCATGTAATGGCATTGAATGATTCAGAGGGTGCCAAATGATGGCTTTATTGTACAACCACCCACACCCCTATTTGTGAACAAATTTATTTGTATTGTATTTAAAGTTTATAATCAATCAAAATGCTTAGTGCGCATATCCTCGGGCCACATCTGGATCAATGTTTGAGAATATGTTTGTAGAGATTTACAATTGATGCATCATTTCAAACCACTTGGTAAACATGCAGTTCATGTAGGTTTCATTTTTCCTTTCGCAGCCATCCAACTAGACCTCATATATCGTTCCATATCTGTCCATTCACATATACCCACATAAAAAACTAGAATAATTCAAATTCCATGTTAAACTTGGATTTAGATGGTGTTATGTTAGTGTTAATAACAATTTTATAATTCAAAATAAAAAGATAAGATGAAAACATGAAGTGTGTACCTGGAGAGAATTTCATGCAATTGTCCCAAATAAAACTGATTGAATTGCAGCTCAAGGCCGTAGTAGGCTCATGGTTGTCCCAAGGAAACATATAAACACCAAAGTCCAACCCTACTACTAGGGATACCTCTGTCGAATCCTTGACAATGTCTCCCTTATCATCTTTCCATGGATTGTATCTCACAGCATGCTTGGTGTAAGCTATTTTCCAAAGGAAAAATCCATCATGGTGCTTGGCTACCAGGATCACCAGATCGAATCCAGCTTCCTTTACTGTCATGTCCTACTAAGTAGCATCGAGAGGTTTGGGGTCTAACAGCCATGGATCCTCCTTCCCATCTCCTCATTCTCTATCAGTAAATGTGTTTATCCTGATATGAAAGAACAATGTCATTTTTGGTTTCTACCATTTGATCTGTCTCGCGTTGTTAATAGGAAACAATGGCAAGGGGGAAAAGATAGTCTAAGACAAGATAGAGCATATTCAAATCATCCTCCACCCAAGGCACATTAATGTTCATCCACTTAAATATTGAGCCAAAAAAAAGTTATCATCGTTGATCAACCTGGATTAATTGAAATCCAACTAACTGAGCAGCTCGTAATAGTTAAAATTTAAATACTGTCAAATTTAAATGTAACAGTCAAATTGACGATCACTTGAATTATTTGAACTTCATGGATGAACGTGGTTATTCCACATATACCTGTAATTTACGGGTACAAACCCAAAAAACTAGCATACATCCGTCACATTTAACCTATGCTTCCATGCATCACATGGATCACAATACATTACCATAACTACTATAAGTTTGTAACAAGTTAAATGACGTCATCCCCGCCACAAACGTTGGGAAGCAAAAATCGAGTCTAGCATCAACAGTCAAACACCAATTGGCATTCAAATAATTGTTTTTCCAAAAGTTATATTTAATATAAAAAATTGCAAACCTTAGAAAACTGAAAAATTTTGCTCATATCGAGGCAAATTAATACAAATGAATGAATCGTATATATCACCTGTGGTGACATAACAAGAGCCACAAAGTGGCAATGTCACCACAATTGCTAATAGTGATTGCTATAAGACAAAAGCTATAGAAATATGATACTTTTTCTATTAAATATTGACTTATGACCGAATGAAAACGCAAACAAACTAGGGCTCCTGAATTAGTAATCTCTCACTACTATATTTTTTGGTCCCCCAAAACATACCCCCTAAAATGGAATTTTAAATTACAATAACGTTAAGTACATTATGTAAAGTCTAGGCTTGTGCGACCCAATAGGATGTGGTGTGTTGTTGGCATGTAGTATAGGTATAAAGTTATTCCTTATTTAATCAGAGTCTAAAGGAAATTAAAAATGACTTCTCCACATTTATATCAGCTATCTATAATACACCAATTACAAGAATACATTGTCGCCCCGCCACCACTAATTTCTTGCACGAATGAAGTCTTTAATTATTAAGAATTAGGATACTATAGTAATAAAAATTACTATGGTAATAAAAACTTCTACTTATCCCAATTTCATAATTTGAACAAGACTGAAGTCATTTTTATGACAAACCAAACCCAAATTTCAAATAATAACTTATTCAATCAAAACTAAGAAAAAAATTCATTACAGTAGCAAACCACCAAAATTTCATACCTCAAAAATTTTAAAGCCCTAATACTAAACAAACAAGTATTGTGAGATTTATCTTGCAACCTCCATATATAGGAAAAGAAGTTGAGCATTTAATGTTTAGGGAAAGTCCCATTTATTTGTAAAATACGACCACATGTTTTTCTTGTGCATATGCATTCTATGGTTAATTACGAAAATTGGGTCGTTTCTTTGATTCTCTGCATTTTTCATAGAAAGAAAAAACACGAATGCCATACAACTAATATATAATATATTGAAATCAATGATAATGAACTGAACGCCAATAATATTATACAAAATTGTTATACGTGAAGGGAAAAAAATGGATCCTGCAAATCTATAAGATGAAAAGGTATCATCATGAAAGTCAGCTAGCCTATTATATCCACTATCGCTCAACGAAAGTTTAATCATAATTAATGTAGGAAATAAGTGAGAAGTAATGGAACGAACATGAGAATGCAAGCAATTCCTTGATCGATCACTATTCTTGCATATAAATCATGGACATCAATAAATCAGAACAAGTGGGCATGGGATTTGGTAGACATGAAAAAATTATTAATAATAATCACTGCAAGTAGTGATAAAACTAACTGGCACTATAGAAGGTGTCGGATAAAAATTTATTAATAATAATCAACGCATGTAGAAGGTGCTTGATTTAGACTAGTGTTTTTCATTTTTATTACCATTGCTTACGAGAGCGGGAGCATGGGGCGAGCTATCCTAAGCGTTCCCTCCAACAATGGCATCCATGAACAACAAAGTGGAAATTACTGCACTCAAAAGTATTGCAGCAGTATCCTCCATCTTACCCTAAGAAATTCAAGTCGCAATGAATGGAATGAACTATTCTGTTATTTCTCTTGAGTTGAAACAAGAATAAAATGGAAGAATTTAATTGTTGTTATTGTAATGTTTAGAAAAGTCTCTATATTAAATAGCATAATATCATCGCTAAAATATCATCTCAAACTTTGGAGAATCCAATAATTTTCTAAACATCCATGAAAAAAATAGACATTAATCGTTCATTCATACAAATAACAGACAAATCAAATATTCAAATTAAAGAAATGCAACTTACAGTTTGGCAATGTGATGTGCATTATCAAAACCAGGCTTGGATAGGTTTAGGATTATTAAGCTTTCACAAAATTTACTTATGCATTTTGATATGAAAGTTGAAACTCACCCCATAATGTCGGCATATTTGATCTTCGAGACAAATCCATTGATGATCGACCAAGAGGTGAATCCAGTGGCCCCAACTTCATCTCCAATCCACCTCACATCTAGACCGACGTATGAGAATATGTTTGCAAACTACAACAAGCCTTTTGTTGATGATCGGTCCTAAACCCTGGCCTTATCCATTTTTCGCCAACAAAGGTTGTAACCAAAAACATCGATGGTGAATTAATGATAGCAGTCCACCCTTGGGATGCTACACTCAAAGGTGAATGTTGTAACTAAGAACCACTTGCAATGTTGTGCCTATACTCAGTGTGTGGCCTTGACCCGTTCAATGGTGAACCAATGGGTTGAACCGACGTGACCATGCAATGACATTGAATGATTCAGAGGGTGCCAAAACATGGATTTATTGTACAACTGCCCACACCTCTATTTGTGAACATATTTATTCGTATTATATTTAAGGTTTATAATCAATCACAATGCTTAGTGCACATGCCCTCTGGCCACATCTGGACTGACGTTTGAGAATATGTTTGCAGAGATTTGCAACTAATGCATCATTTCAAGCCACTTGGTAAACATGTAGTTCATGTGGGTTGCATTTTTCCTTTCGCAACCATCCAACCAGACCTCAGATATCGTTCCATATTTTTCCATTCACAAATACCCACATTAAAAAAAACTATAATAATTCAAATTCCATGTTAAACTTGGATTTTGAAGGTTCTATGCTAGTGTTAATAACAATTTTACAATTCAAAATAAAAAAGAAAAGCTTAAACCATGAAGAGTGTACCTAGTGAGAAGTTCATGCAACTGTCCCAAATAAAACTGATTGAATTGCATCTCAAGGCAGTAGTAGGCTCATGGTTGTCCCAAGCAAACATATAAACACCAAATTCCAACCCCATTGTTGCGGCATGCCTCTACCAAATCCTTGAAAATGTATCCCTTACCATCTTCCCATGGATTGTATCTCACAACATGATTGGTGTAAGCTTTCTAGAGGAAAAATCCATCATGGTGCTTGGTCGTCAAGATCACCAGATCGAATCCAACTTCATTTGTTGTTGCGGCCTCCTGAGTAGCATCGAGATGTTTGGGTTCTAACAGCCATGGATCCTCCTTCCCATCTCCTCATTCTCTACCAGTAAATGTATTTATCCCGGTATGAAAGAACAATGTCATTTATGACTGCCGCCATTTGAGCAGCCTCACGTTGCCAATAGGAAACAATGGCAAGGGGGAGAGGAAACCTGAGACAAGATAGAGCATATTCAAATTAACCTCCACCCAAGGCGCATTAATGTTCGCCCACTTAACTCTTGAGCCAAAAAAAAAAATTCCTCGTTGTTCAACCTGCATTAATTGAAATCCAACTAACTCGGCAGCTCACAACAACTAAAATTTAAATACTTGCAAGTTTTAAATGAAACCGTCGAATTGATGACCTGTTGAATTATTTGAATTTCGTGGCTGAACTTGGCTATTCCATGTATACTTGTAATTTATGGGTACAAACCCAAAAATATGGACATACGTCCGTCAAATTTAACCTATGCTCCCATGCATCACACAGATCACACTACATTACCATAACTACTGTAAGTTTGTAACAAATTAAATGATGTCATCTCCACCACCAACATTGGGAAGCAAAAGTCAAGACTAACGTCAACAATCAAACACCAATCGACATTCAAATACTTGTTTTTTCAAATATTATATTTAATATAAAAAAATTGCAAACCTTAGAAAACTGAAAAAAATTTGCATATATCAAATCAAATTAATATAAATGAATGAATCATAAATATCCCGTGTGGTGACATAATAAAAAAGAGTATGTAATTTATACAAAACACTAGTATATGACAAATAAACTTGATCATGTATGTATATATGTGTGCTCGATTTGCAAACAAATAAGAACTTTATTATTATTTTTTAGAGAAACCGGAGAAGATTTGCTGAGCACAGCCATCCTTACATCGAATGGGATCAAAAAATTGCTCTGTTGTATAAGAGCTTACAAAGGTGTATAAACAAACTACAATGAAGAGAAATATTCTGAGTTTTTTCCTAAGATTGAGGATGCCCCTGTATGGGTAATGTTTGACAAACAGATTGTTTAAAAATAAACAAAAATACATAATGTACCTAGATATATATCAGTAAAACACAAAATTTCAAAAAAAAAACGAGAGGGGAGGCCTATCTTTTTTGTGGTTTTGTAATCGAGCCTAATCCTGTGTTGTCCTCAATGGTGTAGACTCATCATTCACTATCTGGTTGTGAGCATCAGAATCACTTTGCAAGCTAAGAAAACCTGTAAAGATAGAAATGAGATCTTCTTCCATAATTCGAGGGCTCCTAAATTCATTCATGATGGTGGCATCATCATTGCATGTGAAGTAAAGGCTTGTATTATCCATGAGTTGGGGGAAGAGACACTTATTTATTATGATCCAGAAGCTGGCCAAACCGCTATGATGGTTAAGACGCGTCGGTGGGTACTTGCTCGTGTGCTGAAGTTGTGCAATGGAGTTGGGGGGATGTTGAGGCCCCTTTGAAGTGAGGAGGTTAAGGGACATGTTTAAGAATTGCTTGGTCTCTTATTGAGACAATACCTATCTTATTATTCACCCCTTTATTGGCCATTTTTTCTGCTAGACTCTTGTTCTGCCTTAGGATGTGGTAATATGTGGCTTGAAGACTGGAGCTCATCTTGATGATTCTTTTATGCAAACGACTGCAATTGGTTGTCCCGTCAGTGCGTCCATTCCTCATTTTCTTAATTATTTGTTTGGAGTCTCCAAAAACAATGATCTTGTTGATGTTTTCTTTTTTAACCAGTTCGATTCCTAGTAAGAGGGCAAGCCATTACATTATTGGGCTTTATTCCAATCCCCCAAGCGAAAGAGACCACGGGATTTCCTCTGGGGTCAAAGATTATTCCACCCACACCTACCTTCCCTGGATTTCCTTTCGATGCTCCATCAAAGAAGAGAGTATGGCAATGAAGAGTCTTTTTCCATTGATGGAATTCTTCCTTATCTTTTCGGATTTCCCAATCTTATAGAAGGAGTTTGGTTTTAGGGGAGCTCTGCAAGCATAAATTTTTGGAGAAGGTTACTTCCGAAGGGCTGAGTTTTTTTATTTCTTTGAAAATGATTTGCTTGTTGTTCAACTTTTTGGAAATCATGTTATGTACTTTGATAGCAATGCGCCTGGGATCAGACTTTTTCCCATCAAAAATTGCTTTGTTTCTTGAGAGCCAAATTTGTCAACAAGCATTTTGCGGTATAGTGTTCCAGATGCGCAGCATAGTGGGATTCCCTCCTGTCCTACTAGGGTAGAAGGTCTTCCAATTTGGTACCATGTTTGAAATATTGATTGAGAGCCACCCTTTGATGGCCAGAGATCCAAGGGAGCATTCCCAGACTTGGATTGCCACTGGACAGGTTAGAAAAAGATGAAGAGCAGTTTCGTTGTGGGTGGAACAAAGTGCACATCTTGAGGGCCCCTCGAATCCTCTTTTTCTTAAATTATCAGCAATGAGAAATTTGTTTTGAGCTAACAACCAAAAGAATATGTTAACTTTGGGGATACATTCAGGGTTCCATACCTTATTCCAACTGGTTGCGTTTTGGTTGCCATTATTGCTTTTTAGAATTTTGAAGCCTTCTTTTACTGTGTAGTGCCCATGAATTCCCCATCTTTTGATATCTCGATCCTGGATATCCTGGTATAATGGCGCCTAGGATGCCATTATACTTTGATACCATATTCCAGCGGTGATGTGTGACATTGATAAGGTCTAACCACCCATCACCATTAATTTATGGTTTTATTGCTTTTAGTTTGAATTTTTTGGACTTAAATAAAACATTGCTTCTAGAATGTTGTTGAATTTTTCTCATGATTTCAGAGTCTGTAACTGTCAATGATCGTGAGTAGATGGTCATATCAAAAGGATTCTCATTTGTTTGTGCAGAGAGGCATCCATTACAGATCCTAGGATTCTGTAATGCCTGTAGATTATCAAGCATTTCCTCCCGTTGAAAAATCCTTAGCCCTTTTGCATCGCGAGTTCCCCATCAAAATTTCTTTTAGCCCTTAGTGTCGCGAGTTTCCCATCTGTGTTGAAATTTTACATACTATGCGGTAAAAATAAAATTTACGACAGGTAGACCATTTGAAACCCTAGACACTTATTCATCGGTAAAAATGTCGAGTAAAGGATTTTCGGCACGGATGAAAAGGTTTTGCATTGAGAAAAACCTCATTGCAAGGGAACTTTCTGCTAACAGTGGTAAAAGTAACCACCTAATGATTTGACCATTTCATATTGATTGTTGTGAACAAAGAAGCATTATGCATTCCTCGCCTTGAGCATCATTATCAATGATGCTAGGTAACGAATTTTTAATGCTTCATTTTCTCAAACTATTCTTTATACTTCTTAGGTTTCTGCTAAAGTTTAAATCTTTAATCGAAATTCTTCAACTCAGGGCTGAGCTCAAGAACAGAGATGAACGATTCGATGTCATAATAGGAGACCTCGCAAACCCTATAGAAGGAGGTCCTTGTTATCAATTGTACACAAAATATTTCTATGAGCTTGTTCTAAAGCCAAAGCCAAGCCACATAGGAGTGTTCCTTACTCAGGTATAACATCACAATAAAATCGCTATAGATAATCCTTAAAGATAATAGTAGTGTTCTTTTTAGTTTAAAATTTTTAGGGTAAATTATGTTTTCACATTTTGAGATATATTAAACATGTCAATTTTACTTTTATTTTACTTTTACTTGTAAGGTTTTCGCTCCAAGAAGGGATTTTATAGATAAAGTATTGAATTTTATTGTCACATAGAACTCAGTGGCATATTCATTGTATAGAAAAGTATATTGGTTTTATCTTTGAATATTTCGAAACTATTTTGAGAACTATTTATCACTCAAAACCAGACTGTTGCAATTCTTTTCTCTTTCTGCCTTATCTAACAGAGGAAATTAAAATTGTATTGCATATACAGTAAAACCAATAGACTTGTGCCTTACGAAGCTGCAATAATGGAAATAGGGCAACTTAACATCTCCTCTTATTCTGGAATAGCCGAAAGAAGAAGGGAACACGGACGTTCAGGATCAAGACATTGATGGACTCCACCTCTCACATATGTCCACATTCATAAATGTGACAAATTTTCGGTGAATAACCAAATCCAAATCATTGATTCCACTAAATAGTTATTGTTCTTCACTTTTCATATCATCACATCATTCCACTAAATTTTGCTCGTCCTTGACTATTCATATGATTGTATGGAGAAGCACAATTCTCAAAGGATAAGCTGTGATGAGAGAATATATATATATATATATATATATATATCGGGAACTATTAAGAGCTTTCAATTTTTTATAAATATGTGGGTTCATATGAATATACGAGGACTATGACTTTTGGCAAAGATCAGTACTAACTGATGGTTTTCTTCCAATCAATCAGATGGGAATATTTTGTTTACCTAAATCAGCAGTAATTCCATTCCACGATCATCACAGCATGACTGTGCTAAGCAAGATTTTGTATGGCTCAATGCATGTGAAATCTTATGATTGGCTTGATCCCATATCAGACATGGCCATCAATTGCAAACAATAATATTCTTTCCCGCCAACATGTAAGCTTGCTTCTACTTTTAGTTCTTAACACTGAAATATATTAGCTATTGATGATCTTGGTGATATGCATTTCTTTTTCACAGTGAGACTTGCAGAATTAAAGTCAAGCGTTGTTTTAAAAGCTCTATATTGTGAAACATTTGTATTATATCCAACAACAGGGGGCAACATACATTTTTTCACTACAATAATGTCTTGTACAGTGTTGGATGTACTAGCTCCGGCATATAAAGAGGATCCTGCATGCTACCGTATTTATCCTTACTCCAGTAGACTTTTGTGTGAAGGTAAGCTCATTGTGGTTTGTTTTTCCTTCAAAGGCTTTAGTTAAATTAAGATGAAAGTGGTTTATCTAAATGTATTTCTATCGATGTGTTTTCTTAGGGAGGACAAAGAAAGCGGATCTCTATTTTGGAGGCTTTGCGTGGTTGGAAAACGTGGAAAAGCATTATAACTTCATCCCTAAAGGATGAGCGTATGGAGGCCCAATCATTAATGTTATTTGATGGCGTTACCGTCTTTACTAGTTTTCTATGTTTCATACATGGAGCTCTTCCTACATACTCTTTAAATCAATTTGGATCGTTAGTTAATTGTTTTGCATTTACGCTTTGGTAGGTCCCTTTGATTGTACAATGAACTGAAAATTATAAAATATTGCATCGCAATAACACAAGCTAGCTGAAAGGATGAAACGGCTTAGTGTCCATATTCAAAGTCCACAAGCTTGAGTGGGTCACCTTTGACATACTTGTCAAGATCCTTCTTGTTTTCATATGCATTCATTCATAAATATATTATATTTATATACCTATAGTCCACAAACGCACTATTTTCTTTATTATTCATATGCACTCATTCATAAATATATTATATTCATAACTTTAGTCCATATAAGATGTTTTTTTTGTTTTGTTTTCGTATGCACTCATGCATATATATAGTTCACTCACACACTGAGTTTTATGTTTATTATAATCCACCGCCCTATAAGTCTATCGTGAAGAGCAACTCACATACATAATAAAGTGAATGTACCTTTGATGTATAATTTTTTTTATTGTGGGGTACAAGGAACTCTTTTAGTAGAAGAATTAAATAGTTTAGTGAACTTATCTTATTTTCTTGATCTTTGGTGTTTACATATACACATTTTTATTGAAATTTGATATGTTTTTTCATTCTATATGTATGCAAATACAATGCTATACATAAAAACTTTGTTTCATAACCTTGTGTTATGGTTATAAGGGACCTCTTGGGATCTGGGGTATGCAAACTACATATAATCCAAAATAAAATCAAACCAACCAATACATCTCACCAAGCTATACTTGTTCCAAATTATACATCTCACCAAATTACACATAATGAAAACTTAGGCTTGTGTTTGTAACCCTTTAAGGATCTCTAGAAATCTTTACCTTCTAAGTATTTATTGAGTTTAGGGTTACTCTACAAGTGTCAAGACACTACATAGTTAAGGACTCACCACATAGGACCAACAAGGGAGGGGTCAACACAAGGCTAACCACAAGTCAACGTGTACTTTAATTTCATTTATCATTCATGCCTTTCATATGTCAAAGTGGATATTAGGTAAGATATCTATATCAAAAATAAATTAATGGTTTGCTCTAAACTTTAGTGAATGGTCAAAGTCACTTAAAGATCAAACAAACTAGTTTTTTTCCTATAACATTGGTGTTATAGCAATAACTACTAGTAACTGCGTTGACATTGCCACGGCTCTTGTATTATATTTAATAATGTATAACCTAATTAAATGACTCAAGAAAGGAGATGGAGATGAGAAAAATTGTTTTGTAGATAAGTTAAGGTAGTGTTGTATTATGAAGAAGAGTGGTTTAGATCTAAGTTTATTGTACTGAAAACGTGGAGTTATGTAAGTGAGAGATTATATCAATGTTTACATTTGGTTTTAGTGGACGTTAATAGCCACCATCGTCATCATATATGAAATGAGAGAGAGAGGGGCATGGCTCCTTTTTTGTGAGCTTTAGATAGGTACAGTTTGGGTGTTACCCATAATTGATAATGTAGTGTTATAGCCTATAGGTGTACACCAGTCATAGAAAAAGAGAGATCGATGATTTGTGTGTTGCTGAATTTGAATGGGGAGGGATCCACCAGACTTGTGGCCAGAATTCTACTGCAAATGAGGCCTTGATCAAAGGCTCCAACATCAAATAGTAAGCTGCACCATGTAAAAAACTCAAAATAAAATATACAAACATAATAAGTGGGAGATTATCGGCTTAACCATAAAAAAAATGTGTTTCCTCCTAAGAAATCATATGTTCAAATCCACCATACCTCTGTAAATTAACTGTCAAATCTCTGCTTGCAAATATCTTATGTTAATATTTAATGATGGTTAATATGGCAGATCACCAACTCAAGCTCTTAATACATAGATAATGTGTCACGGTTCACCTTTGTAAATCAGTTTCTTATTCTTAATACATACTTAATGTGTTTGCATTGTACTTTTTTAAATCCTATTGGTTATATGCTTAGACATTTGGATATAGCTTAGCATGATCTTCACAAACACAATCTCACAAAAATATTTCAGGACACCAGATGCAAGAAGACAAGTTCACCATATTCTAATTGCAGCCAAAATCTTAGCATGATCTTTAGAAACATAATCTCACAAGAAAACTTCAGGATACCAGAATCAAGAAGACAAATTCGGGACACCGGATCCTACTTGCACAGACCCAGATTTTGGATTTGGCTGCTAGCCTGGGTAAAATCAGGTACGACTGGAACGCAAGACTTGCCAATTAGCAATTTGAGACTTAATCATTTGCCCACATATTCTTCCTCCAGAAGAAGACATT
>LPNX011075860.1:1817377-2022782 GCA_001517045.1 Pseudotsuga menziesii | reverse complement strand
TTACATAAATGTAATCTTGCGACAGTATTTGATATCATAATCATAATGCACGTATGTCCAACTTAATTATTGTAATTAGACGTCTCTAAATCCAACAAACCAACCATCATGAAACATTGCAGCAGACCATACATTGTCCGGAAAAACAGGCCTACAACCAAGGCCTGTGCATTCAACTCTGCCTATGGCTGCAATGGCTTCAAACCCGATCTCCCCTGAAGCTCTATCATAGCCTTTCATTGAAATGAATGGCGTGTTTACTGTCATTCACATTATCATCCTGTCCATCATTCACATTATCTTCCTGTTGATTGAAATTACTGGTTACAAGTCTTGGTCCGCAGCGGGCTTTCTTCTGCAAAGCAAATTCTGATAATCTCTTGTGGGTATTCCTGGTTTCGGTCCATGATTGAAATGGCAGACTCCTCAAAACCTTGCCTGGCAAAATGTTAGTCCCTGCCATCTACAACACAACAGAAAATGTTCTGAAAAAATTGTCCGAAAATGATCAAGCCTACAATCAATGAAAACTGTGTCAAGGAGGATGTCAGTATATATCTTCTAATTCAAAACCTTTCAGGGCCAACCAGTAATACCAACCAAGTGCATTCATTTAGGATTAACCAGTAAGACTGATCTTATGAACTTTCAATGGAGATCAACCTGGTGACACTGACCTTACAGACCTTTCAATCTGTACAAACCTGTGCTTGGAAGTGCCCACCATATCAATTAATGCATTATTTCAGGCAAACCACGGCATGGAAATTGCCAGAAAACGGCAAAAAGAAGCAGCCAACAACATGTCAGAGTAGTTCAGAGGATAAATATGAAGGACCCAGTTGATCAAAACACATGATTCTTATCTTCATCGCTTAGAAAACAGATGGAAAATACCCTTTCGAATAATTCTTTTTGATATATATTTTTTAATTTAACATACAGATGGACCAGATTTCTTTCTTCTGCTAATCATAGGAACAGAGGAGGACCTCTCTATTGTTCTCGGCGGATTATTCCATAAAAACGAACGAGCTTTTCTTCCATGTTTGTTCTTAGCTTTGTACTTACCTGGGATTCTTTTCATTATTAACTTAATACACCAATTCAAAATTAACTTAAAAAAAATATCACAATAATATGATTATGACTTTTAAATTTTTTTAAATTTTCAAAATATCACAATAATATGATTTTAACTTTTAATATGGGTAATACTTTGAAATTTTAAAAAAATCACAATAATATGAATAATATTTTGAAAATTTTAAAAATATCACAATAATATGAGTGATACGTTGAGAATTTAAAAATATAACACTAAAACTTCTTTTAATTTGATTAATATCTTAACAATAATTATGAAAACAAATTTAAGTATTAAGGTCAATGTATTGAAAATAAGTATAGAATGCATATTGAACAATGCTGAATCATTTATTTTATGAAGTTTAAAATTTGAATATTTTTAAAAATTTTACATTTTTACATTTTTTATAAATCATTATAATGATTTATAATTTTTTATTATAATAAAGGATATATAATGTATATATGTATGTAAATTAATTCAAGTATTTTCTTAAAAAAATTATTATAAGAGATAAATAATTCTAATGCCATGTAATATTTCTACATATTACAATTAAGAATACATAATGTACATATGTGTGAAAGTCAAGTTATATATTTCCTTTAAAACTTATTTAAAAAAGGCAAGATTTATGATATTCCTTGTATTATATTTAAAGGTATATGATGTCCATGCCTTCTCTTTAAAAATCACTTTAAAAGATGAATAATTCTAATGTTTTTTTGATATTTCTATACATTACAATTAAGAATACATGATGTACATGTGTGTGCAACTCAATTTAAATATTTCCTTTAAAACTCACCAAAAAGAGACATGATTCTAATGATTTGTGATAATCCTTTACATTTTAATTGAAGGTACACAATGTACATGCTTGTTTAAATCAATTCATATATTTCCTTTAAAAATCAAATGATTTATGTTAAAATGTGGCTTTAATGACCATTTTAGGTGTTGTTTTTGCAATTCAAATTTTGAATCGACTGATCACATCTTTATTGGCTGTGAATTTTCTAAATTGGTGTGGGAATTGGTGCTCCACAACACTTGTTTCTCTATCCCTACCCAATCCTCTATAATCGCAATTTACCTCTCCTGCAATGATCGGCGTCCTCAGAATTTTGGTACCTCTGTTGTCTGGCATTCGATCCCAAGTTTATATGATGGAAACTGTGGATTTCCAGAAATAATAGTATTTTCAATAACAAGTCTCTGAACCCGCAGCAAGTGGCATTTAAAATTAAATTGCTAATCGTTGAATCATCTAGCAGTTCGTTGCCCACTTCTCTGCCTTTTGCGTTTTCAACATGGTTGACCATCAATTCTCTTGGGCTAATAAAATCGACTTGTTTCAAACCTGTCAGTGCCTTTCCCTGGCGTTTTCGTGGAACTGTTGACGAATTTAAAACATTATGGATGAGTTCTCCTTCAACGGTCATTTTTTCGATGGTGCATCCAAGGGGAATCCTGGAATCTCAGGTGTCAGGGGTTTGGTTCTCTCTCCAGATAGATTGACTGAAGTCAGTTTTAGTTGGGGACTTGGAACCATGTCAAATAACCTGGATGAAAACTACAGTCTCCTCGTGGCGACTCAGATTGCCAAGGATCAAGGATACAAGTCAATTCAAATCTTCAACTATTTTGATATGTTGATTAAAACATTAAATACAGTTGATTACTTCAATAATTCTGCCTTGAATAGATCTTGCAGAGAATTCGAAATACATTGAAAGAATTTGACAAGGTCGCTTCTTTCCACATCCTTAGGGATCTTAATAATCTTGCAGATGCCATGGCTAACAAAGCTTTCATGTTGTCTCAGGGGCTCCTTGGCATCAACGGAGAACCCGGCTATCTTCATCCAATTCCTTAATAATGTTTCTTTAAGCTGCAATATTTCTTTTTGGGAGACTCACTCCTATTCTGTATGAATTTGTACTCTGGCCCTTCCGATGTACTTCTTTGTGATTGTATAATTTGGTCGATTGGCATTTGTCAAGTCAGATCGTTATTTATTCTTCTCATATATATATATATATATATATATATATATATATATATATATCCGTTTTGGAAAAAAAAATCAAATGATTTATAATATTTCATTGCATGTAATCAAGGGTGAATGAGGTACATGCATGTGCAAGTCACATCCCCTCTTAGAAATCACCATAAAAGAGGAATGGTTCTAATGGTGATATTCCCTTGCATTGCAATTAAGGATGCACGTTGTACATCCATGTGCAAATCATATCATATCTCCCCATAAAGATCACATAGAAAATCTAATGATTTGTAGTGTTTCCTTGCGTTATATTTAAGTGTACATGATGTGTACAGGTGTACAAATTAATTCTCTTAGAAATCACAATAAAAGAGGAATGGTTCTAATACCTTGTAATAACCCATTACATTATGATTAACAAGGCATGTTGTACATGCATGTACAAATCAAACCTCTCTTCACCTTAGAAATCGCCATAAAAAAAGGAATGGTTCTAGCAATGTCTGCTAATTCATATATTCATTTTCATTATATTTATGACTAAATAGTGTACATGCATGTGCAAATCAATCTCTTTGTAATTCACTATAAAATTGGAAAAGTTCTAATGACTTATGATATCCCTTTACATTATAATCAAGGGTGCATGTTGTACATACAAGTGCAAATATATTTCCCATATAAATCACTATAAAATAAGAATGGTTCAAATGACTTTTGATATTCCCTTGCATTACAATTAAGGGTGCATGATGTACACATGTCTTAATCAATTTGTGTCATCCCCATAGAAATCATCATAAAAGAGGAATGGCTCTAAACGCAAGTGATATTTCTTTTCATTATAGTTAAGATTGCATGATGTAAATGTGTCCAAATAAATTCATGTCTTCCTCATTTACATTATAATTAAGGGCACATGATATACATGCGTGTGCAAATCAATTCATACTTTACCTTTAGAAAGAATAATAAAAGAAGAATATTGGTAATGACTTATGATATTCCCTTACATTATAAAAGGTTGCATGATATATATGGATGCTAAAGTCAATGCATATCTTCCTCCATTACAACAATTAATGGTGCATGATGTACATACATGTGCAAATCAATTCATATCTCTCCCCTATAAATCATCATAAAAGATGAATGGTTATAATGACCTAAGAGATTTCCTTGCATTACAATTAATGGTGCATGATGTACATGTGCCCACAAATCAATTTATAGTTTCCCCTTAGAAATCACCATAAAACAGAAATGGTTCTAATGACCTGTGATAACATGTTACATTACTATTAAGGACACATAATGCACATGTGTGAGCAATTCAATTCATATATTTTGCTTATAAATTAACATAAAAGATGAATGGCTCTAATGGCCTTTGATATTCCCTTGCATTATAATTAAGGACTCGTGATATACATGTGTGTGCAAATCAAATCAAATCATATCTTCACTTGGAAACCACCTTAAAATAGAAATGATTATATTCACTTGTGATTTTACCTTGTGTTATAAATTAGGGATTTTGATGTACATGAGTGTGCAAATCATTTAATTTCCCCCTATTCAAGATCATCACAAAAGATACGGGAAAAATTGTAATGTTTATCATGAAAATTTTGCTCCAAGAAGATTTTTAAACTGCATTGCAGCTCTTGTATGTATTGGGAGACTTCTCTTGTTGATTCGTGGCTCACACCCGACTCCTTGTCGTGGATTGTGAATAGTGATGGCGCTGATCTGATCATGAAGGCTTTTTTTTTTCATGTGTGAGAGTTCTCCTACTGCATCCTGTTCTTCATACTTCATCTTGCTTGAACTGCTTGTGGTTTTAGGATTTCTTAAAGGTTCGTGAACCCCTGGATCTGGAATCCAAATCTGGTTTTCCATTTGGAGGAGCCCTGGTTCAACAAGCTTACTGTTGTTGGAAAGATTCTTTAGTTTTTAGAACTCTTTGTCTGGTTCTCATCTATTGAGTGTTAAAAACCCTGGCTCGCTGATCTATGGTTTCTTTTGATTTTCATTTCATTAGATTCATTCAGGTGCTTCTAGTTTTCTCTAATGGATGTTGGAGGGGAACCTCCTCCTCTTCCACCTGAGTTGGATGCATTCAAACTATTGGTTTGTACCTATGGCAAGAGGAAAGGGGGTCCATACACGTGGATATTTGTGAAGAAAGTAGATATTCCTCAGTTGAACTGCCCGCTGAACGAATTTGCCAAACAACACTAAATATTGTTGAGCGCGGGCTTATTGGGAAATTTACAGCTCTCTCACCTTCTCCTAAGGCTATTGATGGTTGGGTTTAGAGAAATTGGAGGCCCTTAGTAACTGAAGGCAGTCGAAATCACTTTGTAGGTAGAGGATACTACGCCGTTTTTTTTTTATTCAGTTAAAGATCGTGATCTCATTTTTCAAAATGGACCATACTTCATGGGCCCTCATGGGCCCTCATGGGCCCTATCTGAACAAGCGGACTCCAGATTTTGATCCTACCCAAGATGTTTCGTCTACTATTCATGTTTGCGTAAGGCTCCCTCACTTACCTTTACACTGCTGGAACTCGGAATCTCTGGAAACCATTGGGAACAAGCTTGGAAAATACATTGATAGGGAAAAAAGGAAAGATCAATATTCATGTGCAAGAATATGCATTGAATTTGATTTAGAGATAGGACTTCCAGAGGCGATCAAGCTAACAGTAGTTGAATGGTCTCACATTCAAGAGTTGGACTACGAGCAAATTCCATTCAAGTGTCAGTTTTTCCATGGTTATGGTCATTTTTCCCAAAACTGTAAGAAAAAATCACAAGAGGAACCTGAAAAAGAGAATGTTGATCAGTGGACTCAGGTTCAGAAATCAGGTATTTCCAATCAGGACAATAGAAATAAAGGTAAAGAAGGAAAAACTAGGAATGCAGTCATTGTTGATGGGAAGATCCTTCCTAAAACACTGGCTGTAGAAAATCCCAATGCATCTTCTAATCATTTTGTTGTTTTAAGTTCTCCTGAAGTTCCTATTCTTGAAGAGGGTGAACTGCAACACTTTGAAGTGCAGGATGATGAACTTGAAGTAAATACAGGACCAATGGACCAATCTAGAGTAGCTAATTCGGAACTACCTAGTGTAGGTCAATCCTTGCAACAAAACCATCCTTCTCCAAATGGAGCCAAATCTTCTCCTTCTTCTGCATAAATAATTAAGAAGAAACCCGCTGATAGTCCAGGCTCTTCTGACGAAGATTCCATAGAGCAATTTTCCAAAAAGGTAGGAAGGAAGTCTCGAAAGGAGGCTTGAGAAGAAGAGGCTGAGAGATTAAAGATGTATGGAAGCCAGTCCACCATTGAACTGTCACTTGGTAGGAGCAAGAGGACTAGACCCCCAAAGGGAGTAATTACTCCCTCTCTCTTGGGTAAATAATGCAGATCGTCTCTTGGAATTGCAGGGGGTTGGGGAACCCAATCAAAGCAAAAGCAGTCAAATATTTAATGAGAATGGATTCTTCTGACATTCTCTTGCTTCAAGATACAAAGCTAGAAGAGGAAGCTCTTCTACTCTTAAGTAAAACAAAATGGAAAATGAATGTTGGCAAAGCTGTCAGTGCAAGAGGCACCTCTGGGGGCCTTGCAACACTTTGGTGTGAGGAAATTTTTCATCTAAAAAGATGGTTTGTTACCCAACACTAGATTTTTATAGAGCTCCGTCATATCTCAAGTAAGATCTCCTTATCCCTCTTCAATCTTTATGTTCCAGTTAATTTTAACAAAAAAAAAAGAATGCTGGAAATCACTATCAAACTTCTTAAAAACCTATTCTCCTATAAATACTATAGTAGCAGGGGATCTCAACATAAATTTAGCCCCAAATGAGAAAAAAGATGGAGACCGCGGCAAGGATCATTTTCAAGACACGGTTGAGGCATTGATCCAAGCATGCGATCTGACTGACTTTAAACCTAAGAAAGGATGATCCACTTGGTCCAATAACAGAGTTGGGTTTGCCAACATCGCTGCTCGTCTTGACAGGTTTTTGGTTCATATTTCCTTAATGGATGGGAAATTCATTATCTCAACCAAAATTTTGCCCAAACTCACTTCAAATTCATCACCCCATTTCTCTGATGTTTGAAAAAGAGGAAGACCTTGTCCCAATTCCGTTCTGCTTTAGTCCTCTCTGGATTGAGAGAGACGGTTTTTGGGAAATTGTGTCACAAGCATGGACTCAATACATAAAAGGATCCCCCAGCTTTGTTTGGGAGCAGAAACTTAAGAAAAATAAATATGCTTTGAAAAATTGGGTTAAAAAACCTCTTAATACTCTGACTATCAACAGGTAAGAGAAAGTGCTAAAGTTATCAGAGATCCAATTAGGAATGGAAGAAACTGAAGACACTAAATCTCAACTAGCTCTTGAACAGTTTGCTCAAATTAAAACCTCTTAATATTTTCGATAGGAAGAGGAATATCTTCGGTTGAAGTCTCGAAGTATTTGGTTGCAAGCGAGAGATAAAAATACAACCTTCTTCCATCGTCAATGCAGATCTAGACTGTCATGAAACCATATTTCGGAAATCTCCATAGGTGAGGGGGGAATTATTAAAGGCCATGATCAACTAAAATAGGCTGTAAGAAGGCATTTTCAACACTTGTTTCAAGAGGATGGACTTTCTGATGGTGAAGTGTCTATAGAATTTTTGGATAATGTTCGTTCTCTTGTCAGCACAGAGGATAACGATGATCTAATGAAACCCTTCTCTGAAAAGGAAATTTTGGATGTCATCTAGGAAATGGAGACGGATAAAGCTCCTAGGCCGGATGGGTTTTCTTTCCATTTTTATAGATTCTATTGGAATATTATCAAATCAGACCTGATTTGCATGGTGACGACCTTTCAAAAAAAAAGTAAAAGTGGGAGGGTGTACTAATTCTACATTTCTTGCTTTAATCCCGAAGGAAGTTAATCCTTCATCTTTTGACAGGTTCAAACCTATTTGGATGTGTAATGCCTCTTACAAGATCCTAGCCAAACTTCTAGCTAATCGTTTCAATCTTTTGTTAGGAAAGTTGATCTCTCCTCTTCAGGGGGGTTTTGTAAAAGGTAGGCATTTAGTTGATAATGTAATCCAAGTCCAAGAAGCCCTCCATTCAAGTTTCGAAAGGAAGGAGAAAGGAATGTTAATCAACCTATATATGAAAAATGCCTTTGATCGAGTAAAGCTCCCTTTTCTCTATCAAGTCCTACTCTCTTTTGGATTTAGCTTTGAGTTTGTTAAATTGATCAAAGCTTATATAAATAGGCCCTGGATTGCGCCTCTAGTCAATGGTAGACCTATAGAATTTTTCCAAGCTTCAAGAGGACTTCGACAAGGATGTCCGCTGTCACCTTTTCTATACATCTTGATGGAAAAAACTCTTAGCATAAAACTTTCAGCCGAAAAGGAAGCAGGTTACATTCCTGGCATTAATATTGCAAGGGGTGTGAGCCCAATAAACCATGACCTCTTTGCAGACAATTCTCTCCTTCTAGGAGGGGCCTCAGTAAAGATTGCTAGGGCCTTCAATAAAATTCTTCAAAATTTCTCCCTAACTTCAAGAGATTTGATCAATAAATAAAAAAGTGTTGTTTATGGTTGGAATGTAGATCATTCGGCAATTCTTTGAATAGAAAATTCCTTGGGTTTCTCTGGTTTTGATAAGTGGGAGAAGATAAAATATTTGGGATTGCCTTTAACTCTTGGATCAAGCCCTCCTCTTTGGCTCGAAGTAATAGCTAAGATAAAAGCCAAAATCGCTTCTTCAGGTGGATAGTGGTTAACCAAGGCTGGAAAATTGATTCTGATAAAGGAAGTTCTTTCAGCTCTTCCCATCTTTCAATCCTCCTTGTTGCTTGCCCCTAAGTCTATCTCGTCTCAGATTTCCAAACTTTTGTGAGATTTTATTTGGAATGGCAGTAAAGACAATCAGAATAAGATGCATTTGGTAAGTTGGGATATTCTTAAAAGACTTATTTCAAAAGGTGGATTACAAATCTGTGACCCCGGATTGGCTAATCTGGCATTGGGAGGTAAACTCATTTGGCAGCTATATGCGGATAAAAGCCACCCAGTTAGTAAGATATTTAGGATGAAATATCTAAAGGGTGGCTCTTTGATAAATTTAACAACTTCAAATACTCCCACAGGCATAGCTATCTGGAATGTATGCTGAAGAGGAATAGATAAATTTAATCAACAACTCTATAGAATCCATGGCAATGAGAAGAGGATCCTTCTGTGGGAGGATAAAATCTCAGGAAATCCTTCTCTTTCCTCTGTCATCTTGTTAGAAGAGATCAAGGACTGGTTAACTAACAAAAGCCTGCTCCGGTTGGTTGATATTTGTTCTTGGGACAACACTGGAAACTGGGCAGATTGGTCTTTTCCTGAGCTTCTAGATCATCTCAGCTCCCAAAAAAAATTGTTGCTCTCCTCACTTTTAGGTCTAGCTCCAGTTCATTGCTCTAATAAAGACAAATGGGGTTGGGGAAAATCTGGAACTTATTCAGTTGCAAAAGGTTTTACTGAATTACAAACTTCTCATGACTCTAGTCTTCACCCTACGATTTGGAAATCAGTATGGTCTTCTCACTACCTTCCCAAGGTGAATTTCTTCTCATGGTTGCTCATGCATAATAAGGTGTTGATTGGAGAAAACTTGTTAAAACGAGGCTTTCATGGACCTTTCAGGTGCTTCTTTTGTAAATCAACCTTTGAAAAGACATACCTATCTTTATTGACTGTGCCTTTTCTAAATTGGTGTGGGAGTTGGTCCTTAACAGATCAAACATTTATGTCCCAATCCAATATGTAATCATTTCTCTCTATCTTTCCTGGAATGAACGGAGTCTAGAAATAACTGACAAATATGCTGAATGGTCCAAGCTATGGCATTTGATTCTGAAATACATGTGGTGGAAATTGTGACTCGCTAAAAACAATTGGATTTTTAATAACCAGACTTCGAATCCCCAGATCGTTGCTCAGAAAATCAAGTTGCTTATCTCTGAATTAGCAGGTACATTGACGTCCCCTTCATCCCTATCCTCTGCAATTACAATGTTGATAGGTTCCTATCTATCGGGATTGAGAAATGTGGTATGTATCAAACCAGTTAGCTCCCCTTCCTGGTGTGTATGTGGAAATGTTGATGCATTTAAATCATGGTGGATGAGTTCCCCTTCAACGACAATTTTTTTTATGGTGCATCCAAGGGGAATCCTGGGATCTCAGGGGCTGGGGGTTTGGTTTTCTCTCTAGATAGATTGATTGAATCCAATTTTAGTTGGGGACTTGGAATCATGTCAAATAACCAGGCTGAAAGTTATAACCTCCTCAAGGCGTGCAAGATTGCAAAGGAGAATGGATATAAGTCAATTCAAATTTTCAGAGATTCAGAGTTGTTGATCAAAGTATTAAATTCAGCAGATCAATTTAATAACTCTACTTTGAATAATTCTTTGCAGAGAATTTGGAATATTTTGAAAGATTTTGAAAGGGTTGCATCTTTCCATATCCTACAGGAATTAAATAAAAACTCCAGATGCTTTGGAAATAAATCTTGCATGCTGTCTCAAGGTAACCTTAGCATCAACGGAGAATCCAGCTATTTTCATTCAATTCCTTAATTGTGATTCAATAAATTGTAATATGTCTAATTGGGAGATACACTCTCAATCTATAAGAATTTGTACAATCTTTGATCTTCTCAAAGTATTTCTATTGATCTTTGTGTAATTGGTTGATTGGCATTTGCCAAAACAGACCTGTAATCCTTCATAAAAAATAAAAATTATCTGTCTGAGTTATAAAAAAAAAGGCCATCACAAAAGTTTAGTGTTTCCAATGATGTGTGTTATTCCCTTAAGGGTGCATGATTTACATATGTGTGGAAATCAATTCATATCCCCCCTCCCTTGCATTACAAATAAGGGTGCATGGTGCACATGCATGTTCAAACCAATCCATACCATCTCCTTAGAAATCAACACAAGGGCATTAATGGTTCTATTGAACCATGATGTTCCTTACATTAGAATCAAGGAAATATGATGAACCTGCATGCACAATACAACCCATATTTACCTTTTAGAAATCAGCACAAGAGAGATATGTTTCTAATCACATTTGTTATTCCATGTTGCATTACACCTAAGGGCATATGATGCATGTGCATGCACAAATCAATCCATACCTTCCCATAAAAAATCAACACAAAAGATGAATGGTTCCAGAATGACTTGTCATGTTTCCTTGTATCATAATTAAAGGTACATGATGCATAGGAAGGGAAAAATCAATCCATACCTTTCCCTTAGAAATCACCATAGAAAAGGAATGGTTCTAATGAGTTTTGATATTCCCTTAAAAATGACCAATGGTTTTGAGTTTATATTCTCTTGTATTACAATTAAAAGGGTACGATGTTCATGCATATGCAAATCAATTAATATCTTCCCTATAGAAATCACCATGAAAGAGTAATGATTCTAATGATCTTTGATAATTCTTTGCATTGCAATTAAGGATGTGTGCAAATCAATTTATACCTTCCCCTTATAAGTTATCATAAAAGAAGAAAATTTATAATAATTTGTGACACTCCCTTATATTATAATTAAGAATGCATGATGCACATATACAAGTATCTGTACCTCATGTGTATAAAAGGATGTGGGATGTGAGAGAGAACACAATAATGGACCACAAAAACACACCTATTTTCACAAACCCACATCAATCAATTAAGTAGAAAGTTAACTTTGATTCATATAATATCTTCTACAATTTTATGTGTCAATTGATTCTAGCATGTGTGGTATCCTCACCGCGCATATTTTATTTGAATAAGTGACATGATTAGTTGAAAACAAGTATATTGTTGTATTGGCTTCGATCCATGTTGTTGACTTGCATTTATGGGTGAAACCAACCATGGATTTCCCCTCATTCTGAGGATGATACCCAGATAAAACAAATTCTTTAGGGTTCAAGGCTTAGTCAATAGTCAACAATTGTCTAAGGAAGGGAAAACATGTCATAAAGTGAGATTTGAACTTGATTAGGAGAGGATAACAACTTTTCTCTTAGCTACTTGAACTACACCCCATTAACATAATAACTCTAAAATATACACTTAAACAAATCTTTATTGAAACAAAAATATATAAATATTAAGTAGTCTTTATAACAACTTGTTGTCCTTCAATATAATCCAAAGAACAACTCCCTCAACACACTAAAGGTTTCTAAGGTTGGGGATGATTTATCATCCATGTTTGCATCTCTCTTACTTTTTAAATCATTGTTGGATTTTATTATTCACGTTTGCATTTTTCGTGCTTTTTTAAATCATTGTTAAATGTTTTATCATCCATGATAATGTTCAAAATTTGATTTATCATGTCATTGTGTACAATTATAACAAGTAGTTTAAAGAAGTGACGATTTTGACTAGTTTTCTAGTTTTTTAACAGTTTATTTTCCTAAAATACAACAAGAGTTGTTGGAATAGCATATTTAAGTTATCGAGATTGCACAATCTAGATGCTACAAGGCTATTTGAAGGCGCTAAATCCATTTTTGCAATAAAAATGGACTTTGAACTATGAAAAATCTTGATTTGATCAAAGATTAAAACACTAGATTCCATCAATAATAACCAAAAAAATCAAAATCATATAATCTTTAAATAGCTCCCAACTAAAAAAAATAGATACATCAAAATTTATTAAGATGTTGAAAAATATTGTAAAATAAAATAAAATATTTATTACTATCTAATAAATTTAATATATTAATTAACATTATCATTATTTTTAAAAAATTTAAATTATGAATAACTGTAATATATATATATTAAAAGTGGTTTATCATAAAAGCCCAATTTTACACAATGGCTACACCTACTTGGGAAAATATCTTATACTCGCTAAGCAAGTATACATGAACTTAGGCATCATTAATCACTAAACACAATAAACAGCTCACTAGCCTAATATTTCTTTACTTACATACAAGGGCTCCCAAGGAGCAAATTTCCCCAACGAGATTAGAACCCGGGTGGGAAGTGCAACAACCAAATCTCCCAACCACTCGAGCTATGCCCAATAAACACTCTCTCTCTATAGTTTTAAAAACCTTAAAAATATATATATTTCAAACTCATTATTTTTAAAAACTTTAAACTGTAATATTATATGTAATACCATTTAAAGGGTTTACATAACCTAAGTGATAAAAACTATATTTAAATATTGCAAAAGTAAAAGTTCCTTAAAATAAAGAGTTATGCACATACAAATTTATAATTATAAAATATAACTTAGTTTAATATCTTTTGAATGAGATTATCATTAGAATTTATATAAAAATAAACAAAATATTTAAATTGCAAATATGAATTATTCTAAACATTTTCTTTGAGTGAGATTCTAATATAAAATATAAAGTTACAAAATGTTCAAACAAAATCTAGCCTCATGTTAAGGTGGGTCTTTCAAAAAAAAATTCAATAATATATAGTTGAGGTGGGTTTTAAAAGAACATTCAAACAATATATCACAATAGAGTTTAAGGTAAATAACTTGTGTTTGTATTTGTGAATTTTATTAAAAAAATGTGTAATAGAAAATATGAGAGGTTTTCGAGTAGGAATTATTTTAAGGAACATACTTATTTAAAAGTGTATAAATGTTGGTGAATCTTACCAATTCTTGAAACACCAACTATAAAGTGTTTGGCGATATTTTTCAAAAAATATTTTAATTTCCAAGGATTTTATATTGTTTATATAATAAGTTGGCGATTTTTAGGGTGAAAAATGCTTACCACATCAAAATTGGGTGAAACAGGGCTTCAAAAATTGCAAAATGGTGAATCTTTTTTTCAAGAAAACCCCCTAAAAATAGCTCATGGGCTAAATTTCGCCCCTAAAATTATCCCTGTTCTCGAGGCTACTTAGACGATGGCTTCTCCAAAAACCCACCATCTCCTTCATCCTAGAGCATATCCATGATAAACTACTTCTAGATTACTTCCTTGATCTGCATTTTTTAAGATTAGTTGTTCTAGTTGTATAATGGAATGATAGTTGGGAGTGATTGGGGTTTGCTACCTCATGGCTATTTTCCATCATGACAAGGGCCATGAACTCCTTTATCACCTAGAAGAAAGTGACAACCTAGAAGAAAAAGGTTTTCCTCTACAACTATGGCCATGATCCTACTTGGGGTATTAGCAAAGAATTCAAAGTCTTGGTCAATGTCAGTCTAGACCTTAGCTTTGATTTTAAGCACCAACTCTTCCATTCTTTTCATAATGTGAGACAAAGTGCTTGCCATTGTCACTGGAAAATGTAAATATCTTGTAGGGGGGGCTTGAGTGGCACGCTTACATTAAGGGGAGCACCTAGTAAAAATGGCTCTAGGAGAGGGCTATGCTACATGTGCTCTCTTATACATCTAATGTTCATGTACGAGAATAGTTGTGAGCATAGAATGTTATTTACTCATATGTACCCTGCTAGTCCAGAGTGAAAATGTCTTATTTCAAAACAACATGTTTGTTTTTATATTGTTCATGAATCTAACATATGTTTTTTAATGTTCATTAAATAACATGGGTTTTTGAAAGTTTATGAAAATAACATATGTTTTTGAAAGTTTATGGAAATGGATATATCATTGTTTTTGAAGAGTGAAAATGTCTTATTTTAATGTTCATTAAATAACATGGGTTTTTGAAAGTTTATGGAAATAACATATGTTTTTGAAAGTTTATGGAAATGGATATATCATTGTTTTTGAAGAGTGAAAATGTCTTATTTCAAAACAACATGTTTGTTTTTATATTGTTTATGAAGTTAACATATGTTTTTTAATGTTCATTAAGTAACATAGGTTTTTGAAAGTTTATGGAAATAACATATGTTTTTGAAAATTTATGGAAATGGATATATCATTGTTATTAGCAAGCTTAACAAAGGTAATAAATTATATTTGTAATTTATATATAAAATAAAAATATCAAATTGTAGTTCCATTATTGTTTGTTATTATTGGTTTAATATTTCTATTGCATTACAAACCAAGTTAATTTGTAATTTACATATAAAACAAAAATACCAAATTTACCAAATTGTAGTTTCATTATTGTTTGTTATCATTGGTTTAATGTTCCTTTTGCATCACAAACCAAGTTAAATTGAATTATTGTTGTCATCATTGTGATTCGATAATGGGATATGATATATACCATCATGAGATGTGATTATACTAATATGTTTTCAATAGAACAAAGTAAGGGTAAAATCTTCTCCTTCCTATGTTGTTGAGTCTCATTAATTTACCATACCATTTTGGTCTTGTTTTAGAATGAGGGAGTTGGTAATACACACCAAGGGGTCAATAACAATGCCTTTTTTGTTGTTATCTTTGATCATATTCACTTTGAGAGCTTGATGTAAAAATGAAATATTAATAATTGATTCCTCTTGGGCATCCACATAGTTTTGGGCATAACATGCTATAACATCTGGCATCGATCATTAACCCTTTCCGATCGTTAGAAAAATAAATATCATTCCATTGGTATTCCTTGAATCTCGAGAGGATAAAGAAGAATTTGGGATATTCCCCCTTGTTAAAGTGTGAATCACACGTCCCTTCCTATCCTAATTCACCATATTCTCTGTTATATATGTAGGGTACTTAGTCTTGGAAAAATTTTGCATGCCTCAATCTTCTCTTGGTATTAGGAGATAAATTTCTTATTCTCCAAAATCCCTTAAGTCCTATGTGCATTGAAAATGAGAGATTTCTCTAGGATAGTTGGTTAAATTTGTATGTTTGAGCTCTAGTTGGATTGTTTTAGGCACTGGATTTTCTTTTCCCATGCACTTTCCTCTACAATGCGTCTTAGATCCACAATTTATAATCAATGAGTGCATGTTCTTCCACACTCCTTATTGCTAAGTTCCCTTACTAGAGAGTAACCTGTCTCCTCCAGTGAAAGTAAATCATCTATTTGTGTCGATATAATCAATGGATTCATCTTCTCTAACTAAGAAAATATCAACACTTGAAATTGTTTCCACTACTGTAGTATTAGATATAAATGATAGAATGGAGCATGATTTGGGTCATTATGTAGAGTACAATTATCATGATGACAAAATCAACCCATTAAGAGTGTTTCTAGAAGCTCCCCATGTGACCATCCTTTCTAGCCCTCATTACCAATCCTTGAAATTTTTTGCATCATATATTTAGACCCACTTTCTTAACTAATCACATGGCATTTCCTTATCATCTTGAATTTCATATGGTTGGAGCTAGGATGGTCATTTCATTTGAGATGGGACCCCTTCATACAATTTACACTATTTATGTATTATACATGGTTGCCGAGAAATCTTAGCCCATCTTGTCCCTGATGATATGTACCATCCCAAATTTTCCCCTCTTCATTTAGCACATATCTCCCTCATGTTTTCTTTGGTTTGGGTTAGTTTCTTGAGCCAAGATGTATGGGATTTGCTCCTTTTCCTTCACCATTGTGATTTAGATCTTATTCAGGCTTCCAAGGGTACTAACTTTACTCCGTCTTTACGATAGGGATTCCTATCCCAATTTGGATTTAGGGAGATATTGTGGTGATTTCGTTTGAGATTCATCCCCATATACCATTTCCTTAGTTTTTAGGATTGAACATTGTTGTTGAGAAATATCAAGCCATCTCATTCATGGTGACTAGGCCTGTCCCAAACAACTCCCTATCAATTCAAATTTTATCTCCCTCATATTTACTTTGGTTCGCACTTAGCTAAGGTATATGTCCTCGATCCCCTATCCTTTGCCATCGAGACTCATCTCTTGTTTAGATTTTGAAGTTTATTAACTTTTCTCCATATTGATAGTAGGGGTTGACATCCTCAATCGATGTCAACCTAATCAAGTTGTTAACTTTGCTATATCTTGATAGTAGGGGATCACATCCTTAATCGATGTTAACCTCGATATGCTAGAAATATAGCGATAATTTTTTTGAAAGATACAATTTTATTTATATATAATAACCTTGCAAGGGGCACTTTACGATCTTCATACAAAATCAAGGATTTTCTATAGGTCCTTAATTCAACTTAGGGTTAAACCATGACGCGTAATATATACCAGATAGTTATTCCCACTTCCCTGACATAAATCTATTAATCTATCACAGTAATCTAGGGACTAAACACAAGTCTCATCAAAGATTAATAACAATAAGTCATGAAAATGGGCTACAAAATGAGTAGCCACTCTATATATTCACACAAAGAATGAGTAATACGATATAATGATCATGCTGCAAGCATGAATGACAAAGCAATTCGAATTCCCAATGAGGTCATTTGAATTGAATGAGTGAGTCTAGCTTAACTGAATGTAAGCCATAGTCAACACTCCAGTTAACCACTGATCAAAACCCTAATTGACTCAACTGAGCCCTAACTGAAGTTGGAGTGCAATAAATGACTGAGTCTAACTGGAAGTAGGTCAGACACATGTCACAACAAGCCAACCAACAAGTGGTAGCGCTTCAATGACTCCAATGAACCCCGATGACGTTAACTGAAGTGTAAATGAACATCAGAAGTGGTTGGAGGCGCCCCTATTGACTCCAGTTCATTAAATAATCAATCTAATGAAGGAAGGTGCCTTCACTACTCTGTTTAACTGATTGTAACCATCAGTTAGCAATATGGGGCATTAATGACACTCAGATCACCCCCGGAGTGCTCTAGTTAGCCTCCCCGAATGTAGGAGAAGGCTAAGTTAGCCTCCTTGACTGAAGGTAGGCGTGGGTGTGATCTAGCTGATGTCAGCCAGTGCTCCTCTGATGTCAATTAAGTCAATAATACTTAGGATAGTGGTTTAACTAGGCCAAATTGACCAAAAAGAGTGTGTATGGTGGTAAATGTCTCCAACAAAATCAAGTTGTCTTCACATTGACCACGACCCTAACAATTCTTAGAGGCTTAGTTCGAATTTCACAAAGAGAGTATACATACACTTTCTTAAAATTTTCATCCAATTTTGAGTAGTTTCTTATATGGACTGGGATGTGCTCCTCTTGTATGTAAAGGTCTTGTTCACTTACTTTTTCGTCTATACGAGTCATTGAGAAGTGACATTGATGAATGCTTGGTGAGAAAGCCTCATCCTTGCTTAGAAGTGTGGCCTTGGATATTGTATATCTCAAAACACTATAAAAATTACTCACTTTGAGAGCTTGAACCAATAATGACTATCAACAATTAACTTTCCTTGAGCTTCCATATAGTCTTAGGAAATACATGCTATGATAATTGGTAGAAACCACTGAACCTCACCATTCATTAGATAAATAAGTCTCCTTCCAATAGTGTTCCCTGTATTTTGAGAGAATAAAGGAGAAATTAGATCTCCCCCCCCTCTCAAAATGTTCACCACACGTCCCTTCCTATTGTACTTCACCACCTTCTCTCTTATAGATGTAGGAAACTTACTTTTCAACAACTTTTATGTGACTTAATATTCTCCTAGTATTGGAAGCTAACTCCATTCTTTTCCAATATCACCTTCCTATACACATCAACAATAAGAGTTCCCCCTTGTATATTTGGTCAAATTCTTATGTTTTAGATTTGGTTTGAATTTTATTAGGCATTAGATTTCCTTTGCCCATGCCCTTACCTCTAAGAGAAGTCTAAGATCCATAACTCCTAATTTATGGGAGTTGTATTCCTTTACTCTCCTCGCTGCTAAGCTTCCATGCTAAGGAGTGACCCATCTTCTCTAGTGAGAATAAATTATCCATTTATGTTGATAGTATCAATGGATTAATATTTTCCAATTGAGAAATAAATGAACACTTAAAATCCATCGCAATGCCTTCATATTAGATATATATATGATAGAGTAAAGAAAGATTTGGATCCTTGAGTAGGGTATATTGATGACAAAATCAATCCATTATGAAGGTTTCTAGAATCTCCTCATACCATCATACTTTCTTTTGCTCATTACCATCCCTTGCTGCATTCTACAACCATATCTTTGGAACCACTTTCCTAGTCAATTACATGGTGTTTTCCTCTCATCATGGATTTCATAGGGTCAAAAAGCCATGATGGCCATTTAAACTAGAGATTTGACCCCCTTTATCATTTCCTCCATTTATGGACTAAACATCATTGACGAGAAACCTTGGGTCATCTCATCCATGGTGATATGGGCTATTCCAATTGTTCCCCTCTTCATTTAGTGCAAATATTTGTTATGTTTAGTTCATTTTAGGTTGGTTTCTTAACATAAGGTGCATGTCCTTGATTATGTGTCCTTCACCAGTAAGATTCAAATCTTTTTAAGGTTTTTAAGGCTTTTAACTTTGCTTCATCTTGATTACGAGGTTTTTATTCCTAATTGGATTTAGGATTTTATGGTGGTGGGGAGATATGGTGATTTGATAGGGGATGTGTCCTCTTCCTACTATTTCCTCATTTTTTAGGATTAGGCATCATCGATGAGAAATATCAAGCCATCTCATCCATAAGGACACATGACACCCCAATCAACTCCATTTCCATGTGGCTTTTATATCCCTCATGTTTACTTTGGGTTGCAATGACCCAAGGTGTATGTCCTTGACTCCATATCCTCTACCATCAAGAGTCAAATCTCGTTCAATTTTTCAATGCTATTAACTTTGCTCCATCTCGATAGCATGGGTGCACGCTCTCAATCAATGTTAGCTTATACATTTTAGAAATATATTGATATAAATAATATCTTTTGCTATAACTAATATTTATTATTATTTATATACGAGAGGACATTGTACAATATTCATACAAAAAGGATTTTCTATAATCCCTTATTCCATACGAGAGTCAAACCATGGGGCATAACATATAGCATGTAGTTTTTCCCACTTCTACATTAAAACTTTAGATGTCTTCATAGAGCATGCGCTAACTGTTACTTAGAGCCTTAATACAAATTTCACAAAAAGAGTGTAGGCATCAATATGTGCTCCTCTTGTATGTGTGGGCCATATTTGTTTGAATTATTGTGCCATTGATCTTCAGGAAATGAGTGCAATTGAATTGTATTATTATGCAATGTAATGGAATTAATAATTCACAGTGAACAAGACAAGTTTCATAGGAAACATATAAGTATTGCTTGGTATAATTACAATATAAACTTCATTAATTCCAGCAATATACAATAGTGTTACATAAGGGGGAATTCGAATCATGTGGATATGATTCGAATCTACCAACTCAATCTTACTGCATGGCTAACTAAAAGTGTCTAAAACACTATCAGAGCTCACTAGTCTAACTCCAGTTGTCTAATTCAGTCTCTCAATTAGTTATAATCAGTTAAACTAGTCTAACTAATGTGGTAGGTGAGAATAGGAACCTTCCTAAATGCAGCCATGAAAAACTGGCGCTAACTGAACTGGAGGACATCTAACTGAATGTAACTGGATCATAACTTAGCTTGACAAGTTACCAACTACCAACAATTGAAGGAGGTTGGTGGTGTCACTCCCAGTGGCTCCTAAATTGTAGGGATCGGTCTAGGAGGCACATAAATTGATGCATGAAGGTGTAGTTAGTTGCAGTTAACCTCTATCTGTGTTCCCCACACTCTAGTGATTGGTACTAGTGGCCCATTAGCCTAAGTGGACCCAATAATAATTAAATGACTCCTATGTTAGGAAAATATAATCTATTAGACTAGTTCAGACAAGGGAGTATTATAAATCCTAACAGCCCCCCCTTAATCCTAACTTGGACAACTACGGGCCCTAACAACAAGGCCAAAAGTCATCCATATACAATCTAAAAGAATTAAAAAATGTTGCTTAATAAACTGAGGAAATAGGGGAAAACCTCATGGGACCCCCCCCCACCAAAAAAAAAATGCAGGAACAAGAAATACAAGCTATTCTTAGGAGAGAAATCTTCCTCTTTTGGAAATAACTTGCATAAAACTCTGGTGCAATTTTGCAGCACTATACAGCAACATGGTTCTTCTGTGTAGCAATATGCTGAAGCTGTGCATGTGAACCTCTCAATGTCCTTCTGATCTGATGGATGTTGTATGTGTTTCTTATGCCTATAGGAAGAAGGGAATGATCAATTTTCTTCTTCCGTGGGCCAAGTGGTTGATTATTATCTATCATCATGTAGCACTTTCCTAGAACCCTTGTGCACCACTATGTAGAGAGAGAATCTGTGAGAGTGAGAGCAACATGCTCATTTTGATACTGGGGCCTTTTTCTCCTTCTGTCTTCTGGATTCCCAGCACCATCCCTAGTTGCAACAATGAGCTTTTGAGCCCATCTAGGCTTAGGCATTTGGTTTGGAATGGATACTGGATATGGATCTAGAATCTCATGAGGCCCAACCTCAATATCAAGATCATGCTGATCTTGATCCTCTTCATCTGAATCTAAAACATGTAACAAATCATCATCATAAAAAATTAGCTTAAGAGTGGTTATACCTTCTTGTGCTTCAGATGGTGGTGGATCAAACAGTTGATCTTCTTCAAACTGAACACTACGCTCAATGAAGCATTTCCTAAACTTGTATGTTTTTGCATCCTCTGCATACCCCAGCAGAATGCATTCGCTACTCTGGTCTTGGAATGCCTTTCTCTTATCAATGGGTATTCTGGCCCAAGCTTTGGAACCAAAAACCCTCAAGTGAGAGACATTGGGCTTATTCCCATGCAGTGCTTCGAATGGAGTGGCCCCAACCACGGATTTATGAGGCACTCTATTATGTATGTAAGAAGCACAGTTTACATCTTCTGCCCAAAGAGAAGGAGGACGATTCTTGGCTTGAAGAAGACATGTTTCCATCTCCTTCGGTGATCTATTTTTCCTCTCAGCCACACCATTATGCTATGGTGTGTATGGAACTGATTGTTCCATTAAAATCCCCTTTAATTCACAATAATGTTGGAACTCTCTTTTAATGTATTAACCTCCTTTATCACATCTTATGGACTCGACCTTTTTCCTGAAACTATTCTCAACCATAGCCTTAAAATCTTTAAAAATTTCAAAGACTTCTGATTTTTATTTCATAAAATATATCCAGCAGAACCTAGAACAATCATCAACAAAAGTAAGGAAACACCTGGAACCATTAATGGATGTTGTAGGCATTGGTACTGACACATCACTGTGTATCAAATCAAGTATAGAGGCAGCCCTATGTGCCTTCCCAACTTCATACCTCTTCTTTGGATGCTTACCTACCAAGCAACCAAAACATACTCCATCAAAAGTTTGGATGAGAGACAAGCCTTCAACCATTTTATCATTGTGAAGTTGCTGGAGATATTTTAAATTGAGATGCCCAAACCTCTCATGCCATATCTTGCTAGTGTTGTTAGAATGATTCAATAGAGCTATAGGAGGCGAAACATGCAAAAAATGTGAGAACTCATAAGCCTTAGTGGCATGATTAACAATACCTTTCGCTATGAGATTTCTAGTAGTTTTTTCTATGATTTCAACTGAGTCAAAGTCGAATGTAACTCTCTTGGGAGAGCCTGTATGGGTCACCTGATAAACGAAATACAAGTTTGCTGCAAGAGAGGGCACATAGAGAACATTCTTGAACTCACCATGTTGGATTTTAACTGAAAATATCCCAACAGATTGGATTTGGGAGTCATTTCCCATGTGAATGCTAGGTACTCTTGATAGAGTGAGAGCGGATAGGGATTCCTTGGAGGCAACCATGTGGTTGGATGCTCCAAAATCAATCAAGTAAGCTTTTGACTTAGTAAGTCCTGCCTTCAAGGCATGGCACCTCTCATGATCTTATGTATGTGGTCCAACATCAGACTTCTTTGCTCCATGTGGAAGAGCAATGTTGTTCTGTTCAAGGAGGGAGAAAAGCTAGTCGATCTACTTCTTCATGCACTGGCTTTTAAGATGAAAACCCCTCATACAATAAGGACACTTAGTCTTTTCAAACTTTTTCTTTCTCTTGAATCCCGAAGCTCCTTCGGAAGACTTCTGATTCTCTATAATATCCCCTGGTTCATAAACATTTAATTGTAATATTATATTCTAGATTGTATGTTCTGAAACATTATCCATGATGATAAGTTATAGATTGTATGCTTTGATAAGTTTGGTTGACTGTGGTGTATGCCCAAACAATCCCTGGAGGACAGTTGTAACAACTATATTTTGACTTTAATGAAAAGCTAAATCAAAGGGACAAGCCTGATCCGTGAGGATATTGGTGGCCACCCACCTATTCCTCTTGGACCCCCACCACTGTTTCTTTAAGTTTTCCAGTTTCCTTAATTGTAGCACAATTTACTATTTTTGGTAGTTTTTAGGTCCTAAACTTCCGGAGCCGTTTTGAGGCCCTAAACGACATTTTTTTGGCATCGAATGGTTGAGCAAATATTAGTCCATTTTGGACTTAGTATTTGTTATTTATGGATATAGTCCTTAAATAGATATTTCTAACGATGTATCATGCGCGTCAAATGGAGGTAGTATGTTAAAGTTATGACCCCGAGAAATTGATGTACCAAGTTACCCAACAAGGCCCACATTAAGGTGTTTCACCTCCTAGGGTTAGGTTTTTGGATGTGTAGGGTTTCCATTGTTTCTCAATAATATATAGGCCTTTGAGCCTCATTGTAACATAGAGTTCAGAGGCATGTAGCCGCCACATCTCTTCTCAGAGATAAGCTACTAGCACTCTAGCTAGTTTATTTCCATTATGTATGTAAACAAGTTTCAGTTATTGATTAATGAAATGAAGTGTTATTTCTGCTGCATATTTGTTTCTATGGTTATTTGTGTATTCTGTTGCGTTCCTGCATAAATCTGGATCAATGGTATCAGAGCAATCTGCTCTTTCTCGATGCTTCTTTGCATGTCCCTAACAAGGGCGGGGTATAAAGAGTTAGGGCTCGATCTGGTTGAACCTTTGCAAGATCAGCCTCGCAAATCCCGACGGCCACCCATGGGGAACAAAAAGAAAGACGAGGGCGCAGAAAATCCTATCAAAATGTTGCTCGAGGAGGCCCTTGAAAAACAAAGGAACGCGATGATGGATAACTTCACCCAGATCCTTCAACAACTTCCCATTGGCGGCACATCTGCATCTAGCAGCCACTTTGGAGGTGCAACCCCTTTTAAGGTACAAGTAAACTTTGACATTCCCATATTTGATGGTTGAATAGATGTAGAGGCCATAGATAAATGGTTGAATCTATTAGAAGGATATTTCTCGGTTCATGACTTTTCTGACCGAAAAAAGATTACTTTTTCTCTACTCAAAGCCGCCCCCCATGTCAAGGACTGGTGGGAAACCTACTGTGAGAGAAAGGATGAGGAGGAACCCTCTCTGTTCTCAGTCGTACCCACTTGGAATTATTTTCGAGATGTCATAAAGGGACAATATTATCCGGTGGGGAGCTATGAGGACAAGTACATCCAATGGACTACGCTGCGGCAGCAAAGAGATCAAGATGTGCATGAGCTGACGAATCTGTTCCATACCCTGGGCACCAAGTTGGGTATCAAAGATTCATAGAAACATTTGGTACTGAAGTACCACAATTGTCTGCACATATACATTCAGGAGGAAATGGAGTTCCTCGACATCTCCTCGCTTGGTATGACATATCGGTATGCTGCCAAAATTAAGCAAAAATTCAAACAGAAAAAGCGAGACTTTGGATCTGGGAATCAGAAGCAAGGGAAAGGTGCCCCCAAACCGCAGAACCAAGGACACAGGCAAGGCATGGCGACTCAAAAAAACTTGCCAAAGCCGTAAGCAAAGAGCAACACTGCAAAGCCGAAGAAGGAAGCGGGAAAGTGGTGCGAGTTCCATAAGAGCCCCACTCACAACACAAGTGAGTGTCGGGCTAAGCAGTCACTGGTGGCTGAGATAAAGGCTTCTGAATCAGATGCATACTCTGACACTGAATCTGAACCCGAGAAGGGAAATGACAGAGGAAAGAAGATTATTGATGCAGAGCCCAACGCCACCATTGCCACCACGAAGATCCAAAAGGAAGAACCAGAATATTTAGAGGAGGAGGAGCGTCTTTTCCACTCCCATATGTTGGTAAAAGGTTCCCCGCTACAGTTCATCATCGATGGTGGGAGCCAAAAGAACCTGATTTCAGTAGAGGTCGTGAAGCGGTTGGGTTTGCCGACCACAACACACCCACAACCGTACACCATCGGGTGGCTTCACCATGGACGAGATCTTCATGTCAACCAGCAGTGTCGCCTTCCCTACAGCATCAAGCCCTTCACCGATGAGGTATTATGTGATATTTATCCTCTTGATGTTTGTGATGTATTATTAGGTCAACCATACTGATGGAAGCGACATGTTGTGTATGAGTCCTGGCCTCGCGCTGTTATTATTACGTTGGGAAATAATTTGTACAATATACTAGAGGTACCACCCCCTACCGCTATCTCTTTGGTTACTGCAAAACAATGTAGTAAGCTCATTTCCAAAACCAGGAAGTTTGTTTTCTTGATGATCCGCCCTTAGGGCAAGAAGAAGATCGTGGCCACAAACTCCAGACAGGGCCCCTCTGCATGACAACAACAAATGGACAAGGTCATGGAGGAGTATCGGGACATATTTACCTCACCCACCGGGGTGCCCCTCCACTGTCAGGTCAAGCACCCCATCGATCTGACCCCAGGTGCATCGTTGCCCAATGGACCGATCTATCACCACTCTGTTCTAGAGAATGATGAAATCAAGAGGCAAATTCAGGAGCTGTTGCAGAAGGGTCACATCCGACCAAGTTCATCGCCCTGTGGGAGCCCGATCGTGTTGGTACAGAAAAAGGATGGGACTTGGAGACTCTGTATTGACTATCAGGCGCTGAACAAGATCACTATCCAAAATAGGTACTCGATCCCACGGATTGATGACCTCCTGGACTAGCTTAAAGGGGCAAAATATTTTACCAAGATCGACTTAAAGTCTGGGTATCACCAGGTATCGATCGAGCCGACCGATGTGTGGAAGACTGCCTTCAAAGCTAAGGAGGGCCTTTTCCAATGGTTGGTCATGCCTTTCGGGCTGACGAATGCTCTTGCAACCTTCATGAGACTGATGGACGACATCTTGCAGCGATTCACCAACTCATTTGTAGTAGTGTACTTGGATGACACCCTAATCTTCAGCCAAACTTGGGAAGAGCACCTCCACCACATCCGACAGGTCCTCCAAACATTGCGGCAGCACAAGTTGTGTGCCAATTTGGACAAGTGTACTTTTGGCATGACCCAGGTTCAATATCTAGGATACATTATTGATGACTATGGGGTACATGTGGATCCAACCAAGATCCAAGTCATTCAAGATTGGCCAGCCCCAACTACTCTAACAGAGCTTCGCAGCTTTTTGGGCCTTGCTAATTTCTACCGCAGGTTCATGTTGGGATTCTCTCATATCACTTGGCCCTTGAGTCAAGTCACCAAGGGAGGAGCGAAAGCAAAATTCTTTTGGTCAAAAACTTAGCAGAAGGCGTTTGCAAAATTGAAACATCGCCTCTATTGTGCCCCAGTGCTCACATTACCAGACTTGCAACAACCATTTGAGATCGAGACAGACGCCTCTGACTATGCTATTGGGGCAGTCCTTACTCAACAAGGGCATCAAGTGGCATATCACAGTGAGACACTCTCAGACACAGTCCGTAAATATCCCACTTATGACAAAGAGATGTATTCGATTGTACAGGCTTGCCGGCAATGGAAGCATTACATTTTGGGGAAGGAAATGATCATCCACACAGACCACCAACCCCTGCAGTTCATGTAGACACAAGGGAAGTTACAGAATGATCACCATCAGAAGTGGTCCACATATCTACAACAGTTTCATTTGAACATCAAGTACAAGAAGGGAAGCACCAATAATGTTGCAGACTGCCTCAGCCGACCACCAATCGTGGCGATAACGACCGTGCTCAACTCTTGTGGGCACGAGACTTCTGATTGGCCGCTTCTCTACAAGAGCGATCCAAAATTCAGCCACACATACCAAACACTCTTGGAGGGAAACCAAGTTCCAAAATTTTACCTCCAGGATGTACTACTGTGTCACATGGGACACCTTTGTGCTCCTTCAAGCGAGCGTGCCAAGATGATTTGGGAAGCGCACTATAGTTGGGTCGTTGGGCATTTCGAGGTCGAGAAAACAGTGGCAGTACTGCAGAAGTATTTCTATTGGCTGAACCTTCAACAAGACGTCAGGAAGTACATCCGATCCTGCATTGCCTGCGCCATTGTCAAACCATCCATCAAGAAGCAAGGCCTCTATACTTCATTGCCTACCCCTAGTCGACCTTGGGAATCCATCTCCATGGGTTACATATCAGACCTTCCTTCTACTTAGCACAGCAACGACTGTGTGTTTGTGGTCGTTAACAGATTCTCAAAGATGGCCATAATGGCAGCCTGGAAGAAGAATATCACAGCAGAAGCCACTGCTAAACTCTTCTTTGAATGAGTGTGGGTACACTTTGGTATCCCACAGTCTATAATCTCAGACCGGGACAGCAGGTTCCTTAGTACATTCTGGTCTATCCTATGGTCAATGCTAGACACCAAGCTCACAAAGTCCACAGCTTTCCATCCCCAGACTGATGGCCAGACAAAGGTCATCAACAGGATGATCATACACATTTTGCGCATGTACAACTCAAAGCATCCACGCACATGGGATGAGAGCCTCCCCTATGTACAACACAGCTATAACCGGGCTCTCCACAGCTCAACCAACCATAGCCCCTTTTAGGTGGGCTTGGGATTCCAGCCACTATGTCCCATTGACGTAGCCATGCCATTTACAGCTACTCAGGCTGATTCAGCTCATATCCAGTCTGAAGTTTCCAAGGAAAACAGCTTCATTGAGCGCATTCAGCACATTTTTCAATAGGTTCATGACATATTGGACAGATCCAATGCTAAGTACAAGCAGCAACATGATCAACATCAGGTGTAACACAACTTCCAGGTGGGCGACAAAGTGTGGCTACATTTACAGAAGGAGTGCCTCGCTGGACCCCACCGCAAGCTTTGCCCGCTCCGATATGGGCCATACAACATCACCAAGGCTGTCGGCGACAATCCCTTCGAGCTTAGTATTCCATCATTCCTTGGTCTGCACCCAGTGTTCAATGTGGACCACCTTCGGCCCTACTTTCCATCTCTACTAGACACATTAGGCGTGGCAGAACAAATCACACTAACAGAGTTAAACCTCGACTGCATGGAACAAGCCACAACTGATCGGATTATGGACACACAGATCAAGAACACTCACCAACAGAAGATCCAGCTATATTGAGTTGTCAAAGCAGGCCAACTCCTTCACCAGGGAAAGTGGCTCACCAAGGACCAAGTTCAGCAGAAGTTTCCTCATCTCATGGAGGAACTCAACGCAATGGGGACCATTGCTTCCTAAGGGGGGAGGAATGATCCAGGAGGATATTGGTGGCCACCCACCTATTCCTCTTGGACCCCCACCACTGTTTCTTTCAGTTTTCAAGTTTCCTTAATTGTAGCACAATTTACTATTTTTGGCAGTTTTTGGGTCCTAAACTTCCGGAGCCGTTTTGAGGCCCTAAACGATGTTTTTTTGGCATCGAATCGAGCAAATATGAGTTCGTTTTGTACTTGATGTTTGTTGTTTATGGATGTAGTCCTTAAACGGATATTTCTAATGATGTATCATGCGCGTCAAACGGAGGTAGTATGCTAAAGTTACAACCCCGAGAAATTGATGTACCAAGTTACCCAACGGGGCCCACATTAAGGCGTTTCACCTCCTAGGGTTAGGTTTTTAGATGTGTAGGGTTTCCATTGTTTCTAAATAATATATAGGCCTTCGAGCCTCATTGTAACACAGAGTTCAGAGGCATGTAGCCGCCACATCTCTTCCAATAGATAAGCTACCAGCACTCTAGCTAGTTTATTTCCATTCTGTATGTAAACAAGTTTCAGTTATTGATTAATGAAATGAAGTGTTATTTCTGCTGCATATTTGTTTCTATGGTTATTTGTGTATTATTTTGTGTTCCTGCATAAATCCGGATCAAAGCCACATTAAAGAGAAGACTATGCGCACAAGGGTGGGAGACGTAGAGCAGTGGACCTCAAGAAAGTACATCAAGCGTCGGAAACGCCTTAATGGCGCCAGACAGACCCTGGAGAAAGCAGGGCGCAGTGGTTGACAGGGATTAAATGGTGAATGGACCGTAACTACAAAATGAGATCGGACAGACCCTAGAGAATCAGGGGATGTAGTGGTTGATGGGGATTCCTTGGGGAATGGACCGTAGCTGCAGAAGTAAGACCTAAGCAACCAAACTATAAAAGAGCATATGCAAGGAGGCAGGACGCTGCTAAGTATGCTCGGAACAAATGAAATTTTGTTGTGCGAGAACTATGTGAAGTGTTAGGCAAAGAGTTGAGAGAAATACTTGTTGTGTGAGCACTCTGAGAAGTGTTAGGAAAGGGATTTCTGCCTGGAAACTGAACTAAGGTTAGCTGTCTTCGCTCTTGGCACTCATAGTTGAGCTCGGGGGTGATTGAGTATAGAGAATATATGTTCCTAATATATGGTTGGGTGGAACGTGGTTGTCCCCTTTTCATTGCGGCTGAACATAACAACAGGTTCCAGTACTGGGTTTTGATTCTATAAACTATCGAGCTCAAGGTATGTTGTATATGTGTAAACCTGTGTTTCATTATCAATAAAATGACAAATAACAACTTTAGATTTATTGATGAGAATGACGCTTATGAATGGGTGTACTCACACACTGTTTTGCATGATTGTACCTTGCATTTGGTAAGATGATAACTTAGATGGAGTCTATTGTTTATACAGAGTTACCCGTATGTTGTGTGAATCCCTGTGATTGATGAACTCAAGGCATGTTTGTGTGTGTATGAATCTATGTTTCAATGTTGTAGAGATGATAAAGGAAGGCTTAGATTTGTCGATGAAAGCATTGCTCATGACCTGGTGTATGCTCATATGGGTAGGATTGTGTTTGTTATGTAATGCACTAAGGGTGTGACACCCTGCTCTGTTAAGATTGGATATGACTGCTTTGGACGCATAGATCACTGAAAAATGTAATGCACCTATTTTGTTTGATGAACCTTAATTTGTATGATGACACATACCCCTTAAGGAAACACACAATAGAATAGTGTAACAGGTTAAGTAGAGTTTACTGTTGTTAAATGTCCCTGCATTTTACATCTGTAGATGTTTTGGTTCCAATGCATTTTGCTTAAGTTCATGGAGGATGGAATCCTAGTTACAGAGTCAGAATGCATCTGACTTAAGTGTTTTTGCACCCTAGAATTTTCCTGCGGAAGGTGGAAGGCAGGAGGTGGAAAAGACAAAAATAACAAGACAGAATGTTGGTTTTCCACACCTCAGAGTCTGCAGCGGAAGGTGGGAGGCGAATATCAAAAAGAGAAATGAGGCCAAGTGTTGGTTTTCCATGATTTCAAGTTCGTCTATGGAACGGAAAGCGAAAGGTGAACAAATGAAGGTGTCATTTGTTAAGTTCTTGATTCCCGCAGTTCGCAGCGAAAGGCAGAATGCGTAAGGCAAAAATATGGATAAATGATTATGTTGCATGTTAAGTTTCTAATTCCCGCAGTCTGTAGCGGAAGGCGGAAATGTTGATAAATGATTTCGTCATATGTTAAGTTTTTTATTCCCGTAGTCTGCAGTGGAAGGCGGAAAGGCGGAAATATGAATAAATAATTTCGTCGCATGTTAAGTTTCTGATTCCCACAATTCACAGCGGAAGGTGGAAATGTGGATAAATGATTCCGTCGTATGTTAATTTTATGATTCCCGTAGTGTGCAACGAAAGGCAGAAAGTGAAAAGAAATGTAGGGGATATTTTAGGAGTTTCCGCCTACCACAATCCACATAGCGAAATGCGGAAGGTGGAAAACAAAAAAAGGAAATCGTAAAATATCGAGGTTTTTGCTACCCGTAGACTGCAATGGCAAAATGATTAAATCCTAGAAATATTTTGACTGCGGAAAGGATTGTTGTAGGAACAATTAAGCATAGGTATGATTGATTAAAGGAAATATTCATGGGCATACCTTATACAAAAGAAAAAAAATTATGCATGTTAGCATGTTATATGGGTATGTTACATATGGTATCATAGCTACAGGTTTCAACCCTATCTCCTTTTGGGAACATCTAGTCCCGCTAAATTATGGAAAGTTTTGTGCTAATCATAACAATTTCTATTGGAATGTTTTGTGTGCAACAGAGTTGTTCTGTAATAGGGTATAACAATGGACTCACAAAGTGAGAATGCGGATCGATCCGAAGAAGGTGCACCAACACCACGCACATCGCAACCAGAGCAAGAACACTATGTAGCCACTAAAGTACTAGAAATGATGAAAAACTTGATCGTTAAAATATAGAGCTTCAAGGCAGATAAAGAGCAGCTTAAGAAGGCTCAGGAGAAGCAGTAGGAGATAAATGAAATATTACTGCAGAGTTTGCAAGAGAAAAACAATAGGGAAAACCCCAAACAGAGATTGGAAGAGATCCGAAAATTCCAGAAAGCATCAAAAGAAAAGATAGTTCCTCCAATGGAACTCAAAAGTCTAAGAATCAAGTTAATTCGGTCGAAAAAAGGAAGATCAATCATCTGGAAGGAGAGTTTAAAAAGATCGATCCAACCAGCTTTGACGGGGAATCCAAGATCGGAGAAGAAGTAGAGGCTTGGATACTAGACATTAAGAAGTACTTTCAGATCTACAATCACTCTAGCAACATGAAGGTAAGAATGGTCATCTACAATCTGAAGGAAAGGGATAGCATTTGGTGGCAATACCTGAAGATTTCCCATGGAATAAAATAGAAGATCCTAGAATGGTCATAGTTCAAGAAGCAATATCTGTCAGAAAGCTACTATGAAAGAAAGACCAAGGAATTCTATGAGTTAAAGCTCGACCAAATGAGTATAGAGGACCTCATTAACAAATTCCTTGATCTGTTGCGATTCGTGCCATATATTAAAGAAAAAAAAGTGAAAGTACAGAGGTTCTTGAGTTGTTTTCCATAGCCTTATAAGGACAGAATTGAGTTCGACAATCCCAAAACCTTGGATGAAGCCTTAAGAAAGGAAAGGATGTGTTTTGAAAAGTATAAACACAGAAATGACCTCTCCAAGGTTAGGAAGGGTACAAAACATGAAAGGTTCAATCAACGAAAGAAGGGCTTCCAGCCCCTACCCTTCAAGTACATGCCAAGGAATCCGCAAGGAAATTCCTACAGCGAAAAAGAACGGTCTCCATAGAAGAACCATAAGTCTGTGAACCTTGGACTGAAGGGGACTGTTGGAGCCCCTAGATAACCCGTGAAGTGTTGGGAATGTGGGGAGCCTCACCTGGGAAGGAACTTTCCATGCCTCAAACAATCAAATAAGGTTGTTCACAGCTTGCAATAAGCTTCCACTATTGGGCAAGTTGGGAAAAGTCACCATCAAATCAATGCAACCTTGGAAAATCGGTAAGCAGACAACCGATATGAAATTGTGGAGATTAAAGGTACTATCTCTAACCGAATTCTTTCTATTCTAATTGATCTAGGAGATACTTTGAGTTACATCGCTCCCAAAGTGATGGAGGACTGTAGGCTTGCCAAGGTAAGGTATGCAAAACCATGGTCAGTCCAATTGGCCACTGGAACAAGGAGAAAGGTAACTCAGTTTATTGTTGATTGTGAAATTAAAATAATGGACCATGTGATTAGGATTAATTTGAATGTTTTGCCTTTAGGGTCATACGATATGATTATTGGCATGGACTGGTTAGCAAAGCATAAAGTAATATTGAATTGTTTTGATAAAACCTTCACTTATGTGGCCGAGTATCAAATTGTTAGGAAGATAAGAGGTGTCATTAAACATGTTACCTTAAGACAAATCTCTTCCATGCAATTAAAAAGGTGTATGAGAAAGGGGTGTAAACTATATGCAGTGCGGTTCGCTGACCTACTCCTCAATGAAGGTCAACTGCAGGTAAAGGACCACCTAATCTTAAGTAAGTTTATGGATGTATTTCCAGAAGAGATACTGGGACTACCTCCTCGACGAGAAATAGATTTCTCCATTGAGAGTGTGCCTGGGTATGCACCAGTATCTAAGATACCTTACCGTATGAGCATGAGTTAGCTGAATTGAAAATTCAGTTACAAGAGTTGCTAGACAAGGGTTACATCAGACCCAGTGTGCCTCCTTGGGGGGCACCAATTTATTTGTTAAGAAAAGGGACGGGACTCTAAGATTGTGCATAGATTATAGACAACTGAATAAAGTAACCATCAAGAACAAGTATCCCCTGCCCTAAATTAATGATCTTTTTGATCAAGTAGGGGGAGCGGAAATCTTCTCCAAGTTAGATTTGCGGTATGGTTATCACCAAATCAGGATTAAGGAAGAAGATGTAAGTAAAACAACCTTCAGAACCCAATATGGGAACTATGAGTTTGTAGTAATTCCTTTTGGCTTGACCAATGCCCCTACTACTTTCATGTGCCTAACCAATAGGATTTTCCAAAGGTACCTAGATCAGTTTGTGTTGATATTTCTTGATGACATCCTAATCTACTCCATGGCGGAGGAAGAACACCAACAACACTTGGAAATTGTACTACAAACCTTAAGAGAGCATCACTTGTATGCTAAGTTCGAGAAATGTGAATTCTTTAAGAAATAAATTTAGTACCTAGGTCATGTCATCTTAGAGGATGGGATCGCAATAGATCCACAAAAGATTAAAGCTATCTTAGAATGGCCTGTGCCTAAGGGTGTTGTTGACATTCGGTCCTTCATGGGACTCACCGGTTATTACCGGAGATTCATTCAAAAATTCTTGAAGATAGCCTATCCCATTACTCTCTTGCAGAAGAAGGGAGTAAAGTTTGGGTGGTCCTTGAAGTGTCAGGAAAGCTTTACAAACCTAAAAAAGACTGTTAACCATGGCCCCTATCTTGAAGGTGGTTGACCCCTATAAAGACTACACAATCTGTACAAACACTAGTAAGGAAGGATTGGGGGGAGTCTTATCTCAAGAAGAGCATGTGGTATGTTTTGAATCTCACAAATTGAAAGAGCATGAACGAAATTATGTGGTGCATGATCTTGAATTGGCTGCAGTGGTGCATGCCTTAAAGATGTGGCGCCACTACATGTTAGGACAAAGGTTCCTTTTATTGACAGACAACACTTGTGTAAGGAATATGTTTACTCATCCAAGGCTAAATGCCAGACATGCAATATGGATGGCCTTCTTAAGTGAATTTGATTTTGAAGTAAAGCATATCAAGGGTATGGAAAATAGGGTGGCTGATGCACTCAGTCGACAAAGTCACGAAGTATATGAGATCACTATGAGCCAACCAGAAAGTGATTTGTTGAGCAAAATAAAGGCAACCAACACCATAATGTTGAATATGAAAATTTACTGAATAAATTGTTGAAGAACGAAGTAAACTTGAATGGGACATAATTTAAAGTAGACCAGAAAGGGTTAATTTGGTTTAAAAGAAGAATATACATGCATGATGTTGTAGATCTAAAATTGTTTGTTCTAAATGAAATGCACATACATCCTTATGCAGGGCACCCTGGTTACCAAAAGATGATAACAACGCTCAGAAAGCAATTATTTTGGCCCAATTTGAATGCAGATTTAGTTGATTATCTATAGAAATGTTTGGAATGCCAGCAGGTGAAAGCTGAACATCAACATCCAATAGGTTTGTTACAACCTTTGACGATTCCTGAATGGAAATGGGAGGTAATATCTTTGGATTTCATCACAGGTTTTCCTTTAACTATTAAATAACATGATTCAAATATGGTTGTGGTAGACAAGTTAAGCAAGTATGCACATTTTATTCTTGTGAAGCCCACTAACAAGGTTGTCAATGTTGCAGAAATATTCCTGAAAGAAATATTTCGACTACATGGAGAACCAAAGATGGAAATTTCTGACTGGGATGCCAAGTTTACATCAAACTTTTGGAAATAATTGTTTGCAGGGTTGGAAACCAAGATAATTTTCAACACTAGCTATCACCCTGAAACAGATGGACAGATAAAAAGAACAAACCAAGTCATTGAATACATGCTAAGGATGTATGTCATGGAGAGGCCCACTAGGCGGGAAGACTATCTACATCTGGTAGAGTTTGCATACAACAATTGTTATTAGGTCACAGCCAAGGTGAGCCCATTTGATATCCTATATGGGAGAAATTGTACTACCCCTGTTAGTTGGGGTATCCTTGTGGATTGTGTGATGGTAGAACTTGAAATGTTGCAAGACATGGAACAGACTGTTTGAGAAGTACAAAAAGAACTTGAAGGTGGCACAGGATCGCCAAAAGAGTTATGCTGACCTGAAGAGACAACAAAAGAAGTTTTCCATCGGAGATCATGTTTACCTCCGAGTCAAGCCCAAAAAGAGCTCCCAAGATTGGGAAGCTGCACCAAATTAACACCACGGTTTTGCGGACCCTTTCAAATTTTGGAAAGGATTGGAGTCGTGGCATACAAACTTGCTCTCCTAGCACACTTGAGAGTTCATAATGTTTTTCATATTTCATTATTGAAGAAATATATACATGATTCCACTCATATCATTTACTGGAATGTGGTGTAGGTGGAACCAGAAGGAGAATTTCAAATGGAACCTCTGCGTATTTTGGACAAGAAAGAAACAATACTTCAAAACCAGGTCATCGATCGGGTTAAGGTGCAATGGAAGCACTTTATCCTAGAGGAGGCGACTTGGCAACTAGAGGAAGATATGCAAAAGAAGTACCCATGTTTATTTCCAGAAGTTGTGGAGGAAGACTAAGAACATTGAGGATAGTGTTGCATTAAGGGGGTGTGGATGTAATATCCCCCGGTTCATAAACATTTAATTGTAATATTATATTTTAGACTATACGCTATGAAACATTATTTGTGATGATAAGTTCTAGATTGTATGTTTTGATGAGTTTGGCTGACTATGGCGTCTTCCCAAACGGTCCCTGGAGGACGGTTGTAACAGCTATATTTTGCCTTTAATGAAAAGTTGAATGAAAGGGACAAGCCACGTCAAAGAGAAGACTATGCGTGCAAGGGTGGGAGACGTAGAGCAATGAACCTCAGGAAAGTACATCAGGCACCAGAAACGCCTTAATGGCACCGGACAGACCCTGGAGAAAGCAGGGCACAGTGGTTGACGGGGATTCAATGGTGAATGGACCGTAGCTGTGGAATGAGTCTGGATAGACCCTAGAGAATCAGGGGATGCAATGGTTGACGGGGATTCCTTGGGGAATGGACTACATCTACAGCAGTAAGACCTAGGCAACCAAACTATAAAAGAGCATATGCGAGGAGGAAAGACACTGCGAAGTATGCTGGGAACGAATGAACTTTTGTTTTGTGAGAGCTCTGTGAGGTGTTAGGAAAATATTTGAGAGAAATACTTGCTGTGTGAGCACTCTGAGAAGTGTTAGGAAATGGATTTCTCCCTGGAAACTGAGCTGAGGTTAGCTGTGTCTGCTCTTGGCATGCATAGTTGAGTTCGAGGGTGATTTAGGACAGAGAATATATGTGCCTAATCTATGGTTGGGTGGAACGTGGTTGTCCCCTTTTCATTGCGGCTGAACATAACAACAGGTTCCATTACTAGGCTTTGCTTCTGTAAACTATTGAGCTCAAGGTATGTTGTATAAGTGTAAACTTGTGTTTCATTATCAATAAAATGACAAATAAAAACTTTAGATTTATTGATGGGAATGATGCTTATGAATGGGTGTACTCACACACTGTTTTGCATGATTGTACTTTGCATTTGGTAAAATGATAACTCAGATGGGGTACTATTGTTTATACAAAGTTACATGTATGTTGTGTGAATCCCCATGATTGATGAACTCAGGGCATGTCTCTATGTGTATGAATCTATGTTTCAATGTTGTAGAGATGATAATGAGAGGCTTAGATTTATTGATGAAAGCATTGCTCATGACATGGTGTATGCTCATATGGCTAGGATTGGGTTTGTTATGTAATGCACTAAGGTTGTGACACCCTGCTTTGTTAAGAGTGGCTATGAATGCTTTGGACGCATAGATCACTGAAAAATGTAATGCGCCTATTCTATTTGATGAATCGTAATTTGTATGATGATACATACCCCTTAAGGAAACACACAATAGAATAGTGTAAAGGTTTAAGTAGAGTTTACTGTTGTTAAATGTCCCTACATTTTACATCTGCATATGTTTTGGTTCCAATGCATTTTTCTTATGTTCATGGAGGCTGGAAACCTGGTTACAAAGTCAGAATGCATTTGAGTTAAGTGTTTCTGCACCCCGGAATCTACCTACGGAAGGCGAGAGGTGGAAAAGAGAAAAAGAACAAGACAAAATGTTGGTTTTCCACACCTCGGAGTCCGTAGCAGAAGGCGGGAAGTGGAAATCAGAAAGAGAAATGAGGCCAAGTGTTGGTTTTCCGCGATCTGGAGTCCATCTGTGGAAGGCGAAAGGTGGAAAGTGGAAGGTGAACAAATGAAGGTGTCGTTTGTTAAGTTTCCTATTCCCGCAGTCCGCAGCGGAAGGCAGAAAGGCGGAATGTGAAAGGCAGAAATATGGATAAATGATTCCATTGCATGTTAAGTTTCTGGTTCCTATAGTCCGCAGCGGAAGGCAAAAAGGTGGAATGTGGAAATGTGGATAAATGATTCCATTGTATGTTAAGTTTTTTATTCCCGTAGTCCGCAGCGAAAGGCAGAATGCAAAAGGCAAAAATATGGATAAATGATTATGTCGCGTGTTAAGTTTCCAATTCCCGTAGTCCGCAGCGGAAGGCGGAAAGGAAGAATGCAAAAGGAAAAAATGTGGACAAATGATTATGTCGCATGTTTAGTTTATGATTCCCACAGTCCGCAGCGGAAGGCGAAAAGTGAAATAAATATAAGGCGAATTTACGAGTTTCTGCCTACCACAATTTGCATAGCGAAATGCGGAAGGCAGAAAATAAAAAAGGAAATCGTAAAATATCAAAGTTTCTGTGACCCGCAAATTGCAATGGCAGAATGCGGAAGGAGAAAAGATTAAATCCTATAAATATTTTGATTGCAGAAAGGACTATTGTAGGAACAATTAAGCATAGGTATGATTGATTAAAGGAAATATTCATGGCCATGCCTTATACAAAATATTTTTTTTATATATGCATGTTAGAAGGTTATATGGGTATGTTACACTCTCTTTTGGATTCGAATTAGATGCTTTAGAATCCTTCCCCTTGTGCTTGCCTTTAGCTCACGCATTGGTAGAGACGACATTAGAAGAGCTTGGTTCTTGGAAGTTTGGAGGACTCCAATTTGGACCAACTTTTCTTACTCCTGTATTAAAGACTCGACACAACCATCAAGTGAAGGCATCTTCCAATTGGGGATGGAAGCTCTTCTGAAATGGAAGGTAGAGACGAAGACATAATACTCAGAACCAAGTTTGCTAAGCACCGAGAGCACAAGTTTCTCATCCTCCCTCTCTATTCCGCACTGCTTACATTGTAGTGCAAGAGACTTGAATTTTGTAAAAAACTGTTGGATATTCTTGAAACTACTAGGCTGTAAGGCTATCAACTCATTCTCCAAGATGTGTCCCCGAAGCTCATATTGCTTGCCAAACAAGAATTCGAGCTTCTCCCAAGATTCTTTGGGAGTCTTCAATCCCTCAAGATGAAAGAGGAGATCCCTGGAGTTGTGAGCACAAAGGAAGCCAAATGCTTCATCCAACCGGTTTAAGAACTTGTTTTTCTTAGCAGGATGACGAGGTTATGTCTCTTGGCCCATTTTCATCCTGTACAGGCCAAGCTTGTGCAAGAAGACCTGCATATCTGCCTTCCAATCAACATAGTTGAAGGGTGTTAGGATGCAGGGTAATAAACTCGAGAATTCATCAATTCTCCTTATGAACAATTAATTTCTTCAATAAAGCTACGCAACACCTATAAGAAAACATTGCAAACACAAAAACATTTCACACTATGTCAGAATCAAGCCTTCCATCTTGACATGTACACTTTCTCAGGGTCCGTCACGCCCGCAAAGAGTTCTCTGAACGAATCTAGAGTTAGCAATGCACACTTTGCAGGAATTATATGGAAACTTAATTGCTTCTGGTGTACAATGGAGAATGGACATACTTGCTGCTTTCCTGAGTACGCTCTGATACCATGTTTGAATTATTGTTCCATTGATCTTCATAGTGCAATTGAATTGTATTATTATGCAATGTAATGGAATGCATAATACACACTGAACAAGACAAATTTCACAGGAAATAGATAAGTATTGCTCAATATAATTACAGTGTAAACTTCATTAATTCCAGTAGTATACAACATTGTTACATAAAGGAGAATTCTAATCATGTGGATATGATTCGAATCTCCCAACTCAATCTGACTGCATGGCTAACTAGAAGTGTCTAAATCAATATTGGAGCTCACTAGCCTAACTTCGGTTGTCTAATTCAGTCTCTCAATTAGTTATAATCAGTTAAACTATTCTAATTGATGTGGTAGGTGAGAATAGGCGCCTTCCCAAATGCAGCCATGCAAGACTGGCACTAACTGAACTAGAGGACATCTAACTAAAAGTAACTAGAGCATAACTTAGCTTGACAAGTTACCAACTACCAACAATTGAAGGAGGTTGGTGATGTCACTCCTAGTGGCTCATAAATTGTAGGGATTGGTATAGGAGGCGCATAAACTGATGCATGAAGGTGTAGTTAACCTCTATTTGTGTTCCCCACACTCTAGTGACTGGTACTGGTGGCCCCATTAGCCCAAGTGGACCCAATGGTACTAGTGGACCCAATAATAATTAAATGACTCCTAAGTTAGAAAAATATAATCTAATAGACTAGTTCAGACAAGGGAGGATTATAAATCCTAACAATATTAAAATGCTATCTCACCTATTTGAGTTGTCAAGAAATTACATCGACGAATGCTTTATGAGAAAGACTCATCCTCACTTACAATTATGGTTTTGCATGTTGTATATCTCAAAACACCATATATAGGCGTAAAAGGTTGTTTGCATATGGATACTTTTAATTTTTGAAATGATATGCATATCAAAATTTATTTTATACCTTTTTGTTTAAGTGAAGAACTTTAAATTTTTAGCCCTCTACCATTGAGGCTTCATTAACTAGTTAGGCAAGGTAGTGGTATTCTCTCCAACATGATTTATTTATGTCTCAATGGTTTGGTGTGTTTTATACTATGAAATAATGACATTCTTTCATGGCATTAAATGAGTGTAGTAAGACGTTTGTCATCTAATGTAACAAGACACTCCACCTCTCAATAAATGCTAAGTGTGCAACATTCACATACAAAAAATTTCAAACCTTTTATTCTTGTTTAGCCAAGTTTGTTAATCATAATAATAAAAACCAAATTGACATTATTAGTGTGGTATAAATATAATGTAACTTCAATTTAAAAATTTGAAAAGTGGAGCGGATAAAATTACAAACTCCCAAGGAGTTTAATTGAACAACCTTTATCACTTAAGTTAAAAATACAACATTCATGAGATTTTACAATATGATATCTTTGTAATGTTATTTTGCCTAAAGATCTATACGTCATAGTATATAAGTTTCAATACATCATGATTTTTATTTATATGAGATTTTACAATATGATTTCTTTGTAATGCTATTTTCCCTAAAGATCTTTAATAGTATATAAGATTCAATACATCATGATTTTTATTTATAGGTTAATGGTGTTTATAAAAACAATGGTCCACCTATTAACATAATAACATAATGGTTGAATCATGGTATGATGATATACGTTTTTGCTTTGAGTTTCTGTCCCTTCTCAAGTATCTTTTCAATAATAAAATAATAATAAAGTATATTTAATTTATTATTAATAAAGTATATTTATATTAGTGTAATGGCATTGTTATTGTGTCCTCCTCTTATTGATCCAATTTTCATATATCACTTATACACAAAACAATTTTTTTTTAACCCAAAAAAAACTCTCTAAACCACCCAATAAACATTAAGTTAAATTGTTGACTGAATCACCCATAGATAAACCTAATGAGCAGAGGCCAGCATTTATATTGAACACCTCGTCAAGTCATCAGTACAGTTACATGCACAAAGACTCTATACCCGGTTAACATAAGTAACCCCGTTACAACCACTAAGATTTGGATTAATATTTTACCCCACTACTGACGCCCGAAAATAAAAAGAGGGACCTAGCGAACTCCGCGCGACCACCAGGCTGTTCTATACAAGACTAGAGGGGACAACAAATACCGTCTATAAAAACTTCGATAAGGCTGTTTGCTGAAAGCCTGCCTTTTAAGCCACAATTGCTGCAGGAGCCCTCCTTTCACAAATGCCATCACAGCCCACTGCAATATCAAAATCCCTCGCTTGAATTCAGCCAGTTGGGGGCGCGACCCAGACTTTTACCTCAAGTGTATGCTACATTCCATTCGGTTGTACACCATCAGTCAATGAAGGTGTCGTAGATAACCCCCGGTAAAGACTACAATGCAAAACAGGTAGAGAAGCCGAAAAGAGAACACCAGGATAAGCCCAAACAAACAAAATGAATGGCTATTAAACAGCAAATACACGTACATTCTCAAAAACAGTATTTTGAGATTTATGGAGCTATGATGCACTCTGTACACGTTTCTTTCTCCTCTTTCAGGAGGGTTTCTTACTCATATGGGTTGTTATTCGCTTATGGTAATATCCGTTTTGTTTTGTAATTTCAGGCATGACCGGGAGTGAAAATTGAGTGTAGGAAGTAGAGGGGAAGGATGGCATTGGTACCCTCTCAAACTCAGGTAATTCGCTTTCTTATCAAACTTAGGTACCATGCTTTGGTTGATTCGATAATAATTGTGCAGGTGCCTGTGATTACGGTAGGAGAAAGTAATATACCAGTAAGTTTCTGCACCAAAAATATGCTAGCAAGCTGGATACATGAAGGGAGAATGCCAGCATTTATATCTGTAACATGCATGGAAAACAAACCTAGATTGACTAAAACATTAAGAGGACTGTATACATGAAGAACAACATATTGCCTGACGAAAGACAAAATACCCAATAGTTTGTTGAATTCTTGAGCAATTAAAAGGCAATAGAAAACTGCCCCATAACTGTGCGTAAGAGTTGTAGAAACAATTACAGGATCTTAATTGTGGTCTGCCACTTTGCCCATTTATTTGATGTGTTGATATATTTAATGGTCATGTGGGTATATAATGTGAAATGCGAAAGGAGTACTATAGAGTACTTCCAGTTAAGGATTTTTAATTTTTTTTTGAAAAGAGGAAGGTTGTGAAAACAAGCATATTCACCTTATTACCTTGCATATTGACCTTAGTACCCATCAATCATTATGTAAGCTTAGTCATTTGAAATCTAAAATCTTTAAACTTCAACTTTACCTGACCCTTTTAAGTGTAATTTCAATATTTAACCAGAAAACGAAATTGCAGAAAACGAAATTGGTTTCCATTGTGGATGTCTGACACTAACATGTTTTTAAATTTTGATAAAGATACTGTATTTTTTGAATATATGTTTAATATTTATCTAAATTTTTATTTTTATAATATAACCCTCAAGTAAAAATATAACCCTCAACCACTCCGGACTTATATATATATATATATATAAAATTTGAATTATATATTGTCTAAAACTTAATGCTGATTTTTATTATATAGTTTTTCATTGTTTTTACTGAATTCCCTGGTCACTACTCAAACATGAATTTGAACCAGGTAACATAGTGTGTAAGGAGGAGAAGGAGGAGGGAATTTGAACCAGGTAACATAGTGTGTAAGGAGGAGGGACACTTCATGTAGATATTTTTATTAGCTTAAGGATTATGGTATATTGGGATTTATAAGTCACCACCAAAAAAATCCTTACAACCAATGTGATTGTGAATTAGCAAGTTTTAAATTATTTTTTAATAATACTAAAAATTATCTCTTTTTTAATGAGCATGTGGGAAAAGCCCTGGTCACTACTCAAACATGAATTTGAACCAGGTAACATAGTGTGTAAGGAGGAGGGACACTATTCATGTAGATATCTTTATTAGCATAAGGATTATGGTATATTGGGATTTATAAGTCACCACCGAAAAAAATCCTTACAACCAATGTGATTGTGAATTAGCAAGTTTTAGAATTTTTTTTGATAGTACTAAAAATTATCTTTTTTTAATGAGCACGTGGGAAAAGCATGAGAAAGGAGTACTATATTGTACAGCAAGTTGAGAAATTGGAGATGCACAAGCCTAAAAGCTTCTTGAGGGTGCGTTGCAAAGTATTTAGCCGAACTATAGCACACAGGACATTATGAAACGCTCTTTGCATGAAAGTAGAGGATTCAGTTATGATTCTGATAAATGTGACCAAATGCTCTTTGCATAAAAGCAGATGATTCAGTTATGAATCTGATAAATGTTACCAAATGCAGCAATTCCAGTCAATGGAAATTTAGTTGTCTGGAAAATACACAACAGAGTTCTAAAACACAGAACTAAGTTTGCGATGAAAAACCGATCACAGTATATGCTTTGGCCTGATTTTGTTCAATAAAACAGTGGTTTGAGTTGACATTTTGAAAAGAGGAAAAAACGAAAAGAAAATGAGCCCCCAAAAATTCAATGGTCAGTTTCAACTTTTAAAGACCATGCACTGATTTGACCTTTCTACTCAACATCATCTCTAAAGCCAAAGTTTTCTTCTGGTTAGGAACTAGGCATAACTACCTTGATTTTCTCAAACTTGCCGCATTTCTTGTTGTAATACTTAATGTGAGTACATAGTAATGAGAGAGTTATGGGCATTAGCTGGGAGAGATTAAAGATAGAAAGCAAACAGCGTTTTCCAATAAATACAACCCGTCTGTAACATTTTTTATTAAATGGCCATTGCTTTCATGAAATTGTGATTGAACATTATTAACTTGACTACTTTTACCTTGATCCAAACTTTCAAATCATTATACTGCAGGGTTTTGGGGCAGCATGCACTTCACAACCCGTGGCTTGGGATAGAACAAAAAAGGTGGTCAGTTATTGTCCTTTTGGAAATACTAGCAGATGCATACCATTTAACAGGCATCGTCAGCTGAGGTTAGTTCTGAGCTGTTTTTCTCACAATCCATCTTGTTATCATAGGTTTTATCACAAATTGGATTTAATGTGTAACTAGTTTTCCGAATGTACTTGTTAATCATCTTTATTTTCAATTCAAAATCGCTGATTTAATCAAATAGGTCCAAAATATTGTGGTGCAGAGGTTGATGACCAACCACTCTGACAGACAGTGGTAACTCCAAACAATGATGTAACGGTCTGTCTATGCATACTGAGTTCATGTCCAAATTTGTTTTGACAGGCATTTTGTACATTGTGCAATAACCTGTACATAGGTGATAAATCGTAGTCCTCGTAGAATCAAATTATTTAAGAATTTGATTGTGTCCTAGATCAACATTTATGACAGGGTTTGTTCTTAGTGCTTGGGCTACATGCTAGAGGGCCTTAGAGTCTTGTCTGAGAAAATTGTACCCAACAGTGATATCTACGCTTGGAATTATCACAAGGTGTATTTTTTACTTGTTGAGTTGTCTGGTCTCCATTACATGCTGCAATTTTTTGTCTAGACTAAAGACATGTCAAAACACAATCAAAAGTTAAGCTTGAATCGCTTGTCTAAAGATGCGCTAAAGCATGAACCATAAGTTAAGATTTAAGTGACATATCAGGAGGTCAACGACATATCTTCTATAAGAAACAAGAATGGAGAGGCAAAACAATTCACAGCATCTTTGTCTTTATATTCCTTGGCCATCTGACGTCAAGTTAGGTTAGTAAACATGCTGAATTACAATCTGCCTACATGTTAAATGCTATTTTTTTTGAAAGTGCTTCCTTTGAGCTCATTAGAAGCCATAGACCTGGCCCGAAGAGGTAGAGCACCACAAGTGGCCTCCTTGCGCTGGTAAAATGGCCCTTAAGGGGTTAACCATTAACACAAGCACTGCCATTGACTATGATGCCATGATAGGGGGCACTATTATGTCAAAGTCACCTAGATTTTGCATTTGGCTCCATTCGCTTATTCATGTCTCAGAGGTGGGGAAATTGAACCTTGGTGGGTGTGCTGACATGCCACATCTTGTCTCTTCACTGCCGAGCGATGACCCCTTTGATGATGTTAAATGCTTTTGGAGTTTAGCAAATGACTTTTTGAGATTCTTTTAGTTGTTCAGAGTTCTAAGTGGCCTTTGTCTTTCTTGTCAGTATAACTTGTACGTTGTTGATCCTGATTCTACCAATGTGTCTCTAGATCGCATCATATTGCCTGGAGTATTGTTGTCACAATTTTTTTGTTTGTGCCTTTGCATGGTTTCTGGAGTAATCAGTCATTGAAAGATTCTTGTACTATTTATTATGAATGATTATGTAATCCCCAGTTTTGACCCTTGGAAGTTGGAATGAATTGAATTATATTATGTAAATGATGCAAATATGCTATATTGGATTTCTAGTGTGGAGCTCAAGGCCAAGCCCTGACTAGTGAATGATATAAATATACATATATGGACCATGTGTTAGGCTTGTCATGGTGAACTAAAGCTATGTAAATATTAAGTTATTAACGCTTGAATATAATATAAAATGGTCCAAGATGGTGGTGGAGAGCATGAGAGTAGTTATGAGTCCAGTAGACTGTAGATCGAAAGAGGAAAAGGGGGCCTAAGGGAAAGTAAATCCTCTATTGCCAATTGTCAACCTTAGATCTCATCTCTTTTCTACCATGTGCCTTGAGTGAAGCTATCCACCTCCTTTGACTTATTAAAATCAATCATTGGATGCTTGTAAGAGTTTGGTGGGGAAGTCTTCTCACATAGTTTTGGAAGCAGAGGCTGAGTACAATCATCACGAGGAAATGTAAGAGTCCTACATTCCTCTTGTTAGTAGTCGTGTCAGCCACCATTTCCCTCAATTTTCTCAATGCCATTCACTCTAGCATTCATTTGATCACACTCATGTTCATACTGTAATCTGTTCATGCTGTATTCTCCATTGCTAACCATTAACTAGTTTGGAAATTGATTAAATCAGCATTGTGAAGAGGAAATTGCAAACATTGGATAAAATATAGATGGCTTTAGGTGAGCATAGAGGCATGTCAAGTTAGGAAACCATCATCACTGTTCTTTTTCTGCTCGTTTGAAGCTTGAGAACCAAATATTATTCTCACATGGAGGGAAGAATATTTATAAGAGACAATTGAGCAAAGAAAGGGGAGAATATTTTTAAGGGACAATTGAGTAGAGAAAGGGAAGATCTTCCTTGTGTTGTGTTGGGGCAGTGGAAGAGAGTGCCATGGTTGTTTGATGGCTGGATGAGATGCCTAGAGGGCTCTATAATGAAAAGGTTGTCTGGGCATGAGAGCAAATGGGTAGGACAAAGAGAGATAGAACATGCTTCTATCATAGAATCATGTGGTTTGATTCCTTTGCCCTAGTGGCCTTGGCTTGGGGTTGGGGTGGTATTTGCACTGGATGCCTGCGATTGGGTGGAAAACTGCTCACATGCAGCCAGTTTCTTGGATTGAATTCTGTTGAAAAATAAGTGCCTTATTGTTGTTTATGAGTATGCAAAAGTTATGTTATTTTTTTCTATGAAAATCTATGCATCTTGCATGTTGTGTGATTATGCTCGATTCTTTCATGGGCATTTGGTTGCCATGAATATCTTGAATCATGCTTGTTATTTCCGCTGCATTTTAATTTTTGCACCTGCACGTGCATTTTATCAATTTTGGTCCTTTTAGGGAGGCTTATCTAGTTGTTATTGTGGGGATAATGCCTTTGAGGGTCCAAATTTGGAAGCTTGTATCGTGGCTACCCATCCCATGGCTATGTTTGCTAGGTGGGGATGCCATGGTGTGGTATTAGAACTTAACGTCAATGCTGGGCCAATTTGGGCTTCTTTATGAAAATATAATGACATGATTCACAACTAGTGTGTGATCGTTGACATTAATTAGGTGTTTGGAAAGTTGTGGCATAGATTTGGACTTGTTTAGTTTTATCCCTACATGAATAAATCCACCCAATAATCTTTTGTTTGTAAAATGGTCTCACTGAAAGACAGTGGTTGAAGTTGGGAAGCCATAGTTGCACATTATGGCCACTGAATCATTGTTGATGTGGTCAGAGGCCAATTGTCAATCCACGTGAATTGGGGGGAAATTCCAAATAGAGTCCATGATTGACATAGAAGGGTGGTAAGTAGTCTTGGGAATATCACTTCAGAGCCTCAAGCCTTGGCTATTGGGATATACGTTGCGGGGAATTGCTAGGGACCCCCTCGAATTGCTCCCGGAATCGCGATTCCTCTCGGGAGCGTTTTTGGGAATCGCGATTCCTGGGGAAAAAACGCTCCCTGCCCATCCTCGAAATCGCTGAGGGAGCGACGCTTTTAGAGCGATTCCGTGCGCCAAGGAATTTTTTTCCCAATTTTCTCATTTTTGCAAAAAAAAAAAATGTTTTTTAGTGATTGGCTAGGGTTTAATTAGTCTTTATAAACACTATTGGACTCCATTTGGACTCATTCTATTCCTTATTTGCTTGTTTTCATTTATCTTGCTAGGGCTTTGAGTGGCTTTGCTAGTTGTTTGAGAGCAAATTTGTAGGAGCTTGGAAGGGAGATTGAAAGGGAGATTGAAAGGGAGATTGAAAGCTTCTATTTGTGAGAGCTTGGAAGGAAGATTGAAGGCTTCCATAAAGACATTCAACCATCCTTGAAGAGCTAAAGAGCTAGGCTCTAAAAACCCAACCTTTGTTTGTTTTTGAAAAAAAAATTCACTATGTTAAAATTTTAAATCTTGTATGTGTATTTTTCCTACTCTATCCAATTTCTTCTTCTCCATCATTCTATTGTAGGCAAGAAGTGATTCTCACATTGAATCAACAAGCATGATGGGTATGCGGTTTTTGTTTTTGGTTCTGATTCTTCTCACGATGGTGGTGGTGGGAAGTAGATTTGGTGGTGGCAATGATGAGGATGAAGAGATAGGGGGTGGCACATACCATGGAGAGGAGGAGGAAGAGGGAGAGGATGAGGAGGAGGAGGAGATTGAGAGTGATGAGGGGCAAAAACAAAAAGACACAACACCTTTGTGGAAGTACGTGCCAAGGCTTGGGGGAGGGAGAGGGGGTGGAACCACGAAGTTTACACGCCTCCATTGCAATAAAACTTACACAGGTTCATATACTCGTGTGAGAAAGCATTTGTGTGTGCTTATGGCATGTGATCAAGGTAAGGCTACTGGAGTCAAAACATGTGACAAAGTGTCAGCTAAAGAAAGAAACAAATACAGGATGGAAGAAGAGGTCGCTCAAAACAATTCCAAGAGATTAAGGGTCGAATCTGAATCCCCACAGAGAATGTTAGTAGTGGATCTGGATCATCATCCACCCATGCTAGTGGATTCTCGCCTATGCAAAAAACATTATCAGATTTCCTTGACCTTGGTTGGAGATATGGTGTGGATTAAAAAATTTACAGGTTTCTCTATGCATGTGGTGTGCCATTCAATGTTCTTCACTCACCCTATTGGCATGAAATGGTACAAGCCATCAATGGTGCCCCTAAAGGATATAGGAGGCTTGGGTATGACAAAGCTAGAACCATGGGACTTGACAGGGAAAGAGCCAAAGTTAATAGTGCTCTTGGAAAGTTTACAAACGTTTGGTCCAACTATTGGGTGTCCATTGTATTTGATGGGTGGACAAATGTTAAAGGTAAGCCATTGATAAATATTTTTGGTGTGTCTGCTAGTGGTGTGGTCTTCCTTTCAGCTCATGACTACCTAGATCTCTACAAGACTGGTATTAATATTGCACAACCTTTACTTGAAACCATTCAAACGATTGGGCCATACAATGTCATTCAAGTCATCACAGATAATGTTGCTAATTGTAATGCAACAGGAGCAATCATTGAGGATAAGTATCCCAACATATTTTGGTCAAAGTGTTTGGTTCACACATTGAACCTTTTGATGCATGGTATTGTTAAGATGAAGGACCCTACTTATAGATGGATTGGTGCCTTGTATAAGAGAGGTAAGAAAATGATAAAATTTATCACCAATCATAGCATGGCCCACCACATTTTCGCAATCACTGTAGGTTGGAGCTATTGAAGATTGCGAAGACTAGATTTGCTAGCTACTACCTCACCTTCAGGAGGCCTTTGAAGGTAAGAGAGGCATTGGCTAGTATGGTCTCAAGTGATTCATGGCAGGGATTGAAAGACAGAGCTGCAAGCACATTTGATAGACATGACTTTCAGGAGGTGGAGGACACTGTTCTTGATGGTCGGTTCTGGGCACAGGTTAAATATGTTCTACACTTCACCAAGCTCGTTTATAATATGATTCGTTTTGCAGATACAGATCAACCGGTGATTGGGGAGGTGTATGAGCAAATAGATAGCATGCTTGGTCAAATCAAAGACATTGTTGAGCAAAGAGATGCAATCTTGTATGACCATATTCATAAACATGTGGTCAAAAGGTGGGATAATTTGAATGTTCCACTCCATGCCCTTGCATATGTCCTTACCCCAAAATATTTTTCTCCATCTTGGTTGGCCCAACTTGCACCCGCTGGTGGAGTTAGGAAAAGACCACACACAGATCCAGAGGTGCAAAATGGGTATATGCTTGCATTAGACAAGTTGGTCCCTGATGAGGAGGAGTGTGCTCAAGTACGGAGTGAATTGAGCCAATACATCAGTGAACATAGAGTCTTTGGTACCTTGCATGCAACCAAAGATCGAGAGAGGTTGGATCCTATCTGTTGGTGGAACATGTATGACAGTGGTGCCACATATTTGCATAAATTGGCAGTGAGGGGTTTCATAGGGTGTCAATAGTTCTTCTGCAGAGAGGTGTTGGAGCACCTACAGCTTCATCCACAACGTCAAGAGAAATAGTTTGAATATAGAACGGGCCAAAAGTTTGAGTTATGTGCACTACAACTTGAGGTTATTGTCCCATTATTGTGAAGCGACCAAGAATGATAGAACTTTTTGCCTTGGGACAACAATCCAGAGGAGGATAATGTGGAGGATGGAGCCATTGCATTAGAACGCTTGGAGGATGAACTATTCGGTGATCATGAGGGTGATCCGATTCATACATCAGAGATACCACCCCCAACCACCGGTACGTTTCTAGATGCAGGAGTTTTTCCTTTAGCTTCACAATGTCCGACAATCCGTGGAGGCCATTCATCTTCTTCTCATGTTCCACGATCACTTCCAGCAGCTCCTATTCCACCTAGAACACAAGAAAAAAAATTGGAAGTTTCTCATGGCAAGAGGAAAACTTAGTAGATTACTAGATAGTATCATAGTACTTTGTATTTCATGTTTATTATTGCTTATTTTGTAAACATTATGGCCTACTTTGAAGTTTGAACTTTAAATTGTTGATTGCATCTTGATTCTTATCATCTTATGATTTTACAACTCTTTGGTATTGATTCATTGAATATGATATGATGATGCTTTGTTTCATTTCATGGTTGATGTTATCTGTTAGACTGTTAGTCTTTAGAGTTTGTTGATGGCAAATATTATATGTTGAAATTTGAAGGTTGATGTTGTTGATGATTGATCATTTGGTGACAATGCTACAAGTCATAGTTCCTAGATGATTGATGTTATATGTGTATTAAATGGTTATATCTATGTTTTCTATAGCTAATTTGGCATAATACATTTTTTTTAATATATATGCATCAAAATATATTAAAATATGTATTATATAAAAAACGCTCCCAAAACGGAATCTTTTGAAAATTTCGCTTTTCGCTCCCGCTCCCAACAGCATAGATTGGGATGAAGGTCTTCAAAGCGGGTTTTCCTGAAAGGTGGTAACTGGTATTGGATACCATTTTGGAGCACTGAAGCATGATATTGGAACAGTCATCTAGGCCTCCAAAGTGGTAAAACTGAAGGTTGTGTTTCATAGCACTTTGGAGCCCCAAAGCTTGGTTTTGGAAATTGACTTCCGAGCGTTGAAGCCAAATACTACTTAGAGGGCGTGGGGTGCGTTAAAACTATTCAGCTTGGTGCTCCAAAATGGATATGGCTTGTAGATCTTGGCTCTTCAAAATTAATATGGTCCGTATAACTTGGCACTTGAAAAGCTGATCGGTTTGACTATTGATAGTCCAACCTAACACATCTGTACTCCAATTTAATAAAGGGATGGGACCCCAGGTGGACTGGGTCCACGAAAATGTAAAGCTACAAAAATTGACTCCACGTAACTAATGAAAATATGGCACTTGACAACCATGACCTGTGAAATCAAAGGAAAATAGGCTACATCAACATGGGCTCCGAGTCAACATATAAACATAGAAAAAACAGTGAAGTTGCATGCAAAATTGCATGAAATCAGTGAAGTTGCCGTCCCCTTGATCTCTGTAGTCTTCACCTATATTTTGAAGACCCCTATGAAATTTTTTCCCTAACTTAATAATGGAAATGGGGAAGGCAGTAATATTGTCTTGCATTTGATTATTACAGGCAGGGGATAATTACCGTGTTAATAATTTTGCTGCTGATTGTTTTTGTCTAATAGAATTGTTATTGTGCACAATTCTTGCAGTTCTATCTGGGTTTAACAGCTACAACAAAAGTGTAGAAGACATGATAGGAAGTGACCTTTTGAGGCCAATAATTTCTTACTTTGACATTAGAATTGGGCAAATTTACAGTCATTGGAAAGGTCTTTTAGAGTGGAAGAGATTTGGGCACTTAATTCTTGCAGAAAGGCTTCTTATTTATCAAGATAATTAAAGGAACAGAGGCTTGGTCTTGGTTGGGATAAGAAATTGTCATTGTGGAGGATGCCTACGACACTTATGATTTTGAGGCAAATGCCATGGGTAAAAATTATGCAGGTTGGAAATGCAGAGATAGAGTCCAATGGACTTAGAAATCAAGAGACACCTCCATATATTGTAGAGACTATGAGTATGAGGCTGTTAAGGGTAGAGCTCCAAAGCTGTAGAGAAACAATGAAAGACTAATCAAGGTTTAAGAAGAGCAGAACCACGTAAATGCAGCCTTGCTTCAAAGTTTGACAGACAGGAAATTGCATCATGGACAAAATTCAAACGATGCTAGTAGTAGCAGGAATCATTCTCACAAGAGGTCCTATAGTACAAAAAGAACCTCTCGAGATGGGACATACAAGCCATCTCTGCGAGAGTCTTCTGTCAATGAGTCATATGCATTTGAAGACTCTTTTAACAGCCCAAAATCTTATCTTAGCAGACATAGGAGAAAGATTCCTCTGAGAGGTAACTTACATGGAGAATTGCAGAAGGCAAAACCACCTACTTTTGATGGTGAGGTTAATTCTGAAGCAGAGACTTGGCTTCTTGGGATAAGAAAGGATTTCGATGCCCGTGATAACTATGGAAACATGAAGGCCGGAATGGCCATATTCTATTTAAATGGCAGAGCATCAATTTGGTGGGAGCATCTTAGACAAGTTAAGAAAATCAATGAGAGAAAGATTGTTTGGAAGTGGTTTAAGAAGCACTTTTGGTGGAAGTATCTCTTTGATCGATACTATGGTGTTAAAATCAAAGAATTCTATGAGTTAAAATTCAGACAAATGACCGTGGATGAATATGTGAATAAATTTTTGGAGCTGCTGAGATATGTTAATTACGTCGTAGATGAGAGGTAAAGATTCTCTAGTTCTAAAGTGGATTACCTCAGTCTTGTAAAGACATAATTGAGTTTGACGAACCTCAAACTCTGGATGAGGCCATTAAAAAGGCTATGTATTGTTATGATTGGAATAGAAACAAGCTAGAACTCCACAAGTCATAGAAGGAAAACAAGAAGGAGAAGCTTGACTAGAGAAGAAAGGGTGAAAACCTCCCCATTATTAAAATTGGCAGAACCAACCAACACAAGGTGGGGCTAAGCTAGCTGAGTCAGTAGGAAAGAGGCCAAGGGACCGTTTTTAGTGTTGGGGATGTGGAGAAGATCATTTGCTTAGAAATTGCTCACATCAAAAGGAGAATGTCATGAATGTTCATAACATTCCAGAGGCTACCATTGGTGATGTAGCAAGGATTATTCCTAGGTTCTATGTTGCATTAGTAGACCCCAAGCAGATTACAGATCAGCTGTGGTTGAAGTGGAAGGTAGGATTGCTAAGCAATCCATTTCAGTTAAAGTAAGCTGTGATGTAATCACAGTTATGTTACTCCTAAAGTTGTTGAAACTTGTGTTGTTAAGAAATGTAAGCATAGTAAGTCATGTCTAGTTCAATTAGTCACTAGAACCAAAAGAAAAGTTAGTGAAATGGTGGAGAGATGTCCACTAGGATTGAATGGACTCTTCACATGGGAAAACTTGAATGTCATGCCACATGGTTCTTATGATATCCCCATTGGCATGGATTGGCTGGAAGTACATTGAGTTAAATTTGATTGCTACAACAAGATCTTTGATTGCATTGATGAAAATGGAAACTCAAGGACAGTAAGAGGCATACTAAAGGCAATCTCTGTTAGGCAAATTTCAGCCTACTAAAGGCAATCTCTGTTAGGCAAATTTCAGCCATGCCATTAAAGAAATGTTTTAGAAAGGGATGCTAATCATATGCAGCTCATATATTAGAATCGACAGAAGATAAAGGTTCAAAGCTTGATTATTATCTTGTGTTGCAAGCTTGAAGATTATCTTTAAGTGCTAGGACTTCCTTCAAAGAGAAAGATTGATTTCTTTATTGATCTTTTGATAGGAGTTACACCAATGTCCAAGGCTCCTTATAGAATGAGTACCTCAGAGCTAATGGATATGAAAATGCAATTGCAAGAATTGCTAAAAAAGAGATACTTTTGGCCAAGTGTATCTCCATGGGGAGCACCTATTTTTTTTGAAAAATAAAGATGGCTCTTAGGTTGTGGATTGACTAGATGCAGCAAAATAAAGTCACAGTGAATAACAGGTATCCATTGCCTCAAATTGATGACTTGTTTGACCAAATGAGAGGCGCAAAAGTCTTTTCAAAGATTGATTTGAGGTCTTGTTATCATCAAGTCAGAATTAAGGAAGATGATTTTCATAAGACAACTTTTAGAACAAAGTATTGACATTATGAATTTATGGTTGTGCCATTTGGTCTCACAAATGCATCAACTACCTTCATGTGCCTAATGAATAGTGTTTTAACAAAGACTTGGATAAGTTTGTGCCCATTTTTTTGGATGATATTCTTATCCATTTTGAGAATGTAGAAGAGCATGAGAAACCTTGAGAATGGTTTTGCAAGTTTTAAGAGAGCATAAGTTTTATGCAGAACTAAGAAAATATGATTTTTCATAAGCAAGTTCATTATTTGGTTAACATGATCTCATGAGAAAGAATTTATGTGGATCGAAAAAGGATTGAGGCCATAATGAATTGGTCCACTCCAAGGAATGTCATAGATGTGAGATCCTTCAGTGTCTTACTACCTATTGTAGGAGATGTATTGAAGGATTTTTGAAAATTACATATCCGATTACTTCTTTGCAAAAGAGGGGTAAAGTTTCAATGGTCCCAGGAATGTGAAGAGGGCTTTCACCTATTGAAGAAGCTTCTCATAAGTGCCTCAATTTTGAAAATTGGAGATCCAGACAAAGATTTTGTTTTGTGCACCGATGCATGCATTGGAGGACTTGGTCGAGTTCTCATGCGAGATAATCATGTAATATGTTATGAGTCAAGGAAATTGAAAGACCATGAGAAAAACTATGCCACTGATGGCTTGGAACTTGCTTCAATAGTTCATGTTCTGAAAATGTGGAGGCACTATATATTGGGCAAGAGATTTGAGCTTAGAACTGATTATAATGGCTTGAAGTATTTACTTGAGTAGCCAAATTTAAATGCCAGGCAAGCTAGATGGCTAGAATTTCTTCGAGCTTGATTTTTAAACCAAGCACATAAAAGGAAAATAAAACAAAATTGTTGATGCACTCAACGAAAATAATCATGTGGTAGCAGTCAACATTTGCAAATCAGTTTTGAAGGAGTTGTTGATTTCCTTGTTGAAGATAAACTCTACATTCCTGTGAAAGATGTATTGCTAAAGCTGAACTCAACATTCAAATGAAAGATGAATTGCAGCAAGGGAAATTAGAAAAGAAATATGAAGGGTATCAGTTGAATGAGAATATATATTTCCCAGCTCATCCTTGCTGAATATAAACTCTAATTTCTAGTGAAAGATGGATGGTTGAAGCTGAACTCTATATTCAAATGAAAGGCGAACTGCAGCAAGTGAAATTGGAAAAGAAATATGAAGGGTATTGGTTGTACGAGAATACATATTCCCAACAAATTTGAGAAGAATTATCATGGACGCAATACATACAATGCTATATTCTGGACATATAGTCTACCAGAGATGATTGTTACAACAAGAAAATGATACTTATGGCTTGGGATGAAAAAAGATGTTGCTGACTACATTGCTAGGTGTATGAAATGCCAGTGAGTTAGGGCTAAACATCAACATCTAGTAGATTTATTGCAGCCTTTGTCAATTCCAAAATGGGAATGGGAGGTAATACCTATTGATTTTATCATCGGGTCACCAACCACATCGAAACAACATGATTCTATCATGGTTGTGGTGGACAAGTTATCTAAAGCAACACATTTTATTCATGTTAATTCCACTCACAAGAGTAATGACATTGCACAAATATTTATGAGGGAAATATTTAGATTGCATGGGTTACCTAAAGTAGTTGTTCTTGATAGAGATACCAAGTATACATCTAACTTTTGGAAGAATCTTTTTTGAAGACTTGAGTACCTAGTTGACTTCAGTATTGCCTACCATCCACATACAAATGGAAAAATTGAAAGAGTAAATCAAGTGATTGAAAACGCTTCAGATATATGTGATGGATAAACCATCCAAATGGGAGGATTATCTACATTTGGTAGAGTTTGCATATAACAATGGACATTAAACATCATTGAAAATGAGCCCATTTGAAGCTTTATATGGCAAAGATGCAAGACATCAATGAGTTGAGATAACCCAGTAAACATTATTGTTCTTAGCTAGAAATGTTCTAGGAAATTGTAATGTATCTTAATAGCATAATTTGGAAATTCATAATACAAATATCAAAATGAAGCAAGATTTCAGTATGAAAAGACATAATTACCACAAAATAGACAATTGTACATAACAAAATATCACAATAGCAATATCTTTATTGATGAAAGCATTGTTCACTTGCCTCTTAAGCGAACAAACTCCAATTACAAAATACTTCACGAGACATCTTGTTTCATTGCTTCTACTCCTATATATAGTTTATAGTGAAGGAACTTTCTAGTAGGCAAAACCTTCGAGTAAGCCTTCTTAGTGAAGGAACTTTCTAGTAGGTCTTCTTACAGATATTTTTTTTACACTATAAAGACTTTCTAATAGGTGGAATCTTCTAGTAATTTTTTTTAGAAATATTGCTTTCACACTATATCGACTTATTGGCCCCATTTAATATAGATGTCCTCAATACATAACAACCTATCTATTAAGGGGGTTAGGGCAGGACCCTAACATGCCCCCCCAATAAAAACCAACATTGTCATCAAGGCTGGAGAGATGTGGAGATTGCTGAAGTATATATGCTAGTTCTCATGTAGCATCCTTAGGATGGGTATCTTTCCACTAGATCAAGACCTCTTGGATGGTGCGACGACGGAGATGACATTCCCTTTTGTCGAGGATAGCCTCAAGTTGCAACCAAATGGAACTTTCTTCATCCAATTTTCCAAGGCTAGTTTGAATACGATAACGATGGCCAACCATTATCTTCGAGCAGGAGACATGAAAGATGGGATGAATCTTGGAGTGGCTAGGTAGCTCCAATTTATAACCCACATGATTGAGGATCTTATAGGGCCCGTAAAACTTGGTGGTAAGCTTCTGGTGGCAGTTGGCCCTAAGAGAGGTTTGCTTATAGGGTTGTAGGCGAATAAATACTTGCTCGCCTTCTGTAAAATGGCGTTCAAAACGATGCTGATCAACCTATTGCTTCATCCTATTTTGAGCCATTACCAGATTATCCTTGAATGATGCCTGGTAATTGGTAAGTAGGATAGTACCGAAGGGGGATTTTGGCCGTAGACAACTTCAAAAGAGTTGTTTATGCTTCCAAACACTTGTTGACTACTTTAGTTTGACTATCTGTTTGGGGGTGATAGGCAGTGCTGAGCTTCGGTTGAGTTCTTGGATCTGAAATAATTCTTGCCAAAAATTGTTATGTGACCATAGTTTGTGGCATACGATGGAGTTTGAAGATACTATCTATGAAGACTTGAACTAACATAGAGGCCTTGAAAGGGTGTTGTAGGGCACAAAAATGAGCATATTTGGAAGGAGATCAACCACAACCATGATTACAGACTTATTGCTAGATTTTGGTAACCCCACAATGAAATCCAAAGAAATGTCAGTCCATATTGCGGTTGGAATTGAAAGTGGTTGAAGTTCTCCTGGAGGTTTCACAGTCTCCCCTTTATGTCTTTGGCAAGTGTCACATTCAACCACAAATGTGCGAATGTCCTTCTTAATGCCTTCCCAAAAAAATGATCATTTGATCCTTTCATATGTTTTATGAAATCCTGAATGACCGACTGTGGGGGATGAATGAAGCTCAGATAACACTTGTGATATCAATGATGATTTCTTGTGCAAATATAGATGTCCTTTATAATGAAGCTCATTATTGTGCCAAGTGTAGCCTAGATATGCATGGTGCTTCTGTTGAAGTTGTTGGATCATGGTAGCAAGGGTGGGATTTGTCAACCATTCATTACAAACAATATTCAGCCAGTCTGCAACGATTAAGGAGAGGGAAAAGAGGGAACCTTCTTTTTCAGAGTGTTGAGAGAGAGCATCTGCTACCACATTCTCCTTTCCCTTTTGGTAAATTATCTCATAGTCATATCTTAACGTTTTGGTGACCCATTTTATTGCTCAAGGGAGGAGATTCTTTGTTTGAGAAAGTATTTTAGGCTGCGATGATTGGTTTTGATTTGGAAACATTGCCCAAGTAGGTATGGACACTACATGTCCATAGCATATTGTATGACCATCATCTCTTTTTCATAAGTTGATTTTACCAAGTGTTGCTCACAGAGTTGTTTGCTAGTAAAAGCCAATGGTCCGCCTTCATGCATTAGGACTACTTTGAGGCATTTACCTGAGGCATCACATTCAAGGACAAAGGTTTTAGTGAAGTTGGGCAAAGCAATTATGGAGTGGTACACATAGCCTCCTTTAAGTCCTAGAAAGCCTTTTTTGCCACACCATTCCAATGGAAAACATTATTTTTAGCAAAGTTGTGAGTGGGGCTGGAATCTTACCATAGTTTTGAATGAACTTTCTGTAATATCTCATGAGAACTAAAAAACCTCTAAGGCTTTTAAGAGTTTTAGGGCGACACCGATCCTTCATTGCTGCAACTTTCTTTAGATCCACATGCACACCCTCTTAATCGACAATATGACTCAAATATTCCTCTTTAGAAACACCAAAGGCACATTTGGACCTTTTAAGGAAGTGTTGATGATATTGAAGGAGTTGTAGGATCTGATCCACATGGGCTAGATGTCCTTGCCAAGTTTGATTGTAAATCAAGATGTCATAAAAAAGACGAGGACAAATTTATGTAAAAAGGTTTTAAAGATTGCGTTCATGGGACTTTGAAAGGTGGAGGGTGCATTGCAAAGGCCAGAGAGCATCACTAAGAACTTGTAATGGCCTTCATGGGTGTGAAAACTGGTTTTGGGAATATCTTCCTCCTCTGTGCAAATTTGATGATAACTTGAGAGGATATCAAGTTTGGTGAAGGAGTGAGCACCGTTGAGGTCATCAATGACAGAAATGGGAATCCTATCCTTGACTGTCAAATTGTTCAAAGCATGAAAGTCATGACACATGTGTCAAGTTCCTTCTTTCTTGAGGACCATAACAACTAGGGAAGAATATGAACTAGTATTGGAGCAGATGACACCAAAAACTAACAACTCCTAAATGATCTTTTCAATTTCATTTTTTGGGAAAATAGATGGTGGTACGAGCATATAATGGGTGGGAGGGTACCAAGTATTAGGGGAATGGTCATGCTCACCACAGGAATGGGGCAGTTCTTTGGGAGCTTTAAAGATGGATTGGTGCTTGTCTAAGACTAATTGCATGTTAGAAGGAATGGGTCGAGAAGGGATCTCAAAAGCTTGAATGGCATGGAATTTTGCCACAATGCCCGAATGACCTTTTTTAAGAAGCTTTCCCATACGGTTTGAATTGATAATCTTTGGAGATCTCGTTTTATTTCCTTTGAGAGTGTAGTAATGCCTTGTGTCACGGTCTTGGTGAGGAGGCGCCTTGACCATGACTCCACCCATAATGGACAAGCTTCGACAAGACACGACAAGTGGGCTTGACCAAGTAGCCATGACAAGCACACTTGGTGAGTGACCTGACTTGGAAGCACGAAGTTCATCTGATGACATTCGAGAGGTTGGTGTGTGGTGGTCACCCATGTAGGTGACAACTCAGTTGGACTCTTGGGAAAGTAGGTGGAACTAGTAGGCAAGTGGACATGCTTTGACAAGCTAAGACATGGGCGCTATGCAGCACGAGTTGGGAGCTTGATGGGAGAAGCTCGGATCACGACAGGTGAAGTGGGATAGTGGTACGAGACGCATTGGCAAGACCATTTGGAAGTAGATGTGAGGGCACACGACCAAACCCACAAGGGAATAATGCCCACGACAAGCGAAAGCATCGAAGTCAGCAAAAGACAATGTCCAAGGAAAAAGTGGGCACGAGCGTTGGCAATTGGGCACAAACGATTATAAAAGAGCCCGATTAGCGAATCTGCACACCAAGCAAAAGCCCACCCAAGAAGTAGGCGCACTCCTTGGCACGTTGGACGACTATATATGCTAAGGCGTGGAGGCAAGTAAGGCATTTGAAGGAGAATCAAGGAATTCGTCCAAGGAAGTTCGGGCTAAGTCAGAGCATAGTTGATAGGTAGGCATAGTCAAGACGAGTGCACCTCAGAAGGAAGGTATGTCTTGGCAGATGATAGTTTGACGAGCTAGCAAGACGAACTAGGGTGAATTTTGGGCAAGAGTGAACAAGTGTCATAAGAGGTGGACCTACGGATGCTTCAGGACATTAGGAGAAAGAAGACACATTCTTTGGTGTGGGTAGTTCTTTGGGGTTTCTTGAGATGTTGTCGTTTGGCAAGTTCACAAGTAGCAGTTTGCGGATGCTCTTGTTCTGTTGTAACTTGTAAACTCTTTGTCTATGTAAAAATTATTGGGCATGCTCGGTTTGAGGTGCCGACACATATTGTCTTGTCTTTCTTATGTATTTGGTTAAGTGTTAACTGTTAATAAGTGAAACATGAGAATGGGCAAGTATAATAAGCGAATAAGCATAAGTGTATGTGTGTTTTTGTGAGGTCTGTCGGGATTCCAAATCGGGTTGGTCTCACCACCGACAAGGAACCTCGGGTAATTTTGCACGGTCTAACAGGTGGAACGAATCTTCAGTTTCGAGTCAGACTGATAGATCTATGACATCTTGCTTGTTGGAAATTCATGTAAAAAGCATTGAAATCCTTGGTGATAGGGCCTAATGCTTGTAACCATTCAACACCCAAGACAATATCACAACCACCCTTGTTAATACCAAACATTTGGGTTTTGAGGGAATCATCACCCATTTGAAGCCACACATACTGCATCTGGAAACAAGGTAGAAGATGGCGGTGGCATTGCTGTTGCTGTTGTTGCATGGTCATCATCATCGCCCAAAAGCTCTTCCGCCAAGCGCTCTAAAGCTAAGGTTCCATCCTCCAAGTTATGCCCCTCCAGATTGTTGTCCCAAGTGAGATATGATCTATCAATTTTGGCCTGCTCACAGTAATGAGTCAACAACCTCAAGTTGTAATGTACATAAACCAAGCTTTTTGCTCGATTTTCATTTAATCAGTTTCTTTTCATTGAGTGGATGAAGCTATAGGTGCTCCAACACCTTTCTGCAGAGGAACTGTTAACCACTTGTGAAAGCACTTTGACTGCCAATTTATTCAAGCGTGGGCATGTTGAGCCATACATGTTCTGCCATTCGATAGGTGGTGCCCTATCTCGATCTTTGGTTGCATGCAAAGTTCCAAACGAACCAACTTAACTGATGTATTTGCTTAATTCACTGCACAATAAGTCACATTCCTCTTCATCAGGGACCAACTTTTCTATAGCATCTATGTACCCAACCTGTACCTCTGGATCTGTGTGGGGCTTTCTCCTAACCCCACCCCAAGTGCTGGTTTGACCAACCAAGACTGATAATAATATTTTGGTGTTAATACATTATGCGAAGGCATGCAATGGACCGTTGAGATGTTCCCACCTTTTGACCACGTGTGTGAATATGGTCATACAAGATGAGATTTTTTTGTTGAACAATATCTTTAATCCGACCCAGCATGCTATCCATCTGTTCATATACCTCCGCAATCGTCGGTTTATCTGTATTCACAAACCAAATCATGTAATAACTGGGTTTTGTGAACTGCAAAACATACTTGACACTTGCCCAAAACTGACCATCAAGAACAGTGTCCTCCACCTCCTGAACATCAACCTTGTCAGATGTGGATGTAGCCCTATCTTTCAAGACCTGCCATAAATCACTTGATACCATGCTAGTCAATGCCTCACTTACCTTCAAAAGGCGCTTGAAGGTGAGGTGGTAGCTAGCAAATCTAGTCTTTGTTATCTTCAATAGCTCCAACTTTGAGTGATTGCAGAAAATGCCATGGGCATTGCTATGGTTGGTAATAAATCTTATAATGTACTTGCCCTTTTTGTACAGTTCACTGATCCATTTGTAATCATTCTCCTTCAACTTAATGATGTCATGCATCAAAAGATTCAATCTGTGAACCAAACACCCAAACCAAAATATGTTGGGGTATTTATCTTCGATGATTGCTCCCTTTTCCTTACAATTAACAACGTTATCGGTTATGATTTGGATGACATTGTATGGACCTGTTATCACATACATAGTAGCTGGGCTACCATTGTTCTAGAGCAGTCCTGAGCACATTTTTGAGCCAGTCCTTTACTTTGAGATTAGCAGATGATGAGCTTATAGATGATGATCACTCTTATTCAGTGTTTCTAGAGCATGCCGATGGTTAGTTTCATGCCATGTTTGAGCCTCATGACCCTAGATTTGATGACCGAGTTAGCCAGTTTTCATATTTCAAAGTAGAGATAGTGACAGTGCCCATGATGTATAGAAGCATTGTTCAATGCCTTCAAATTGTTCAGATCAAGTGCAGGTATATGACCCAGGTGACATATGGATATGTACACGTGGATTCTAGTTTGCTTTGTTGTCTGTTTTAGTAGTTGGACTTGGTTAATAGTGGTTATATGTTGACGATATTTTATCGGTTTTCATTGAAATCTAAAGTTTAAGTGATATAGTTGCTATGTTCATGAGATTCTTTTGTATACTCATTGGTCATGCCCTACTTTTAGTATGGATTTGGTCATTTCCCTTTTAGGGACACAACTTGCTAGCCTTGGCACCATTTTCACTGTCTTCATCCATTCGTTGTCTTCCATATTTCGTTTAACGCTGACTTGTATCTTGATTGGTAACATCTAGGATTTCCCCCACCTTCACCACTATGTTGGAATAGGTCTCCATGTTTAGAATGTGTCCCGGTGTTGGTTTATGTGATTCTCATCACAGGGATTGTCTTCCTCTAGGTCTTGAACACAAGTAGTCTTAACCAAAAGTGTCTTTAAGCACTAATGCATCAGAACTTAAATGCTATATCTAAATGGATGCCTAGTCAACAAAGTAACAATGTTTTTAAACACTATTGCAAATAAAGTGAATAATCTTCAAGTAGCTAGTCAATTGTTGGAGACACACACTCATCCTTTGTATGATGTAAGGTCATTTGCCCCCAAAGGGCAACAAGGTGGTCACCTCCATTGCACCTATGAACGGTGGCAGGCAATGGAAGTCATATCGAGTCATTATTTGAGGCTTGCAAGGCTATTCAATGCACCTGCTTTTGGAGGATGGCTAGTGAAAGTTGATTGAAATGTTGCAATTAAAGTAAATGCTTAAAAAATAGTCAATGGCCAAAGGATGAGCACTCATTCATTGTATAATGTATGGCTCATTTGCCCGCACAGGGCGAGGCTAACTTATCAGTGCTATGCCTTTGTCATTTTCTGGAGCCCAGAAGGCTTTTTAGGGCACCTGCCTTTGGAGGTTGACTAATATCTTGTCTTAAGCAAATAAATGTTTTGACAGATTACTTGTCTAGAGTTTAGTGGAGCATTCTCATTATTCCACCCATATATGATACACCGATTCCACCCATATATGATCACCGCCATTCCCTATTGTTCACTTAATCCAACTTATGTGTTGTGTGGATCCCCTTTTCCTTCAGCCTAGACGCTGACAATGTCGAGTGTCAAGTCATTCCCATGGCCTTACCTTGTTTTATTCACCTTCACCCTTGACTAGCAAAATGGCCAAATCTGTAATAGATTATACACTTGAGGTTTTTGTTTATAGTGACTGATTACTTTGATTTAGATCTATTATATATATGTATTGTGCTTATAATCGCCAATAGAAGCCACTTGTACTTTAGTCATGCTACTAACATAGATAATTGAACACGCTTTATCCATCTTGTACCTTGCAGTGTTAGATATTCTCATTTGGGTCATTGATTGGACCATTTTTGACTTGGTCAACCTAGTTTGACCAAGTCAATAGTAGGGTTTGGGATGAGTTTTGGCCTATGGTGGTTGATGTTGATTATTTATGGTCTATTAATGTCCATTAGACATTCATGCTTCAGATGGTGATTTATCATGGTGGCTTGTGTTATTATTGTGGTTATCAGGCTATCAACATTTACAGGCTCTATTATTATTATTATTATTCTGGTATGGATGGGGCCTTTGATGTATAATTATAATGGACATATGGTGTATGAGTACTCATCCCATGTGGATTTGGATTTTATGATTTCATTGGTGCACTCAATTTTCAGTTTCAGGCATTTGTACTTGATATACAGATTATTTTGTCATCTAGCAACTGCTTATTTTAGTAAATTAAAATAAAATGCTTTTCAGTGATTATTTGGTTCTCCTAGGGTGCTACAAGGGCACATAGTGTGTAGCTAGTCGATATTACCATATTGCTATAGTGCTGGATTCATTTCTACACTCAGTTGGTGCCCAGGTTCAGTCAACAGTGAGATATGAGCATTTATATTTCTTTGTGGCAGTATTTCGACATATAAAAATAATGAAAATGGCTAATGAGGAAATCGATTCGGGTAAATGAGGCAAGGAATTGACATGGAATTGGTCCAAGGCATATTGTTGATGTTATCTTCACCTTTCGACGTTAGTTTCTTTCTTCATGGGGTCCACACGTCCTAGCATTCACCATTTGAGGCGTTTATTGCATTATGAAGGGGCCACGACTTAGTGACTTTACTCACTTTATGTTATGATTATTGATTATATCTTATGATTGTGCCATGCACTCATGCTAGAGAAGGACATGTTACACCTGCTAGCCCCACCATGTGCTATGTTATGATTTATTGTTATCTTTTATGTGGCGTGCCCCCCTTGGGTGTCTTAGAGAGAGTGCGCCCCCTTCTATTTTTGAGTTGATCCATGTATTATGTATTCGACTAATCTTAGCTGTTGATTTGATTTGATGTATCTTTTGATCTCAACCATCTATACTTTTGAGAGTAGGGATTTTGTGTTACATAAATAATAATAATAATAATAATAAATACATAATACATAAACAACATATTAATTAATAACAACTTATAATTACTATTACCGAAGAGGACATGACTCCTCCCAATAGGTGCCTAAGCCATATTTAAAGGCAGGCTTTCATTTGTAAACTATCATTAATCATTTTATTCAATATGTATTATTTAATATGAAGATGGATCTCTTCTTTATTCAGATACAGATTCTTCCATAACACACGGATTCAATGCTGCAATGGGATCAGAGCCCTTTCTTGGGCTTGATTTCGGGCCTTTGGCCATCAATTTTATTTCGTAAAAAGAAAGTAAAAAGAAAGAAAGTAAAAAGAAAAAGAAGTAAAAAAGAAGAAGAAGACAAGAAGATCCATAAAAAGGGGAAAAAAGAAAGAACGAAAAAAAACAACATTTGGTTTATAAAACCAAACCTTGTTTTATAAACCACACAAGGTTTTATTAAGCCCTAATTCCCACATTCACCCCAAAATATAAACTATATATATGTATAATATTATTATTATTATTTATAAACTAATAATAATAATTATCAATATTTTTTAATAGATAATTGGATTTATTATTAATGAATTATTAAAATCTTACATTAACCATGAAGTCATTTAAAGAAGAATTGGATGAGATCTTCGATCGATTTATGAGGAAAATGGAAGTACTTGACCGTAAAGAACAATCGAATGAAAAAGCTATTGGCAAGACCTTCAATGAAATAAAACAACAAAGCGAACTAGAGGCCTCCCAAGACAAAGACTTGGAAATTAAATTCCAATCCAATTTTCAAGACTTGCAACAAAAACATGGTAAAGAACACAAAAGTGATGGAATTGATGTCTTGGACATTAAATTGAATAACACAACCAATTCCATATCACCATCCAGTTTTCATGTCAATAAAGATGAAAATGTGCCCATAGGTGTAACGGAAAAAACACTTACACAATGTTCTCAACCACTTTTGCCAGATAAATCTAATGATTTGATTTATGGCGTTGAAAGTCGTGGAAGTAGTCAATACCTACTTAAACATGATGAAAGAATATATGATGGTTCTACAAACACAAGTGTAGATTGCTATGCAGACGCGGTGCTCTTTTCAATTGTTGGTTACATTCCAAATAATGTTGAATATAGTCGGCCCATTGTTGTCAAACCAGATGACACATGTTTGGGAATTGCAAAAAATGGAAGTGAAGATCGACAATTCTTCATAAATGGAATCCAAGAGACGACGTGGAAAACCATTAAGTACAAGTTGTATAGTTTCAAAAACTCACCAAGCAGAAGGGATTACAACACAAGTTCCAGAATCATGTCCACAACGAAATCGATTCAAGATTGCAGTGTTCTAGTAATCACTTCAAACACAACCCGTAATAAGAGAGCATCAACACTCTCAACTTTGAGGACAAAGCTATCCTTAAGGGAAGGACAATGTTACATAAGTGATAATAATAATAATAATAATACATAAACAACATATAAATTGATAATCAACTAATAATTACTATTATTGTAAGCGGACATGACTCCTCCCAATAGGTCCCTAAGCCATATTTAAAGGTAGGCTTTCAATTGTAAAATATCATCAATCATTTTATTCAATATGTATTATTTATTATGAAGATGGATCTCTTCTTTATCCGGATACAGATTCTTTCATAACATATGGATTCAGTGCTACATTTTGTATTGAGAGATCTATATATTGAGATGATCTCTCATTGTAAAGGGACGTTTGGCTCTTAAGCTCTCGGATTAATAAAATATTCTTGCAAAAACTCTTGGAAGATTTGTCGAATGTCTTGTATGGAGATTGGAAAGTTTTATTCTCTCTAGCATTCTTGCGGGTCTATGCATTTCTAACACATTTTGTAGGGTGCCATCCTCAAGGAAGCAATTTGGTTGGGGCGCTATTGTGTCCGAGTTCCATAGCATTCTCTCAAGTCACCATTGATTTAGGGAGTATCTTTATTGTGTCTTGTGGCCATGTTGATGTTCTTTGATTCATTTTCTTCATCATTTTGTCTCTCTTTTGCAAATCGATTCTTACATTGTAGATCTCTTTTGTAGGAGGAAGGCACACTTGGCATCTTGGAGGGATAACGATTTCACTTGGAGAGGCATAAAAAACGCTCGTAATTGATTGGAAAGGGAAGATTATCGCCATACAAGGCTAGTAGCAAGTATTTCTAGGTACGTTTGCATGTATTTTTTTTTTCCTTCTGGGGTTTAATCCAATTGTCACCACAAAACCCTCTCCTTTCAAACCCTCTTTTTCTAGATCTGATAGACTGGGCACTTATTTGACTATGACCATAAAAACCCACTTAGGAATAAATATTAAAACACTAGATCTAAAGTTTCGACATAATCCGACTCCATTTACCCTTGGATCTAGCACTAGTCATCTCTTGGTGGGACACCCTCCTTGGGCTTTTGGTCAATTCTTCAGATCTATTAGTTGGGATGCTTGAACCCTCCTCAAATCCACAGATCTATTCATCAAGCACCTATATCTAGTCATTAGACATCTTGATCTACTCTTTTGGGTTCACTTTGCCCTCGTTTGCATAAACCCTAGGTGGATCTAATTTGGGTATTCCTCATTTGAACTAGATCTATATAGATCTACTACCTTAATCATCTTGTGGTATATTTCAATTCAAGTTGGATAATTTTCTCTTGCCTTAAGCCTCTCCAACTAGGCCCTAACCTCATCTACCACATTTATCTTTCTTGATCTATATTCATTTACTCATAGTTTGTCTCTTGTATCCATTGTATGTCCCTTGGAGCACTTTGAGTAGATTCGCTAACCCTCATAAGTTAGTAGGGTTTCCCCCTTGGTCATTCTATGGATTGATCTAAAGTGACAAGAGACCATCCAGTGTGACAACTACCCCTTCTTCGTAGTGGACTAGGCCCTTGCGGTGTCACTTGGTTAGCTACCTCACCTCTACCTTCTCGGATAGGATACCTTTAGTGGGTAGCTACACTTTGAGTGATAATGAGACCAATAGTTTCAATGGTTTTGAGTAGGAGTTCTGCAATGTTCATGTCGGTCTTGAATTTATTTGAGTAGTCATGGGTTGAAAGGAAGACTGCATTAGAAGCAGACACACCAAGAGAATTTATCAATGGCTTGCCTTTTACATTTGTCCAACCATCTGATACAATTGATACCCCCTACGTATTCAAAGCATTTGTGAATTTCCCCAAAGCATTTTGGATATTGGCTTTTTCCTTGTCAAGCCCCATGGTTCTAGCTTTTTTGTCATACCTAGGGCTCTTCTATCATGCTGGAGCAGTGCAGATGGCCTCTACCATTTCATGCCAATATGGTGAGCGAAAAACATTGAATGGTATGCCACATGCATTGAGAAACCATAACACTTTTGCATCCACATCATCCTTGCCACCATAGTTAAGGAAATATGATATTGTCTTACGTGACCCCATGGGCGAGAATCCACTACCTTGGGTGGATGGGTCTCCAGTTCTAGGTGAGTTTGAGGGGTCTTGGTCAACCCTTGATTCTTTTGATTTGTTTTGTGCTTCAAATTCTTCCTTCTTAAAAATGGCTCTTTGTGTTCACTGTTGATGGCACATTTGGGCAAACACAAACTCCTATAGGTTTGTTTTCATTACATGGCATGTGCCCACATATATGTCTTCTCACATGGGTAAAAGAACTTGTGTAAATCCTGTTTACAATGTGGGCAAACAAATTTGGTTGTTCCACCCCCTTTGGTTCCTCCCTGCTTTTTGACAAATTTCCACAAGGGTGATGGGAAAGAAAGATTAATTCTAGGAGTTAAATGTGAAATGGATTAAAACCTTAACAATGAGCTACTGCAAAATGACTTATAATAACAACAACATTGATAATTCAAACACCATTCATGACAATATACGGAATTTGATTTAACCATAAAAATGAGGAAGACCAGTGCCAGTGAATATGGAGTGCTTGTGTGTATGGGTTGCTGTTGTAGTCTCAATGAAAGTATTGCAGTGTCTTGTTGGTAAGTTTTAAGATTTTATTAGATGAGTTGATTGAGTGGGTTAATTTTGGGTCTGGCCCAATAAGGCAAGCTCTCTTGAAATGAGCGCTAAAGCGACTTTACCAAGTGTCCAACAGAGCTAGGCATAACCTACTTGGAGTAGCCCCTTGACTCTGTGGTATTCACCCTTTGCGATCTCCCGTTTTTTCAAGAAGTAGGCTTATATAGATTTTCCTATTATTCTAGTCACTCGTATCCCTTTCTAGTACAACCAACTGATCAGACAAGCTGCAGCAGTGCATAACATATGGGGAAGGAGCCTTCGTTGATTTTTATTGCAAGCCAATGTGAAGTTTATTAAATAACTACTTACGGCTGCGAGCCTCTTTCCCCCTTTCGGGATACTCGGGAGAGCACAATCGAGTTAGATTTAAAATGCTACAAGAATTAACAAAATGAAATTGTTTTTTAATTATTCCTACCATGAATTTCTTTCCCCTTTCGTGTAACTCGAGAATCCGTGGGTTAGTATTTCGTTTCCTTGAAACAAAATCAATAACTAAATAAGAAAACAAAACTAAACTAAAGAAAAAAATCAAACCATGAAAATTACGCCGACACAGATTCCCCCAAAGGGGATGGGGAGTGGGCTCTTGGGAGCCTACTCAAAACTTTATTAAACCTTTTACAACCTTTTGAGAATTCCACTTTGGTCCTTTTAGATCGGATTCAAAGGCTTCCAAAATATTAAAAAAATTGATTTTTGTGAAGAGGGGAGCTCTGTTGGGCTTTTGATGTTTAATTTCTTGAAATTTCGCCAGAGTTTCCTCCTCCTTTTTCGCTATACCTGCAAAAACAATGATGAAAAGAATGTGAAAGACGCCCAAAAACAATTTAAGAGCGTCTTGGGAAAGTCTACAAAAAAGGTTAAAAAAATTCCAGGTAAAACTAGCTAAAAATGACTAAGGCAAGCTAGGAAGCTTCCCTTCTTAGGATCTTTGCTTGTTTCTTTAGAAGAATGGCAAGCAAATCTCAAGCACTAAATGCCAAATGAATGAATTGAAAACTGTTTAATCTTCTTAATCAAGTACTTTTAAATTTCAACCTTAAACTTGTGAAAAGAAAGCTAGATCTAGTATTTTAAATAAGAACCTTACTTACTCAATAAGATCTAGACTTGGGAATTTAAATCTACTTTAGATACGTCTTTGAAATGTAGGATCTAAGCAAGGTAACAATAACCAAAGTAAACTTGAAATTTTTGGATCAAGAAGTGATATAACTAGATGGAGCAAGAAGTAGAAAAGGGATGGTGACGCCTCCTTTGGTGAGATAAGAGGGATGATGCTTTTTCTTTCAAAATTACTGGAGAAGAGGGAGAGCCCACTCGCTCATCAGATGCTCCAACCTAGGTTTCGTGTAAAATACCTTCAACAAAATGCAAAGGGTATTAAAAACACTTGTGTGAAATGATAGCAAGACAAGCAGTATTACAGATCCAAAAAAGAAATCACTTGATACCTGGTAGTCTCATATATTTCACAATAAGAAGTAACCTACCAAGAATCACTTCCTATTCTTACCGAAATGTAAATTTCCTTACGAAGACAAGTAATCCCAACAATGGCAAAATATGAAAGAAGTTGATACAAATTACCTCAATGATTTAGCATAAAGACAACATCAACCAAACATCTATGGATCCCACACTGAAATTGCCTCCAAAGCTTTTTTATTAACCATACTCAAATTTTTTTACAACATATGCAAGCATAAGTTCAACCTTCTGATCTTTTACAATGAAGAAGTGACCTAATTAAATAGGAAACTCCAACGCAGGGGGCGCTTCCATGACCGAGAGAGAACTGAAGAGTTATAGAGTAAAAATTAGATCTTGATTGAGATGAATCCAAGGAGAGGGTGCCACATCTCCAAAGGAGATGTGCCCCTCACCAAACTTGCCACCACTCCATGCAAATGGGTGACACACAAGACAAAACATCAATCAAGAGAGGGGGTGCATCCTTTACTCAATGAAGTCGCCACCTCTCAAAATAATCACCAAACAATTCACCCTCACCTTCAATGAACTCACCTTTGGACTTCAGTTCAAATGCCAAGGTGTCACACTTTTATTTGCTACCTATCCATGCGACTTCAAACTTGGAGGATGGCACATTGTTTTAATTTGATATAATTCGCTAGCATGGAGACTTATCCAAAAGTGACGTCTTACCCATGGAATGAGATCACCCATCATGGGGGACAAACATTCCACCTTTTACCCACATGTTTCTTTGACTTTTCTTACTGTCTTTTAGTCAATTTGTTGCACCTTTAACATTAAACTGACATTTTGATGCATCTTTAGCAAAAAATGACTAAGTGACATTTAATCTCCTGAAGCATATGAAAATTGGGCCTCGACGTAAAAAGTATGCTTTGAGTATTAAAACGAGCATCCCCATGCCAAATTCTGTCTCTCGATCAAGTTTTTATGCCATTTACAATTCTTTTAATTAAACCATTAAAAAATGGCCTAAAAAAGCGGAAAACAAATATTTTCTTGGAATTGAACAAAAACCTAGGGGGACTTAGCACATATCCATATGATTCAATATTGATGCCTAGCATGCTCATATACATTGACGCTTAGACTCTAATAACCTCCTAAGGCCTAACCACCAAGACGACTACCCCAACTTTGGAGGTATGAGTGAAAAACTCAAAAATTATTAGTCGTTTGTTCAACAACCAATGATTATCAAGGGAAAACCACTCTGGGCTAGTCAGATTGATATCTAAGTCTAGGAAGCTGAGTCTTTTACATTCAACTCTCATGCTAGCACATTTATTACAATTTCCCCAAGGGGTTATGAACATGTGGTACAAAAAAAGGGTCAAGAAGGTTTGATGGACTTTTGAGTTTTGAATTTGAACAAGTACTTTGTTCATCTTTGTTGGCTCACTTGAAAGTCCGACTGAGTGCAACTCAGGTGGTAACACCTGCAATAGAATGAGGGAGGATGCATGGGAAAGAGTAGGAGAGGAACATCTACATTCTAGATTCTAAGCATTTAGATATAGATCAATCATCAAACTTCAAAAGTTCAAACACAAAGGAAATCAACAAGAAAGGGATTAGACTTTAAAGTTTAGAGCCTACCTCCTTGGCTCTCCAATGGTAGTGTGTGACAACCTTCTTCAATCTCCAAGGACCAAGAAAACCACAAGCTTGATGGCAACCTTCTATTCTCCTCTTCTCTTCTCCTCTCCTCTCTTGTCTTGTCTTGTCTTCTTTTCTCAAGCAATGCAAAGTGAGAATGAATGTGTAGAATAGGGCTTTATCCCCCCCAATCCTTTTTTCCTTCCCTCCAACAGTCCAATCATGGACCCCACCTCTTTCTCCTCCTCATTTCTGCAGGTTGACGTGGAAGCGGCCACTGAAGCGACGAGAATCCATTTTAGGAAGCGTGAGAAACATTTTTAAGTGGTGCCGAAAGTGAAGAGGAAGTGATATGGAAGCGATCGCTTCCTATTGCTTCTGTAGTGATTCCACATAGAGGCAGGGAGCGTCGTTTTCATCACCAAACCGCGCTCTTGAAAAATGCTTCCAAATGAAAGCGATATGGAAGCGAGCTTTGGGCTAGTTTCGGGCGGAGTCCTGCTTCCGGAGCGGGGGCGCTTCCCCCAACACATATTTCGAAGTTTTTCACAGCATGGATATAATAGTGTGTTTCTTGGGTGACTCAACGATGAATAAAGTTAAGTGCTACCACTATCAATTAAGACGATGACCTTGCAATGTTTAAGGTAGCCAATTAATTTGAGGGTTCGGGGGGCAGAAAGACCGGTCAAGACATGCAAATTGATCTAGGGTTCCTCCTTTTTGACAGATCAGGATAGGGAATATCTTCTACCAGTGTATGAGGGACTTCATGGGTTCTCAATGTCCTCATCATAAATGTCCTCTGAAATAGCCATAAAGAGTTTATGCTCCATACGTTTATGTCTAGGGGAATACTTCTCATCACAGTTGTAGCAGAGACCTTTGAGTTAGCGCTCCGCCATTTTAGCTCAAGTTAACTTTTGTATCTTGAGAGGTGGGTAGGACGAGGAAGGATTAGTGGAAGGGAAGCTAGGTGTACGAGGACAAGGAATGAATGGGGCCTTTTTTGTATTTAAGCGTTCATCACATTTTGGGATTCTTTAGCTCTTTTAGTGGATCCAACCAAGTAGTAGGATGATCCATTAAGACTTATGCATGGATCTCTTCTTTTAAACCACTGATGAAACATTCCCTATTAAAAGTATTGGACACGCCTTCAGTGCGGATGGCTAGCTGTTCAAAAGATGAGAGATGAAATCTTCGATTGTGCTGGATCATTTGAGCTCGTCCAACTGCCCCAAATAATGTGTTTGTTTCAAAACGTTCATATAGATTGAAAACAAATTGTGTCTAAGCAATATAACCCTTGTAGGATTTCTTGTGTCATTGCCACCATTGCCAAAGTTCGGGATCTAAATATAAGACACCCACTCTAAGTTTCATCAAATCATCTGTGATAGCATGCAAAGAAAAGTAATGTTTCATTTGAGTGACCCAGCCTGTGGGGTTTGACCCATCAAATTTGGTGAGATCGAAAACAAATTGTGTCCAAGCAATATAACCCTTGTATTGTTTCTTGTGTCATTAGTACCATTGCCAACATTCTAGATATAAATATAAGACACCCACTCTAAGTTTCATCATATCATTTGTGATACCATGCAAAGAATAATAATGTTCCATCTGAGTGACCTACCTTGTGGGGTTTGACCCATTGAATTTGGTGAGATCAACTATAGAAAGTCTGTGCTACATGTGAGTCATTTGATTATGGATAAGTGGAGTGGAGTCAGGCCCATCGGGATTGGATGAATCAACTCCTTCCTCATGGGAAGATTGTTTTGTATCTGGATATCCTAAAGATGATGAAGAAAAGAGTGTCATTAACTGGTTTAATTGGTCAAAAAGTGACTCCAATTTGGTAACCTTGCCATGGATGTTATCAAGATTTTACTAAGTAGAGGAGTGGTTGTGGTTTAAGTTGAAACTCATCATATAGTGTTTCCTAGCGGGGAAATTTTTGGGAGCTCACCTCTTCAAGTGTTTGCTATTGGAGGAAATGGGTCCACAAAAGGGGGTACCGAAGAGTGGTACCAAGGGGATTCACACAATGCATGGGTTGTGGTGAAATAAGGGTGTAGGAAAAACCTAGACTCCCTTCTCTCTCTTTCTTTCTCTGTCTTTCTCTTTCGTTAATTTACTGGGCTTCCAGGGTCCTACGGGTAAGGATGTGTTAGGTGCTATAGTTCTCTGATATACTTGCAGGGTCCAACAATAGTACTCGACTCAATCTCTTAGGGCACCAACTAATCAGGCTCGACCATATTCTTAGCCATACAACCTGACTACCTAGGTACTAGAGAATAATCTTCCTTAATGTTGTGCTCAGTGCCACTAAAGTAGTAAGATGGTTGATCGGATTATCTACAATTGATTTCAAGTTACATAGGGGACTTTCAATATACTTGAGGGTATGTGGAAGTGAAATTTCGTATACTGGTGCTGTCTAATGCGATACTACTCAAAGGACTACCCATAGATGTTACACCGGTGTCTAACAAATGTGACACTAAGTACCAATTGTATTCTTTGAAGTTTGTGTTTATGCTTCCCCAACTGTAGGTTTACCCACTGAATGACAGATCACTGTGTTATTTATAGAGGCTGGAAAATGTCTCTAGCCTAAAAGAACATTTTAAAATTTTCAGCTTAGTAAAGTGCTTTGGTCTCTATGAGGCTACCTGGGAGTTGGAGGGTGCCATGAAGGAGGCATACCCATTTTTGTTATAGTTTTGAGACAACATTGAGTCTAGTGTGTTACTTTTCAAGTTGTATGAGGGTTACACTCATGATTTTTTTCACAACGGATGGGGTTTGCAAGATGGCATCTATGGACTAGGGTACACAACTTCATGGAGCTTCTTCCCTTCCTCACAATTTTTTTTGCACCTATATGCTTGGAGATGGTACTATCATTTGGTTGAGTTGGTGTTTTGAATTGGAGGAGACTCATTTCTCCCTTTTAGATTATCATGTTTAGTTGTTTTGTACTCCATATTTCATGCCTTTGCTTGATGGATCACCTCGTTGGTATATGTTTCATGGCTGCTTATTTCTTCATATGATTTATGTTGACATCATCTTGTTCTAGGAGTTTCCTACTGAGTATTGATGGATTAGCAGTGACATTTCATGATTCTAGTGCGTGGTGGTGTTATATTATTGGTTTCTTGCTTTGACGGGGTTGTTTTTATCAAGAGGGAACTCATATCTACGATTTGTTTCTATAGATCTTGCACAATGTTACCCCTCATATTGTATGAGGGTTACACTTGTGATTTCTCTACATAGATCGAGCTTGTAGAGTGATTCATTTCATGAAATGGGGCACATGTGAGATGTTGCTCTCCTTTGATTGATTTGATGCTTGTTAGCTGCTAGTAGGTATTGAATGGGGTCTCTTCATGGTGTTTTGATGGATGACATAACATTCTCCTTGTTACAGCTCAATTTGACACTTTAGTGGCAAAGTCCCAATCCACTAGTGTTTCAATAGCAACTATGGAACACTACTACCACCGTCACCTTAGTTTGAGTCTTACCACGTTTTAGGCCACTTCTAGGCCAAGGGAGGCTTCCTTATCTAGTCTAAGAGGATCTTAGGATGTTTAACGTTGTTTAAGATCTAGAAGTACATAATCAAGTTAAGCAGCCCACAAAGATAACTCAGCAAATTGCATGTAAGATGATTAAAAGATAAAGTGTTCCATAAACATTTGCTCAAAATAAAATATTCATGGACTTGAAGAAGATAACTTGCAGAAATAAGCCATCAATGTACCATAATAATTAAATGATAAAATGTCTTCAAAATAAATGTCTCATTGCCTCAAGTCATCCACAAGTCATTGTTATTAATAGTGACGATTAACACTTGATTAGTTTAGAAAATTATTCTTTTGAATGAAGCCCTCCTGGAGGGATAAAGATCTCTGCAAAAGGGTGCCACTTAAACTTTAGTAAGTTGTCCACCTAGGTTGTAGTGACTTGTGTCACTTTAATCGAATTGGTTTACTGCAAATTCCACAAACTTAAGAGTTGTTAATTGTTGAAATTTTAGAGTTGGAGGAGTTTTAACACTAGTAAACTTTAATGCATGAACATATAAACTTAGATTCATAATAGTACTGCTCGATAAAATGTAAACTATAATAAAACAAAAACATAATTTTCATCTCTTTCAACTTAATGCTCTATTAGTCACTGCGTTAACGTTGGTCCTTGAGAATCATCAAATGCCATGTACAGTAAAAATAATGTACAATATATATCAGCAGTAAGGAATCATAACCAATATTTGAATCAGCTTTATACCCAGATACTTTAGGTTGATCTTGTCACCAAAGGGACAAGTCAACCAGGCAAACAATTTATATACCTTGAGAGAGAGCCTAGGCTGACAAAGGACACACATACATGCTGAGTAAGGATGCAGTCACATAGTCCAGAGACACACTATCATACTTTGCACAGTCATACTCTACACAGTCAAGCTGGGGAACTCCAGTCCACATATAAAAACAAGCATGCTGGGTAGAACCCCACAATCCCGATGGGAAAGGCCACAGTCTGCACATAAAGGATGAACCCATAGTCATGATGGGAAAAGCCACAGTCTGCACATAGGAAGCAACACGCAGAGGGCAAGAGAAATATCATACGGTGGATCGGGTCACGTTAGCGGAGAAGGAGGAGTCCAGTCACTCTAGAGGAAGAAAGGGGAAAGGTCATGTTGGTGGAGCAATAAACACGATGTTGAGTAATGTAGATGTTGCTAAGCAATAATCACGTTGTTGAGCAATATACAGTCATGTGAATGGGAGCGCTAGGGCAGAGACAATGCTAAGAAGAAATCCCAGTCACGCTAGCAAAAGTCAGACAGTAGAAGAGTCACACGAGGAGATTACAGTCATGCAGAAGCAATCACGTGGAGAAGCAATCGGGACAAGCAAAACATTCACACGGAGATAAGGCCACGGGACACAGTCAAGTTGGCGGACCAAAGACACCGCAGATGGAGCAGACCCTGCAGGCAGAATAGTCGCACGCGGACAGTGATGCGATTACAGCATCAGTTGTAAGAAGGAGAGTCACATTGCAGAGAACGGTGATCAAGCCAACGTAGGAGGAACCTAGTCCAGTCACGCGGGGTCATGCGTAGAGTGGAGGAGCCATCACACGTGGAACAAGTAATCACAGGATAACCAATCATGTGGGGTCACAGGAAGCCAGTCATGTGGAGCTGCAGAATAGCGAGGGTAGCAGTCATGTAGGGAAAACCATGCTAGAAAAAACACGTTGAGTGAACAACCACACGGAGGGAAAGGAATCGCGGGTGCAAGAGAAAGGATTCAGTCATGCTCCACGGTCCGCAAGGATGATGTGCAAGAGAGACACGGGGGTGCGAATTTCATAACCTTGTCTTAACCTTAAGATACGGTAAGATAAAATGGTTCAAGATAAAAAAAAATAAAGGTCCAATAGTCCAAAGCAATAAAGTGAATAAAAGGTCCAAAGGTTATATAACCATAGGTTATATAACCATAAAGTAAATGGTATCCATAAAGTTAAATGGTCAAAGGTTTTATAAACAAAACCATAAAGTAAATGGTTAAAGGTTTTATAAAAAAAACCATAAAGTAAATGGTCTAACCAAAAGAATAGTGTACCACAGAAACCCATAAGGTGAGAGTCATCATGGCAAGGGTATACACACAATAAGAGTTCTAGGACCAAGTAAGATAAAGGATCATGAGTCAACATGGGAGGTCACAATAAAACAACCCACAAACCCACAAGATCAGGGTGAACCATATAAGGTGGACAAACAAGACCAATAATTTTTTCTCTCTCTCAATGTACATTGTTTCGATATTTTATCATCACTGTATAAGGGGAAGATCCAAACTGGATGGTACGATCCTTTGGTCCTTAATACTGCTCCTAAGGGTTAGATGCTAGTGACATCATGAAGGGGTGACTAGTCCCTTGAGAAGCAACCTAGTAGTAATGATTAGGAGAGAGGACATCACACATCTTCCATTCTTAAAGAATGGGTCTCAGCTTTAGGCTGAGTTTCAGTCCCGGACTGAATAAAATTCCTGGTAACTGACTAGGTGCCTCCATTCTCCCAGAGAATGGCTCTTAGTACTAACCCGAGCTTCAGTCCTACACTGAATCATGTTGATCAACTCCTGGACCCTGACCGGGTCCTCCATTATCCTGAAGAATGGTCCTCAGTACTAAGCTGAGCTTCAGTTCCAGACTGAAAGTTGATCAACTACTTGCAGGACCTACTTGGACATCGTGTCCTTGGTCCCAGACCAAAATATGTCTTTGCCTCTACCTGCAGGTTCAACTTGGACAATGTGTCCTTGGTCCCAGACTAGAATACCCTAGAGGCATATAGGGGCCCTAGCCACATGCTAGGGGCGTTGCCATGGCTTCAACCTGCTTGGTCCCATACCAAAAACTCCAGGAGACTACGGGGGGCCCTAGGGTACTGTCTAGGGTCTTTCTCTGCCCTAGTTAACTGACTAGTGTACCATCCTTGCTGAGAATGGGTCTTGCAGCTGCACTAACTTTAACATTAATTAGATTTGCCACTATTACATTCAATGTCCATGAGTATCTACTATCAATCAACATTAAGATAATTACTAAAAAATGAGATTAAAACTTGCACTTAGTAACCATGAACAATTTAGAAAATCAAATAGTTAAGTGCTGAAGCAATATTCAGAAAATTAAATAGTAGCTTAGCATTTAATTAGGCATCCCATTGACATCAACATGCTGTTATTTTATTTTGACAGTAGATCAGAATTTTTTCGAAAATTAATTGAGTGTGAAACTTGATAAATACATCATTTAAGCATTCACTTGTCCAATATTGAGAAATTACTAGAATTTAAAGTCTTGTTGTCAGAATCATTAAAGACACAAATCAGCAAGGAAATAACTTCTAAAACTCAGATTTAAACTTGGAAAATTTTCATAAATAAAAATGAAGCATTAGATCTGAATTTTATGTGTTAAGCCACTATAAACAGTATGTTCCAGAGTCATAAACAATAAATTCCAGTCTTAAATATGCAGAAAATAATTTCTAGAAATATTTTAAATGATCCAAGTGACCTTAAAAAACAATCAAACCCTCACAAAAATTATTGGATGTAGCTATCAAATTATTGGTGAGATTTATGCATGCAAAACCTTCTTAAATGTGAAAATTTTAGGATTTATTTGTTTCTGGAATTTACTCTAAAACTGCGGAAACTAGAAAATAAACCTACAGGGAATTTAAAAACTTACCCTAAAATTTTAAAGAAAAATTAAGAAATATTCCTATAAAATCACCAAACTATTTTTTGTATTTTTTCCTACTTGTTCTTTTTTTTATAAACCAAATTTTATCTACTTTTTACCCTAAAACTAAAGATTTTTTTTCAGAAAATATGGTTTGAGAGATGAAGAAAAGATTAGCGCCTTCTAGATTTGTTGGGCTATGGGGTCCTAAATCCTTCAACTTGAACCTTGTTTGAATATGCTTGCTGTTGAATTCCTGCAAAAGTAACATGACAAACTCCACCACAAACAATTGGTTTCACTTGCTAAATTTATCAAGGGCGGGCAGCCATGCATGCACTTTCAATCCACTTGTCTAGCTCACACACTCACCTATATTACTTGTTGGATATCTCTCATAAGATGCAACATATATTAGCATATAATTAACCATGTAGCATACCACTCTTCAATGGACTAACAAATAGAAATGACAATGAATAAATTTAGACACTTTACCTTAATTAGAAACACCAAGTTGAGCTCCTCATGAGGACACCAAGAGACAAAAGCCAAAGATAGAAAAAGTATAACACTATTATTTTTCAAGATCGCCAACAAATAAAAATGAAGAGTGAACTCTCTTATACAGGAGAAAAACTCAACTTCTAGTACAATAAAATAATAATATCATGTCCAATACTCTAGATCTAATTTAAGAATGCTCCAAAAGAATAAAATAACGCTGAAACCAACACTATCCAAATTGAGGTAGGGCACACTCATCAAATGGTCAAGAGAATGAGTAAATAGTAACAAATATCCCCAAGAAAGGGAGCGTTCCAACTTCCAACAATAATGGTCCAATGCTCAACAAGAAGCCCCATCAACCTAGGGCGCTCCAACAAAACATGGTCAAAGCCATCAGTGAGTGCCAAAACCAAGGAGAAACCCCACACGTGTGGACAAACTAGCTCAAGAAGAGGTCCAATATGCCAACGACTAGGGTCCAAGTGATGAAATGAGGTCCAAACAAGTTCAAGGTAGCCCAACAACCTCAAACGTGTGGCATAGAAGCACCAAATAAGCTCAACGAACTCACATGTGTGGCATGAAAGCTCTATCAACAACAATGAATTTGCTCTAAGTGGTATGAAATGATGTGATAAGTGATGTCCTAGGTCAAAGAAGTGTCTAAGACATCCACACGTGCCAAATAGTGAGGGTCTCCATCATGAGGAAAGGGGTTGACCCCATTTCCTAGCTAGGAAATATAACATGAGATGTCCTCCAAGTGTAGTGCCCTATCAAAAATGCCTATTAGCCATCAATAAAGTCCAAACATCAAAGCACATGTGTAATAAATCCCCTCTAGTGAATTAATAAATAAACCAACATCAAAATATAGGCAATGTTAGTCCAACACAATAATAATACACAAAATGTACTTTACAAAAGCGCTGTCCCTAAGTAACTCATCGGTTAATAATGTTTACTTATCTAGTTTAACATTGGTGTGACCCTTAGAACCCTTTTACATGTGAGACCCTAAATTAACATGTAGATTTTAATTTTCTTGAGTCAAGTGAGGGTATATGAAATGAAACATGTACATATAGGGAAGAAAGGGGGTCTTTGTGATATTACTATCATAGCAACATAAGAGTGTTTGGTCTATCCATAATGTTCAAGAGCTAGGACGTTTTGATTTTTCTTCCACATGTGTGCTTAGGAAGAGATGTCATGGGTCATCCATTCTCATGCCTTCATATTCCGATCCCTTTTATTTTTATTTTTCTCTTGATATTTCATTTAGCCCTTTTGTTGGCTTAATCCCTTTTTCTTTAGATATGACTTAGACAACTTGGGACAAGGGAACCTAGATTTTGCGATGTGGAGTATCTCCCATGATATGTTCCATTTGCATTTAATTTATTCAACATCTTCTTTTTTGAGAGTACAAGACTCTTTTGATTTTGATAAAGGCATTCATTCATTGGAAATAGTAGCGAGACCATCTATTGTCACTTATAATAGATTATTTACAAAGGGGAAAGTGAAGGGGGTGGGTGAATTGGCTTAAATGGATGAAAATGGCTAGGTAATATTGTTTGTGTGAGATGGATGAAATCACATTGACTGAAGTTCACCAATGTACACATTAACATCAAATAACACACTTATTAAATTAAAAGAGAAACACTAAGGTTAGACTAAGACAATTAGATAATCAAAGTGTGTGAGTCATCATGAAAGTGCAAGTGTAATATCTCATGCTAACATACCATCATGCTAGAAAACATGTTAAGTAAACATGAAGGTTAGAGATACCACACACTATGGGTGATGTTCCATCTCTTGTTAGGCATATCATGGACCCTGGACCATTTGGAACATTGATCTATAGTGCAACCATAGATCTCCTCTAAGGACAAGTAATCATCATTTACTCCTTGCTGAAAGAGGGGTAACACTCCTAATAGGTGATACCTTGATGATGATGTGCTCTACTCTTCTTAACAATGTCTGCATGCTTAGGGCATTCTTACTTAGCATTGACGCAATAATTCAATACTTAGTGCATCTTATACTTTGGGATGTTTGACATTACTCACTAGAGGGTGTTAGTTTTTACAAGATTATAGCATTATAACTTAATTGCAAATAAACAATAGGATCTCTAGAAGAAAGTCAAAGCACAGAATCAAAGAACACAAGAGTTTATATTGGGAAACCCAATCGAGAAAAACCCAACAAACCTTCGTATAGAGATGATAGCTTTTGAGAGCATAGAAGAAGAAAGAGAGAGAGAGAAAAAAGTCTCTCTAATATAAAACCCTGGAAAACCTCCTTCTGGTTGATGCTATGAACTTCTCTGGGAGAGAGAGCGAATTTGCCTGTTTGGATGAGTGACCAAATGAGGTGCACTAGCCTTATATTTATACACATTACAAAAATTGACTTTTACCCTACAGGGCCAACTTTTCTAATTGACTGGGCTGACCTACCTTGGGAAAATACAAAAATAATTTTAATTTTATTATTTTCTTGTGTAATCTTTCCCCAAGGTTTACATTGATTCTTTCTAGGGTTTACATGAGTAATTACATCAGTATAATCTCCTGTAGGAGGTACAAGGAAATACAATACAAGTACAATAAGAATAACTTCCGAAGTTGCACAATTTCCAACACTCCCTCTCAACAAAGAAGGTATTCTTTAGATATGGTCATCATCAACATCATCAACATCTGGGTCTCTTTTGTATATCTCATCTATCCTGATCATCTCTATACATACTGAAGGTTGTCAACATTATCTCTGTTCATTGAGAGGTGTCATCATGTATCTGATCCACTTAGTCCATCGATAGATTCAGTTGTTCTGCAACTCTACACAGTCCATCGGAGAATACAACAATCAACATCTCATCTACTACAAGTCCATCTCTAACCGAAAATCAAAATATGCTTCACACAACCATCTACTACCTGTTTCTCTCAAGTGTCAATGGGATTTCTCCCACATTAGGCTGGGAACCAGGGTGAATAATGGTCACCAGTGTACATGACCATCTACTACCTGTTTGTCGCTACTGCCTATGGGATTTCTCCCACACTAGGTTGAGAACCAGAATGAGTAGTGGTCACCAGTGCACACGACTGTCTACTTTCTGCCCGTCTCAATATGCCGATGGGATTTCTCCCATACCAGGTTGAAAACCAGGGCGGGTAGAGGCCACCAGTGTACACGACCATGTACTACCTGTTCGTCTCTACTGTTGATGGGATTTCTCCCACACTAGACTGACAACCAGAACGAGTAGTGGTCACCAGTGCACATGACAGTCTACATACTGGCCGTCTCAATATGCCGATGGGATTTCTCCCATACCAGGTTGAGAACCAGGGCGAGCAAAGGCCGCCAATTTACATGACCATCTACTACATGTTCGTCTCTACTGTCGATGGAATTTCTCCCATACCACTCTGAGAACCATAACGAGTAGTGGTCACCAGTGTACATGGCCATCTGCTACCTACATGTCTCACAATGTTGATGGAATTTTTCCCATACCACATTGAGATCTGGAACGAGTAGAGGCACCAGTGTGAAATCAATGCAGATGCCTGTCTTAACTTTCCCTCTCCACGAGGGATGCATTTTCTTCTACTCCAAGTCTTCTGCGAAAGTAATCAAACTTTGTATTGAGAAGAGGCTTGGTACGAATATTTGCAGTCTTGTCATTTGTCAAAACCAATGTTATCGGAACCAGACCGGTCATTGAACAGATGAAGCCTAAAATGTGAACCGGACCGGAATCGACAAAAAACCGGGTAAAAAACCGGCTGACTAAAAAATACATAAAATATTCATATTTTGTAAAAAAACATATATATTCATGTGCATACATATGAATCCAAACCATTAATACACAAATATGCAAAGTTTCTCATATATATAGCAAATATGGGTGCAAATATTCAAAATAGCACCCAGTGCAATATATATATGAGGTTCTGAACCAAAGTACATCAACAAAGAGGCTCTAAATGGCCCCTACAATCCAAAAATAAACCATAGTACTAATGAATAACAATAAAGTGATCATATGGCACTACCCTACTAGCTACTACTACTCCTCATCATTGTCCTCCTCATCCTCTTCAGGAGTGGAATTTTGAGCCCCACTTGATTCCCCTGGCCCTGAAGGTGGAACCTCTGGAGGTGGGTCCAAATCCAACCAAGAATGGTCTTCATTATCAAATACTGGTGCTCGAGTCTCCACAACCCACTATGATGATGGATCAAAGTCATCCAAGGTTATGTTGCCTAATGCTGGTGTCTTGTTCAACAACTGGTTACGCCTTAGCCTAAGATTGTACTGGACATAGACCATATCATTCAACCGTTTGTGTTCCAAATGGTTTCGTTTCTTGGTGTGTATACGTTCAAATACACTCCAATTGTGTTCACATCCAGAAGCACGGCATGGCTGGCTCAATATTTGAACTGCAAATTTTTTCAAATCAGTGCAGCTCCCACCAAACTGCCCCCACCAATAGGCTGCAATAAGAGTTGAATGCAAACAAGTTTCAACAAATGGCTTTGCAAATTTAACTCATTCTTTACAATGGATAATATAATTTGAAAACTTCGAAAATTCTTACCTAGTGGATCCTTGGATCTACCTCGTATGGCCATGCTCATGCCAAAGCTACCCATACTCTCATTGAATTGCAATAGCTTATTGTGTATCTCATCTTGTATCCTGGCATCAGGAACCATGCGCTCAATGCATCTATACAATCCGTCTTTTACCTCCCCATCATCATTGGCTTCAAAGTCTTTTGTATAGTGGTACCCTCAAAAGTTCATTCAAAGTTCAAAAGACAAAAAATATTCATCAATGAATTTGAATTTGTAACTATTAACTTTGAAAGTTTGAACTTTAAAGTTTGAAATTAAAAGAAAACTTATAACTTTGAATAGCAATTTTGAGATTTCTTACCTTGGGTTTAAGTAATAGCCAACTGCATGCAAAGGACAATGGAGTTGTCTGTTCCATCTGTCATCAATGATATTCCAAATAGGAAAATACTTTTGCCTTTTATCACCATATGCTTTCTTTATTGCTTCTTTGGCTTGATCCATGGTCTCATAAATAAAACCCATAGCAGGTTTATCACCATCTACCATTCGCAACACTCTCACAAGAGGCTCACTGAATAAAACTATCTCTTCTGCCTTTTTCCAAAATGTTTTTTCAAACACTTTGTCAGCAATATCTTTCCCTTAAGCCTTTTGACTCCATTGACATTCATTCCACTCATCGCAGGAAAACATCTTCCTCAAATTGGCTTTTTGATCAACAAGGGATTGCAATGAAATAAAGTTTGTTGCAAATCATGTAATGGCTGATCTAACAAGCTCTTTACCCCCACTGTTCTTCCTCATAAGACTCAAAACCCATGAGTGGTTGTAGATGTACCTGGTTATTGATTTTCCTTGCTCCACACTCTTCTTCACCCACTCAATTTTGCCAATATCCTCTAGCATGAGGTCCAAACAATGGGCTGCACATGGTGTTCACCAAATGGTGGGGTGTTTTTCCTCTAACATCCTTCCCGCTGCAACATAGTGTGAGGCATTGTCAGTGATGACCTATACAACATTCTCTGGCCCCACCTCCATAACTACTCCATCCAAAAGATGAAATAATAATTGTGCATCCTTCACCTGATCAGAGGCATCCACAGATTTAAGAAACATGGTTCCTTTTGGCAAGCTATCAAGAAATTGATAATAGTATGGGATTTTCCATCAGTCCATCCATTAGACATTATTGTGCACCCTGTTTTACTCCAGGACTGCTTGAACTCCTTCAAATATTCATCTATTCTTTGAACTTCATTTCGTAAAAGGGGTCCTCTGATATCATGAAAACTAGGGCCTTTGAAGCCTGGACCACATGAAGCTATAGCATCTATCATAGGTTGATAATAAGAAGAATTAGTTGGATTGAAGGGTATGTCTGCATCATACCACCATCTAGCTATGCATTCCCAAGCAGCCTCCTTCTCCATCTTCTTCCATTTAGCATCAATGGTGGGCTGAGCACCAGGGGTAGTGTGGGGCACAAAGAAAGAGTCAAGCCCTCTACTGCTGGTCGGGGTACTACGTGGCCTCTTCGGGTTCAAATTGGATGCTCTACGTCGACCTCTTCCCCTAACAGGAAAACTGGAGGATACTTCAAAACTAGTCAAATGACCTTGAGGGGTTTCATGATCACCACCCTCAGGATCATAGTCAGTCTCATCCTCAAATGGCATTGAACTTCTCCCTATGTCTTCTTGAATCTTCTTTGTCTTGGCTTTTTCTTCTTGGTAGGCTTCAATACTACTTAACATCTCTGCTCTAAGATCATCAGAGACTTTCCTACAAGGTTCAACATTGCCTCTAGCACTAGCTAAGTGTTGTTTTAACCTATGGATACCCCCCCCCAGCTATTTTCTTCCCACAATAATTGCATATTTTTTTCCCACCATCATCCGATTGGCAAGGAACCCATGCCGGATCCTTCCTCTCTTTTGGAGCCATGGCAAACAAAAGATGGAAATAAAACCCTATAATTTATTAATAACTTATTAACTAAGAAAAAAATTTAAAGAGAAAAGTCTTGAGCAAGGTTACACAAGCCTTGGGTGCGATTGGATTCGGCTTAAGAATCCGATACGGGTGCGACACTCATCCCAAAATTAGGAATCAGGGATTCAGAACCCTAATCCTAATTAACCTTAATTATCCTATGTAAACAACTTTATATTAGTCAAAATGAGGTGGAAGAATATGATGAAGAATCTGAGAATCCGATTTGGGTGGCGTTAGGCCTAGGGTCGAATCCAGTAACTATGGTCTTGAGACTTGACATGCCTTTGAGAAAGAAGAAGAAATGAAGGAAAGCTTGAGAGGAATTGCCGCTACCAAGAGAAAAAGAACAAGCTCATCCGTGATAACAGTCCACAAATTCTGCACAAAAGCCTTCAATAACCTCCAAAACAGTCCACGTAATAGCTCCAAATCTGCTGGAAAAAATAATGCTTTTAATCTTCTCCAAATCCTCCCTGTAAAACACACTTGAATATGCCCAACAAGTTCTTGGAAACCACTAATAAAACTCAGCTGAAAAAGACTACAAAACTGCCCAACAAACCGTACTCTCAAGATTGCCAAACTATTAGCAATGAATAATGTGAGTAATGTAGGGGTGGGGGTGTCTTTAAATAGTGTTAGGATAGGCTTAGGGTTAGGTTAGAAGCATAGGTTAGGTTTTAGTTTGTGTTTTTTAAAAAAAAAATTGAGTTCCGTGAGTCCCCAGTCCACAGTAGTACGACAGAGTACAAACCGACCGGTTCAGCGGTTTTGACCAGTTTCGTACGGAACTGGCTGGTTCCGTACCCGGTTTGGAAAAAAATCCGGTTTGATGAATTTTTTTTGCTGACCAGACCAACCAACCCTGTAAACCGGTCAGACCGGTTCTGGTCTAGTTCCGATAACATTGGTCAGAACATACTGTAACTCGACTGCACCTTTCTGCACCATATCATAAATATTGTGATATTGAATTTTTATATGCTTTGTCTTATTGTGAAATACGGGATTCCTTGACATCTGTATTCAACTCTGATTATCACAGTGAATCACAGTTGGTCCTAGAATTTGACCAAACAATCTTGCAAGGAGTTTTTGAAGCCATACTGCTTTTCAGGTTGCTGTATTGGAAGCCATATACTCAGCCTCTACAGTGCTGAGTGCTACAGATGTCTGTTTCTTGCTACACCAGGAAATAAATGCAGAACCCAAACTGAAGCAACATCCGGAAGTACTCTTCCTGTTTGCAGGACATCCGATCCAATCTGAATCAAAAAATCCTTGTAGTGTCAATTTGCATCCTGAAGCAAATCTTAGTCCATATCCCACAATGCCATGTAAGTATCTGAGAACATGTTTTGCAATAACCCAGTGAATCTGCCTTGGATCACTCATAAATTGGCTGAGAGTGTTCACAACAAAACATATATCGGGTCTGGTGTTCGTTAGATACTTCAGAGATCCAATCAACTAGCGATACATGGTGGGATCAATCAAATCAAAATCTGAAGCAAATTCCTTCAACTTCTTCAGATTTGCATCCATCGGAGTAGCCATGGACTTGCAATCCAACATCCCGAATCTCTTCAAAATATCAATGTGAGAAACAAGTCATCCATATACAAAACCAAAATCAGTGGCTCATTATCCTCAATCTTGTTGTAAAGATTGGGATCTGCATCACTCTTGGTGAATCCCAAGTTTACCAGGTATCTGTCTATCTGTCTATACCAAGCACGGGGTGCTTGCTTGAGTCCATATAATGTCTTTTTCAGTTTACATACATGAGACTCTTTTCCATGGACAATAAACCCTTTTGGTTGTTCAATGTAAACTTCTTCCTTGATAATACGATTGAGGAAGGCGACCTTTACATCCATCTGATGGAGCTTCCATCCCATAGTTGAAGCAATAGCAATGATGGTTTTGAGAAGTATATCAAGCCGCAGGAGCAAATGTTTCATTATAGTCAATTCATTGTTTCTGAGAGAATCTTCTGGCAACAAATCTGGCCTTGTGTTTTTCCACACTACCATCTGCTCCGTGTTTAATCTTGAAAAGCCATTTGGAAGTCACTACTGACTTCCCCTCAGGTCTCAGTACAACCTCCCATACATCATTCTTCATGATGGACTAGAATTCTTTCGTCATGGCATCCTTCCAAACTTGGTGTCTGGATGCTTCTTCATACGTGAAAGGTTCCGATTCAATAATGTGACTCATCAATGCTACATAACTCGAGAACCTCCAAGGTCTTTTGCTTTCTCGATAAGTGCCATGTGGAGCTTCGTGCCCCTCTGCATCCTGCAATGTTTGTTGTGCCCATCTAAGCCTTTTTCGGCTTACTGCCATATTTGTGGGAGCATCAACTGGCTCAACTGGATCAGTGGGATCGATTGGTTCATTGTTTTCTTCAAACTCCCTCAACTTCTGGAGGGGGAGATGATTTCATCTCTTCGTCGTCATCGATCTCCATAACAGATCCTCTTCTTTTTCGGATAACCATCTCTTCTTCAAAGGTCACATCCCTAGTGACTTCGGTCTACCTCGATCCTGGGATGTATATTTTGTAAGCCTTTGAAGATTCACCATATCCCATGAATGTTCCCTTCTTGCCTGAAGGTTATAGCTTCGTCCTTTTATCATTGGGCACATGAATGTAGACTGGACAACCAAAGATGCGAAGGTGGCCCACTTCTGGCTTCACTCTTGTGAAAGCTTTTTTCGGAGTCATGTTCTTCAAGATTTTATGAGGGCATCTGTTTTGTACATAAACAACTATTTGGATGCTTCTACCCGTAAGAACATTGGTAGACTCTGATCATGTATCATAGCTTTGGTTGCCTCCACAATTGTTATGTTCTTTCTTTCCGCAACCTCATTTTGTTGAGGGTTGTAGGGAACTGTGAGCTCCCTCTTAATTCTTGCTTCCTTGCAGAAATCATTGAATTCTGTAGAAGTATCTTCTCCACCATTGTCTGATCTCAGGATCTTAATTCTTCTTTCTGACCGGTTCTGGACTTGTGCTTTGAATTCTTTGAACTTGTTGAGTACTTCCTCGAATTCCTTGGTCTTGAGAAAGTATATCCATGTCTTTCATGAGTGGTCATCAATAAATATTACATAGTAGTTGTAACCACCTAATGAAGTACCAGTCATGGGGTCTGCACAAGTCAGAGTGGATTAGATCCAATATTCCCTTGGATTTGCTTTTAGTTTTCGGAAAGGAACCCTTGGTATTCTTACTAAGTGCACATCCTCTACATATACCTTCATGGTCTACATGAAGCATTGGTAGACTTGTCAGCATGTTCCTTACTGCTGGGAGAGCTTGATAGTTCAGATGAGCTAGTCTTCTGTGTCGTAGCTCAATTATGTTAGTGGAATCATGGACTAAAGCTTGAGTTGGTAAGGTGCTCAATCGATACAAGCTCTCCACCCTTACACCAATCACTTTTGCTGTATTCATGCTAGAATTCTTGTGCCATGCAAGCACCTTTCCATCTGCAAATGTAGCTCTATATCCCTTGTCCTCTGAGGCATAGATGGAGACAAGGTTTCTTTCCATACCAGGTACATAAAGCACATGATTCAGGTGTAGTAAGTTATTGGATTCTAACTGAAGAGATGTAGATCCAAGTCCTTTCACAGTGTAGTTGGCGTCATCTCTAAGTACAACATGGAGATGAGATTCTTTCTCAACAACTTTTGAGAGTTTCTCTTTATAACTAGTCATATGTTTAGAATCATCACTATCTTTAAGCCATGCATCACTAGTGGTGGGAACAATACCTGATAAAGCTAATACGAAGAATAATTATGTACGATCATCATTTCTTTGTTTCTTGTGAATGTGACCTTCCTTCACATCAACTGTTGAAGCTTCATGCTTCCTCTTGTTTGAACTAATTTTTTACTTGCTTGCATGGTGACCATATTTCTTACACTTATAGCATTGTATGCGTGATAAATCCTTCTTCTTTTCCCTCCGATCTGGAGAAGAACTTCCTTCTTTTTCCCTTGCCGTTCTTTGCATGAGTAATGAAGGCTTGATTCTCCTCAACTTGAGTACCATGGAGTCTTTGCCTTGCTGCAATCCTTGTGTCTTCCTGAGTGCAATTTTCCCATAACTTGTCAAATTTAGGCAGCTTGGTTCGACCACTTATGGTTTGGATGAAAGACTCCCAAGATGGTGGAAGACCATTAAATGGTCATGACAAACTCCTTATCTTCAATGTGATCTCCACTAGTCCTTAGCTTGTCCCAAAGTTCGGTGATCCTCATGAAGTATGAGGTGATTGATTTGGACTAGATCATCTTCATCTTTGATAGTTGGTTCCTCAATGTGAGAGTCACATTGATACTACTGTGTTCAAATAACTTCTTTAGAGTCTTGAACATCTTCCTAGATGTCTTCTTTTCTGAGACTTGCGGAACCAAGTGATCTTTGACTGAGTCCACCAGAATCCTTCTTGCTTTAGTATCAATCTTCCTCCACTGGGACTTGTCTTCTTCGGCATCTGGTTCTGGAACCTTCTCATTGACAAACTTCAAGAGATGCACAGATGCACATAAAAAAGAAAGTATGCCAATCTGGTTTTGAAACCTTCTCATTGACAAACTTCAAGAGATGCATAAATGCACATAAAAAAGAAAGTATGCCAACCGCAAGTGGCCACCAAAGATGTAGTACTAGTCCCTGTAGGCTTACAACATATGTATAGAGAGCCTTAGCTCAAGGATAAAAAAATGATTTACAAATGAAGCTTGATTGGTGTATTTATACCACTCAACTAGGTAGGGTGTCCTCCCAAGAGGGTTAGGGGCTCATATAAGTAGGGGCACACTGCCCAAGAATGTCAGTCAGCCTACATATTAAAGTTGACTAGGTCTGCCTTAACCAGTTACCACACCTAGTAATACAGTAAAATAATAAAGTATGGCCTTAGCCATGAATACAACTACACTAATAATATATATGAATGTGATGTGGCCACATGTTCAGAATACATTTATAATTCTAAGTTCCAACACTCTCCTGCTCTGAACAGGGAGCCATAGTGAGAAGTCATCACACCACAAGATTTACTTACCCCCTTAATACTGAGCAAAGGGCCACTTCATCCACCCAAACTTTATATTGCCCACACCACACGGTTCCACGACTTAGTGAAGGTGGCCTTTGGTAGAAGTATAGTGAAGTCAATGTCAGTGAGCTGGACTGATGAAAGCGACCAAGTGTAGAGCATCCAGAGTAAGCCAACATCATGAAGAGAAAGATCCACTGTATTTAGTGCATAAAGCAGGGTCCATCATCCCTAAAACAAACTTCTTTTCCAGTGAGCAAAACACCATGAAAACAACAGCCCTAAGTTTTTTCAGGTTTGTTCTCTTCTGCATGCTAAAATCTAATCAGAATAGCCTAACAACTAAGAAGAAAGCCTTACAGCATCAAAGTAGGTAGGAAAGGTTCACATCTGCTCTGATATGATGTTGAGATCACAAACAAAGAGGGGATTGAATGGAACCAAAATGCCAACCCAATATCCTACAATAAAAAGAGAACAAAATGAGCACTAAAGAAGTGCACCAGGGCTGAACCAACAGTGCACTAGAGAGAGAAAGATGTCCAAAAATGTGTGCACTACACATCAGATGCACAAAAGCACAAAAAAAATCCCAACCACAAGAAACAGTGAAAGATGTAGTGCCTGTAGGCATAAGGCACCTGTTTAGAGAGCTCAATGTTGAGAATTGAGAAAAGATGATTTACAAATGAAGCTCGAGTGGTGTATTTATAATTTTATACCAATCAAGTAGGTAGGGCATCCTCCCTACGGATCCACATAAGTAGGGGCACGCTCCCCAAGAAGGTTATTGAGCCTACATGTCAAAGTTGACTAGGTCAGCCTTAACCACACCTACTAATACAAGAAAATAATTAAGTAGGCCTTAGCCATGATTACAAGTACACTAATGATACATATGAATGGGCAATGGTCACATGTACAAATTATGCCAATAATTCCAACAGACTGAATTGTATTTGAAGATGGAGTGCAGTAATGAGAGAGAGATTACATTTATAGTTCTTGTGAATTGGGTTTATTCTTGTTACTGGATAACAACTGTATTCATTACTGACTTAGTTGCATTTATGACTGATTACCTGCACTTGCAACTGAAGGAATCTGCATTAATTGCCATATAAAATCCGTAGTTGCATTTATTTACTACTTATTTGATGGGGCAAACTAACTTGTATTTATGATCTGGTTCTGAGTGCTGACTCCTTTGACTTATTTATGGTACAAGTATATTCCAGTTGGCTAATTAATGGTTTACTAGTATGCTTTTACTGGGTGGATATATACACAATTTATATCATGCAATGGGAAATCTAGTTGTCGAGGGAAAAGTTGTGTCCCATATAAACAAACACGATTTCATACCATCTTAGGCAAGGTGCTCCAAGGCAGCGAGGTTTAGTTTCTGCCCATGCTATATGATAAGGGCTGGAGCCATATGGGAGTTACTGAACTAGGTTTTAATGTATAGTGGTGGGTTGTGATAATTTCACATTGACCATTAGAGAAGGGCATCCATGGGAGGTTTGGTTAGCCACAGCAATGTTTTTTTCTAATATGCACAAACACGATTTCATACCATCTTAGGCAAGGTGCTCCAAGGCAGCGAGGTTTAGTTTCTGCCCATGCTATATGATAAGGGCTGGAGCCATATGGGTGTTACTGAACTAGGTTTTAATGTATAGTGGTGGGTTGTGATAATTTCACATTGACCATTAGAGAAGGGCATCCATGGGAGGTTTGGTTAGTCACAGCAATGTTTTTTTCTATGGGAAATATTGGATTCAATTATCTTAGTACTTGAGCACTTCCATATTCGCAAAACCCTTTAATGCTAAGTTCTCATGCTTGTGTTTTAGGTGTGTGAAGCCAGTGTGTAACGATAGTACTAAAGCTTTATTAAAGCTTTCCTTGGTTGGAGATGGAAGATGTGGCAAATTGGGATTGTGAATGGCAAACTTCCCTGCTTCAATTAGGTTGAAGTAGCAAAGTGACACATTCATTACTAATTCTTGGTATTAGATAGTCACCCTCACTTAAATGGAGTTTGCCGTAGTTTTAGCAAAAACTTATTATTCTTCTGCAACAGTTCAACTTTCAAGGACCATAATTAATTTGATATACATTGGAAGTATATCACATTCTATATCGATTTTTGATGCATTAATATGATCTATGGATTGGTATTGGCGGCTTACAATATTGGACATACATAAAATACTGGCAACATATAGATCTATCCCTTGATTGGGACATACAATCTCCATCCAATTTGAGCAGCTTGTTTGGTTTTTTCTGCATAGACTACACATAATACCCCTTTATATTTGACAAAAATTCTAATTTATGGTTGACTCTCATTGTTAGTGAACTACGAGATATTAGTGGACCACAAGAGATATTTGTGAATACAGAAGAACTCCAAATTCTCATGACTATTTGGTTCAATGATTTTGGTATGGTAGCTGCTTACGACATGGTTAAATCTAAGCCTTCATGTTTACAGTTTGCATGAGTCCTGTGCTTGTGGGATGGTATGATATTTGATGGTTTCATATGGAAAGTAATATTTTGATTATCATTTTTGTTGGCTTTTTCCCCATTTTTTAATAGATGGGCTCCACTGGACTACTTTTAAATGCCCCCTCCCCCTCCTGAAGCCTAAAATTATCATTTGCAAGTGATTAGATTCTAGAAACATTTTTTATTTTTATTTTTGTATCGTGTATTATGTATCGAATATCTAATGTCATATAAAACTTTTATGTCATGTCAAATCATGACGTATGGATCTATTTTTGTATTTTCATTTAGATTTAGTAATGTGGGAATCAATGATTCATCTATTTAAATTTCAAATTGTGTATTGAATGTTCCATTGCGTTTATTTGTGATTAGCCATTAAATAATAAAATTACTTTTTCGCGATATTTTCTATTTTTTGAAGGTAGTGGGATGTGGTTTCACTATGTAGTATCCATACCCTTAAATTTAAGGGACTTTTTCAGCCATCCCCTAACTCATCTCGTCTCCCCATCCCTGAAACTTAGTGAAACATAGCAGATATATATTATGTGTGCCTATGTATAGTTTGTCACAGTCAAAGATACTAGTTATGTCAAGTGATTCTTTGGTTGATATAATAACGCTCCATTAAATGAAATCTCATTATGAATTCAATTTTTCTACATATACTTTTCCTTTGAACCTACTGCAGCTTTCAGAACTTATTTCTTCTTATTTTTGTATCTTTTGTTGGCAATGTGACAGCATTGTTCGTAGCACAGCTATTGGACCTGTTTTAAGAGTAAACTACCAAGGTTTGAAGGCCTTGTCATTTCAAGAGGTTACCAAGAAGAATGATTCTAATGGAAGGGAAGGTAAAAAATTGCGGAGTTTTCCAATGTATTTATATCGTGCATGGCAAGGAATGGAAGGGGCTGAAAAGAGTTCTCCCCAGTCAGCACGAGGTTCAAGTTGGTTCACTAAATTGCAAAAGCAGAATGTTATTCAACTAACGAAGGAAATTCTACAAAAGCCACAATCCAGGCTGAAATTCCTAGACAAAGATCAGATGATTAAGCAATTACAAGAGGCCCAATTGGACCACACCATTTTGGAGTTTTGGAAGAGTTCAGACGTCTCGATCAAGTGGCCGTTGGCAGTATTGTAAGTAAAGTAGTTTTAGTTGTATTTGGTCTTGACATAGATTAAAGGATGCTGACGCAACACTTTTCCATTTTACAAGAGAAAGGACAAGAAATGGATGCGAGTTCAAACTTCACCATTTTCATATTGGCGGTCTTTTTAATTAATACGTTTTATCAAAACAATTAGTGTTCACTTATTGAAATATTTTCTTCCTTTTTTTTTCATAGTTTGAAACTTGAAAGTAAATACTTTTTTAAGTTAATATTGTTTGTTTGTTTTAAATTGCCAATTTTATACAATGACAACTGTGCCTCCAAAAATATGTATACTGAGATAAAGGCATGACCACAAATTTGAAAAAAAAAACTTCGTGTTCTTTTATGGAATACTGCCTCACAGAAATACCACAAATCTTCTCCTTGTGTCAGTGTTTATGTTTCAGCTACTTCATTAGAAAGTGTTCAGTAGCATCTATAATAGCAAGCATAGTAAAGTTGCTATATTAAACAATGCTGCATTCGTAGAAGAAATTAAAAAAAAACAATAAATTATTTAATTTTACTAAATTATTATGATGTCAGTTGTTTCCAGTGTCCAAAGGTTCATAACAGTTCCAGGGATGTAGCAAAATAGAGAAACAAGTAAACTGCAGTTTGAAACATAAACGACCTACTGTTTCATACCTACTTACAAATCGTGATAGGACTTGGGTGAAATTGAATTGCTTGGTCATCTTTCATCTTTGTAATTTTACTCAATATGCCTGCACCAGAACTAAAACACTTTCCATATCTTTGTAATAGCTAGTCTAGGATGATGTTTTGGCTGTGTACCTGCCTAAGGGCTAGAATACTCCTAATTATTATGACATAACTGAAGTTCTATGATATCTCCTGACCACAACATATCCAAATGCTGATGGGATCATGGGAGTTGTAACTAGCTATTCATGATCAACATCTTGAAATGCTAATGGGAGTTGTAACTAGCTATTCATGATGAACAAAACGGACTATTGATCTGGTTACATACAAGAGCCTTTTACCGTCTAGTAATGTTTGTCCTATCAATGCATGTAAGCTATTCTTACTTTGCTCTCTTTATTTAGAAAATCTGATGGGCTCTGTTTATCACTTTGTTTGTGTCTGTGCAGCTTTCCTTGTTATTTTGCTATTACAGTCTTCTTTGGATTTCGTGCTTCCAATGATCTACTACCTTTGTGGATTATAGGGCCTTTAATGATGGGCATCTTCATCAAATTGTGTCAGATTGTTTATGCTCATTGCGTACGAATCACAACCAATGCAGTAGTTAAAGTAAAAGCTACATACGTGGCTGCAAAGAATGGTGATATTACACGACGCATGCAATTGCAATTTGAGCAATTTTTGGAGGGCAAAAGGTCTGAACTTGTGGTCTATTTGGACTATTTCAAGACCGAGAGATACAAGAAATTCTTGCAGAAAAAGCATGATGAATATCAAGAACGGATCTCAGAGGCCATACAGGATTATGCTGAGGCTAATTGGCCACGATGGCGTGCCACAACGAGATTCCTGAGAAAGATTTTTCCCGAATAGGAACATCAAGATACATATATGTTCCTACTGGGGACTTGTTTTCCCTTGAGTTTTGGTATAATATATATTCTGCTATTAGTGAAATCCTATTTATTGGTGCAACGTCGTCAATTTTAATGCTGGAATTTGTATTCTATGCCAAGACAGCTGTGGGCATCAGGAAACTATGCATGGCTATTTTGTTATGTTAAAGAAATGTACTAGGATGCACCATAAAAAAGACTGCAAAATGCGAGTTCAGAGAAAATAACAGAATAGCACATCAGATGCAGAGCACTTCAGCAATTTGCACTGCTGTTTAACCTCGTTTGTATCCATTGTTAATGATAAAGTTGTTGCCTACATCTTTAAATGACTAGGGCTATACTTATTTTTTTTACCTTTTCAGCATTTAGAGCACGTCCAACTGTGCTTTTCTTGTATTTATTGTTTAGCTTTTTGTCTGAAATGAAACTTTACGAGGAGGATAAAAGACAACTAAAATGCCCCGATTTTCTGGTGAATTTTTGATAAGTAAAAATTCGGTCAAAATTGTTCCTGGAAATTGTTATTTCTGCAATTTTGTAATTTCAGCAATCGTGATTGCCTATACTGTGACTGATTTTAAAACTACCTAGATCGCTGAAATTGCGATTTGAACACTCCAAATTGCTATTTCCACAAAAATTGCTCTACCGGATTCCGGCAGGTTGGGGTGTTTTGGTTAAAGCTTATACTCCGAAATTTTCTGCTGGTTGAGAAGCCTTTGTTTCATTTTTCCATTTATGCTTATTTTCCATGTTACAATTTGTCTTTCTACAAATGTAATGATGTTTTTATGACCAATTAAAAAAAAACACGATGTTAAAAAATTCTATATTAATTCGTCAACTCCATTTTATCCTATGAAAAAGCTTAATAATTTTTTAACTCAATTTTAACGTTAAAAATCTTAATAATTTTTTAAAATAAAAATTAAAATAATTTTTTAAAATAAAAATTAAATTTAAATGTGCAACATTCCTAGTATCTATGTCTTTGGTAAAAGTGTGCAGTTGTAGAAATTCACACTTTCACCTACAAAGAGACTGTTAGATGCACATTTTCACTACAATTCCCTCTTATGAAGGTGAAGGTGAAGATCAATTGCCCTCCTTCAATCCCAAATATGCATTTATCAAATGAACACAAAGTGACATATTTTTCACTTTGATCCGAGATAAAATCTGTTCATTTTACATTATACATTTCCTTTTTTTTGTTTCAACATGAATTTTGAATTTTTTTTAAATAAAATGAAATCTATCTAAGCTTTTTTTAGATTTTGTGACTTTTTGTTTATTAAAATATTTGTGTACACACCTTCACCTTGGTGAGATTTATCTTTTTAACATTTTGATTTGATTTAAGAGTAAGAGAAGAGATGCATATGTAATCCTCTACCTTAATTTTGTATATTTACATACTCAAAAGGGACATTTTTTAAAAGTAAATTTTTATGTGATAATTAATGAAGGATGTTAATTTAGACAATCACTTATGTCATTCTCAAGGTCATTGAGATATGTGTTTAATATGCACCTGGCAGTAGCGCTTTTAATGATGTTATTGTGGGGATATGAGCTGTTGGATCTGAACACAAGGTCAATCCAACGGTTCATAATTCGGCAATAGTGGCATTAAAAGCATTGTTGCAAGGTGCTTATTGAACACCATTGAGATATGCACTCTACACTTTTGCTTGTGATAATTAACTTTATTTTTCTATTAAAATATTTTGGTAATTAACTTTCTTTCTCTATTAAAACATGGGGAGCATGTTGGTTGGTTTTTTCAATTTTTTTAAAAACTAGATTAGATCCTTCTATTGCCAATAAAAAGAGAGAGAATTGTTCACATCTAGAAGACAACCCTCCCAACAAGGGAAAATAGGCCAACATTTTAAGAATTTGAACCCTCCCAACAAAGGGAAAACAGGTCCAAACTCTTAATGAGGAGGTCTAAAACAGTCTGCCTCTAAAGGAAATTAAGCTAAACCACTTATAGATGGAGTTTGTGAGAATAAGTCTACTTCTGTCTTTCATAAAACTGGAAATAAAAGTAAGAAAACCAACATAAAATACTACACAGAGTAGTAACAAAGATTAATCAGCAGCATACTTAACTCCAGGGCTTGCAGGAGCTTTGATGTCGGAGCTCAAACTGATGCCTAAGTGGGAGGCAATTTTTTGTACCTGTCTAGTAATCTCATCCAGTTGGAGGAGAATCGCTTGGTGAGTTTCTCCTAGTTCCACCAAGACATTTTTCATTAGAAATTTTTGTTGCCAGGCGATATCCAACGATTTCATGTATAGAGCTACCCAATCTCGAGGGTATCCTGGATTTGGGAGGAGGGCTTCAAATTCCTTACGCACATCATCTTTCGGAGTATAGTGCATGGTGACTCTAGCTTCTTGTTCAACCTCCTCTATTTCATCCTTTATTTCCTTTGGAGTCCGCTCTTTGTAGAGCTGAGCAGTCCTAACAACGTTTTTCATCACTCTAAACGGGGTGGCGGGGGGAAGGGCCGAAGAGCAAGCCTCCTTAGCTTTTCTATGCCTATAACGTCGTGGCTGCGGAGGCATAGTGAAACGAAGAAGCAGGGAGGACTTTCAACAAAGGTTTGAAAGGGGGAAAATGCTCAGAAACATAGACAGGCAAACATAGTTATGTAGGATACAGAGCAAAGAGGGAAGAGGAGAAATCAAACAGAAGCATGGGAGGAAAAAGGTAGAGAGGGATGAGATTCAGAGCTGAGGAGGAAAGTGAGGTATAAGTCTGGGGGGGGGGAAGCCACAGAGGGTGCTACACTCACACTGGACTAGACCAAAGACCAACAGAATCCATAAAACTGCAGATTGTTAATGTTATCCAACGGAGCAATTAGTGATTAAAAAAAGACAAACTAACCATTATTATCCAGAATGGAAGGTAAGGATTAGAGATCCGACTGCGGTCCTTCCCTGTACTTGTCATGATTTTCGAGTGTGGGCAAATCTGAATCCTCATGAGCAACATTCTCTCAACGACAATCCTCTACCATCATCCCCGCCAAATGATCAATTCCATTTGTGTCTGCTTGAGAATGATGGACTGTGTTGAGGGTTGAGAGGTGGTGGCATGATGCTCGACCACGTTCCTCTAAACCCCTTCCCCACATGCCTTGATAATCACCCACTGTGGGGAGGTTTTTTCAACTTGTTGCTAGACAAACCTGTGACATATATTGCAGAGAAAATCTAATCTTATAATTCTGAAGCAGATCTAAACGGTATTAATTATATCATTTTAGAGTATGCATTTCTACAAAGTATTTTGGATTATATCACATTGAAATGTAAACCTTGCTCTATCATATATATTATGTTTAGCCTTATAAAATCTGTCAATAGTCATAAAATATAATTAACATTTATCAACTATATAAAAACTTGAAAATATATAGAATAAATTAAATATATGATAATTGATACAATAATTTAGTGAAAATGAGACGTTCTTTGCATATTAAATGCTGAAATTGCTCATATTTTACTTGAGTATATTAACTAATAATGTTGAAATGCCACATTCATAACTATTTCTAACCTTCACCTATGTAGTATGATATAACAATTTGAATTGGTTGTCTTTGAGTTTTTCATTTATAAATTTAGCAATTAAGTAAAATTTTTATTAACCACTCCATAAATTCCATACCATTAATCTACATATATATCTTGTAAATAAATGATATAAACATAGTTTCTTGGATATAGATGAGAACCACGAAGATTAGTGGCAGGGGGGTTATGAGGGGTGGATATGGGGTGNAATTCCATACCATTAATCTACATATATATCTTGTAAATAAATGATATAAACATAGTTTCTTGGATATAGATGAGAACCACGAAGATTAGTGGCAGGGGGATTATGAGGGTTGGATATGGGATGGAATAAGTTAATCCAAGCTAGGGATACTTACTTCCTTCCATTTGCAATTTGTATAGAACTTACTCATAAGAGGTAGGTAAATGATTTTCTTTCATCAACATTTATGGTACATATCAGCTGAAAAAGGATTATGGGACTCCTTTTTCAACGATCCTTTAGTTATAAGGGACAATGTGATAGTTGGAGGCTGGAGGGGAGGGACAATGTGTGCATGAACTTAATTCTTCATCGGGGTGAAAAAAGCCCCTAGGGCATACCCTAGTGTGCCCCCAATAAAATATTGGGGGTACCTCTCCCAAAATGGGTAGTTTCATAGTCAAGGTATACCCCTATTGCTTTAAGGAAAGTGTGGATAGGAAGCATTGTAAGGGTAATAGGGAGGGTATAGCAAGGTATAGAGCATATGTGGGGTGACAATGAAAGGATGGATATAATAGTGGAGTTCCTAATTTACAAAAAAATGATAAATGCAACCTATGTGATACGGAACCTCTAAATTTAATGCCTACATGGAGGAGCAAGAAGGTAGGATATGAAAGCATTTCTAAAAGGCTATATGGATTTCTAATGACAAATAAAATTATAGAGGAAGTCCAAAGGACCAAATCATGGATTAGAAATGGCGGAGGGGTTGATAATGTCCCATTAGTGCTTCAAATTGAGAAGTCAAAGAATAAACATCTTAGACCCTTCAAATACAACCCTGTTTGTATCAATGACCTTGACTTTGTAGAGATGATGAAAACATAGTGGAGAGATATAGATGAGAACCATCAAGATTCAATGGATTTTCAATTTTGAAAACCTAAAGAGGGTTAAGAAGGTGATCATTGAATGGCGAAAAGAAAATTAAGCAATAATGAAAGGTAACTCTCACAAATGGAAGATGAAATAACGATCCATTATGGGAATATTGAAAGTGGAACCTTCTTTGAGGAAGATCAAAATTATTTTAAGCATATAAACAATACCAAAAAATAATTATTTTACCAGGGGGATCTAAGTGCAATCCAAACTATATAGTAGCCTTGGTCTGCTGAAGGTGATGAAAATACTAAATTTTTATCATAATATTGCAAAGTTGAGAAAGACAACAGACACAATCTAGAGTATTAATAATGGGATGGAGTTTGGGTCACAAAGTTTAGGGACATTGCATAGGTTGGTGTAAACCACTTCCAAAGACTCTACAGGGAACCTCAGAGAGCCAATATAGAGAAATAATGAAACTCTCTGCCTATATGCTTAGATTTATAGGTTGTGAATAGAATTGGGAGTTAATGGATGAAATAACTAAGGAAGAATTAGTGGCAATGATGGGTTCATTTTGGAAGGATAAGAGCTTTGGGCCAGGTTGGTTGCATGGAAATTTTTAGGGGCTAAATTTCACTCTTGGGCTTATTTTCCATTGTTTTTTTTTTTTCCTAAAAAAGGATTTGCCAACATCTTTAAAAAAAAGATTTGTCCAAGTATTATAGGTTAAACTTATTTTTCTCAAAAAAATTGTCATAAAGTATGTGGAGACCAAAGGGAAGGTGAGTACAAATGCTTTTCCTATTATTGATGCAATTTGAAATTTCTTCATTAGTTCATGAGTCTCCATATGGAGACTCAAAAGTTAGTAGTTGAATGGGTTTTAAGGCGACTAGGAAATCATAACATTAAGATATTCCATGTCATAAATTAGGTCAAGGCCCAATTTCTTAGGTTTTGTCATTTTCTCTTTCAGTCATATTTCCATATAGTTGAATGGATTTATTAAGAAATGGATGTTTCAAAAGGCATTCTTGACATCATCGAGACAAAAGATGAGATCACCACAACCTTTCTTGGAAGATAGATATTTGAGATTTTTTTCTTTTTCTTTGAGAGAGTGTCAAGGTCTTTATAGAGTGCTATTGTTGTTGTGTATAAGATGGTATATAAGATATCCCATGTCATAAATTAGGTCAAGGCCCAACTTCTTAGGTTTGTCATTTTCTCATGTAGTCATATTTCCATATAGTTGAATGGATTTATTAAGAAGTGGATGTTTCAAAAGGAATTCTTGACATCATCGAGACAAAATATGAGATCACCACAACCTTTCTTGGAAGATAGATATTTGAGATTTTTTTTCTTTTTCTTTGAGAGAGTGTCAAGGTCTTTATAGAGTGCTATTGTTGTTGTGTATAAGATGGTTTATATGATGATTGTAGTCTAAATATGATGGTATTTATGGCTTGGTTGAATGAATTTGTTGTAATAAAGATAGTAATTATCTTAATCTTCGTTGTTATCATAGTGACTAGATCACTGAATAGTGTAGTCATCACATTTTTTGTTTTGTTTCATAGGATGCTTGTTGAATGTAATATTACATTTTCATCTTGGGATAAAGATATAACAATTTTTTTCTTGGAAATAATAATAATAATCTAATTTTTAAGGTCATGGCCTGACCAAAAACCAAATTGATGTATGAGGCCACCTTTTTTGTGGGATAAGGGATCCATATGTGCAACAAATTGACTTGTCGGATTCAATAGACGAATGAGGTTTCTTGTCAAAAGGTTAACATGTCGGTTTGGTAAAATGTTATCATCCTTTCGCCTTCAATTTCACCTCAATCTTGATTGCATAATGGAACTCTTCTATTAGAGTGCCAATAGTGAGAAATTCCATCTCTAATTGGATATAAGGAGCTAATCCACTGATATATTTCAAAACAAGTAACTTTTCTTCCTCCTTAATGCCAAGTCGAGCCATGAGTTAGTGGAATTCATTAGTATAACTCTGTACAATTTGATCTTTCAATTGTCTTAACTGTTTTCATTTCTTATATTATTGTTTCAAATACTTGGGTGGATAAAATTCCATCCTAGAATGTTCAAAAATTTTGAGCATGTGTCGATGAGGTGACCTTCTTCTTCCCATTTAATCAAAATATTTTCCACCAGCAATGTACATAATTCAACATATTCATATATGCAATGGTGACTTTATAAGCCTCATAAAACTTGTTCACAAAGAAATAGGACTCTGATTGTTGTATCTAGTTGTCTACGGATTCTACATCAATCCTTCCTTCCAAATTTGGTATGTCCAAGTTTATTTGTATCTTGAAAGGGATAATTATGTCAAAGGAATATCTTGTCATGTTGCTACCAAAGTAAAGCCTAATGAACTAGTAGGTCAAGCAAGGATCTCATTGAAATGCTCATACATTTCAATTATCTGCCAAGTGAATGCTTGCTCTATGAGTTGTTCAGCTTCACTACGAGGTGTTTTGTCCTCTATTTCACTTAACATATTTGGTCTAGAGTTTCAAGAAGATAAATACTCGAAACTCGAAGGTAGAGGCAAACTAAATAGATAGGTATTAGAGTGTGTCTAAACATGAATAAGTTTGCTAACTATGTAAGTAGAGTTTAAGCAAGGCTAGAGGAAACTAGAGTGTTATGATACCAATGATCTGTGTCTCCCAGGGAGTCAACATGAGGACAACAATGTCGACTTAAGGAGTCAATCTCTCTTATGAAAGAAGTGAATAGATTAAATAGGAAAACCAATGTAGGTGACAACTAAACAAAAAACAAACCAAAGCAATAAACAATACCAATCACATGAAAATGCAAGTCAAGAATTGATAACAAAGAAACTCCAAGGGTGAAAACTCTAGTGGTATTGAGCATTCGTATGTAGGATATCGATATCCTAAGCCTGTAAGCAAAACCCTATATCAAGGTGTAATAAGTCAAAAGACTGGTTAGGTTTCTACACTAGCATACATTCGAATAAGACCTCATTGACACTAAACTATATGATTATTTCCTCATCCCTACATCCACAAAATGAAAATTTTCCAAATGAAAACATTGAAATAAAATCAACCGTTCTAAAGGTGTCCCTCTATGACTACTTGGCCATAATATTACATATCTTCATAGTAATCCCTAAAAAAGGCCCCCTTTGGATTGAAAATTATATGGTAAACTAATCTAGATTTGTATCAAAAATTTTGATTCGATAAAAATGGAATTCAAGGTTCAATGAAAATCTTTTCATTTATTTTAAATTAAAAGCTTAAGAAAAGATTTGTATTTTTTTTAAATGAAAAACTTAAGAAAATAAAAGCATGGCCCAAAGTTTGGAACAAGGAAACCACAACAAATTTTTCAAATAGAAACTCTCATAGTAGGAATCCCTAAAGAAAAACAAGCAAAGAATGCATTAAGAAGTTATTTTTCAATTCTTGTTACAATAAATTAAGATAGATAAAGAGTTGGATGAACTGTACCATAAATAGGAAATATATTGGCGTCAAAATCTAGAGTCTAGTGGCTAAAAAACCCTTCTCTTAAAAGAAGTGAGAACCGAATCTCTAGAACCTTTGATATGTACAAACTTAAAGTGGAAGGGTCAATTAAAATGAACGATGATAGTCTCTTTGTTTTCAAATTATCGTTTTATAAACCAAATATAGACAAATATGCAAGCTAAACAATGATACTAAGATATATCCAACGATTTATAACATGTAACTAAAATGCCATCCTATCCAACCTTCTTATGAAAAAGGTGCTAGAAAACAATGTATTGAAACTTTAAGGAAGAAAGATTTTAAGTTTGGATGGATTTCTAGTTGATCTCATTCAAAGGATATGGTTGATGATCAGAGAGAATCAATGCAATGGAAGAGTACACAATTTTGGCTCAAATATTCAAAGCTTTGAACTTTTTTTTCCCTTATTCCAAAGAGAGAGAATGCAAACTCCTATGCAAATTTCATACCAATCTCCTTATGCAATATAACATATAAACTAATCACAAAAGTGATAGCTAGAATATTAATGTACAAGTTGAGTGGATTTGATGGTTAAACGCATGGTTTTCCTCCTTGGAGATCAGAATGTCGAATCCAGAGGTGGATAGTTAAGTACACCTTCATAGACTATGTAGTGAAATTGTTGTACAAAGGGGGTCGGTCAAATGTCTCCCAAATAGTCGGGTCTCATATGTCAATTTAGCAAATGACTAAGTTTTGAACATCAATTAGATTAGTATAGTTGTTAACAATTATCCTTGCCCAACTCTCTCATATCTCAAGCCCGAGGTATTCTAATTGTTTTTGCAAATGTATCTAGGCATTTGGCTAGTTCCATCCCCGGAGGTGCATAGTTTGAACCCCTTGGATGAGGTGCATCGCTCTACATCAACGTGTTTCCTAGGGATTCCTTCAATGAATGCATGTAAGCATCCCTTGGATTTTCCCACAAGGATTTTCATGGAAAAGAAAAGAAAAACTCTCATATTTCAAAAGTAAGGAGGTCAGTGGTTGGCAAGCAAATCTTAAATGATTTGGTGGTAACCCAAGAACTGCATTCAATCAAAACAAGACACTGAAAGGAGCACTAATCAAATTTAGACTAGTGAAGGTTTTGATAACAAAATTGAAATAAAAAAATAAAAAATAAAAAAAACTTGTTTCAATGACATTGCAAAAGAGTGGGCAATTGGAGTAACTTATGATGTTCTTATTTGAAATTGACATAGAACTCTGGAAAAATATGTTTGATTATACTTGTTTAGTTCGTCTTTCAAGATGCAAATTGGAAGCTAAAAATGCAAATTGTTAATTGGTTAGAGTATTTAATTTACTGTTTTGGTTAGATGCATAGCATAGAAATGAAGATAGAGCACTATTTGGAATAGAGCGACAAAATGGCAATGAAACAACCATAATCAACAAAGTTGATAGTAGAAAGGAATTAATGGCAATGGGATGGGTGAAAAAAACGAATGAGTGGAATGTGCTAAAATGGTAGGTGGAGATGATTTTGAATGAAACACAAAAACAAAAGCATGAAAAAAATGGGTTGGTTTTGAACCATGAAGATTCAATGCATAACCCTTGTTTTTGGACCATGAAGATTCAATGGATAACCCTTGGTTTGTTGGAGTTAGGGATATAGATGAGAACCATGAAGATTCAATGGATTTTCAATTTTGAAAACCTACAGAGGGTTAAGAAGGTGATCATTGAATGGCCAGAAGAAAATTAAGTGATAATCAAAGGTAACTCTCGTAAATGGAAGAGGAAATAACAATCCATTACGGGATTACTAAAAGTGGCACCTTCTTCAAGGAATACCAAAATAATTTTAAGCATATGAAAAATACCAAAAAATATTTATTGGACTAGGGGGGATCTAAGTGCAATCCAAACTATAGAGTGGCCTTGATTTGGTGAAGTTAATGAAAATACTATTTTTTTTCATAATATTGCAAAGTTGAGAAAGACAATAGACACAATCTAGATTATTTATACTGGGATGGAGTTCAAGTCACAAAGTTTAGGACATTGTAGAATTGGGTGTAAACCACTTCCAAATACTCTACAAGGAACCTCAAGATCCAATAGAGAAATAATGAAGCTATCTGCCTATATGCCTAGATTTATAAATCGTGAATAGAATTGGGAGTTAATGGATGAAATAACTAAGGAAGAATTAGTGGCAATAATGGGTTCATTTTGGAAGGATACGAGCTTTGGTCCAGGTGGGTCGTAGGAAATTTTTAGGGGCTAAATTTCACTCTCAGGATAATTTTCCATGTTTTTTTCCAAAAAATGATTTGCCAATATCTTTTTAAGAAAATGTTTGTCCAATTTTTATAGGTTAAAATTAATTTCTCTAAACAATTGCCATAAAGTATGTGGAGTCCAAAGGGAAGGTGAGTACCAATGTTTTCTATATTATTGATGCATTTTGAAATTTCTTCACATACTTTAGTTCACGAGTTTCCATATGGAGACTCAAAATTAGACTCAAAAGTTAGTAGTTGAATGGGTTTTAAGGCAACTAGGAAATCATAACATTAAGATATCCCATGTCATAAATTAGGTCAAGGCCCAACTTCTTAGGTTTGTCATTTTCTCATGCAATCATATTTCCATATAGTTGAATGGATTTATTAGGGAGTGGATGGTTCAAAAGGCATTCTTGACATCACCGAGACAAAATATGAGATCACCACAACCTTTCTTCGAAGATAGATATTTGAGATTTTTTTCTTTTTCTTTGAGAGAGTGTCAAGGTCTTTATAGATTGGTATTTTTGTTGTGTATGATGGTTTAAATGTTGATTGTAGTCTAGATATTATGGTATTTATGGCTTGGTTGAATGAATTTGTTGTAATAAGGATAATAATTATCTTAATCTTCGTTGTTATCATAGTGACTAGATCATTGAATAATGTAGTCAACACATTTTTTGTTTTGTTTCAAAGGATGCTTGATGAATGTAATATTCCATTTCCAGCTTGGGATAAAGATATAACAATTTTTTCTTGGAAATAATAATAATAATCTAATTTTTAAGGTCATGGCCTAACGAAAAACCAAATTGATGTATGAGGCCCCCTTTTTTGTGGGATAAGGAATCCGTATGTGCAACAAATTGACTACTTAAGTCCATGGAGGTGTATAGAACCTACCCCCCTTAATATTTTAACATATGACCTCTTAAGATGAAACATATGTTCTTAATTGTTAACGACACGTGACCCCTCCCCAACACCCATGCATGCATGTATATCCACACACACACACACACACATAGAAACCAATTTAGATCCATTTTAATCCTATATTTTTAAGCACTTAAATATTTATATATAAATTTATTTTTATCCCTCTTGGTGCTTAACAGCTAAGGAGTTAATATGGACTTACACTAATTTATATATTAAATTTCATGACCATCATATTATCCATAACCTTATAAATCTGGGTATACATGTAAAAAATATAAAATAAACTATACAAAATTCATTTAACGAGAGTCACAATTATTGAGAGTTTCTTGCAACTTAGAATTAAAAATCATAAGCTAAACAACGTTCCCAACTATGAAAGGATAATTGTGTTAGTGGAACACTAGTGTTATAACCTCTAGGGTGGTTACCGGGATTTCATAAGAGATCCATTGATAAGCAGTTAAGTCGTCATGTGCATCAATATTGGTTGAGTGGTCACACACCAACTAGTGTAAATGGTGTCTCAACTCTTGATAGGTAATAGATACTCAACATTATATTTAAAACATGTTTGATCGAGTTCCCTAAACAACTTCCCTTGTTATGAATGTTGTTGGTTTTTTTTGCTCAAAACTACAAATTATTATATTTATATGAAGGGCATGGTCGTGATTATGGATGTCATAGTATTTTTTTGTAATGAGAAGTGAATGAAAGATGACATGAAATCCCACTTTCATATTATTCTTCATAGATATCAAATTATATTCCTATGTGGTTCTTTAGGTAGATATGGTATCCAAGTGGTAGTAATTGAATGTGTGAAACATTGAAAAGGTGTCCCACCTCTTGTTAGGTGGTAGAAACTTGGCACTTAATATATTCAAAAGAACATTTCTAGAGTCCCCTAAAAAAATTCCATTATTATGAATGTTTTAAGTTGATTTTTTCCCAAACATACAACTTATTATATTTATATGAAGGGCATAATTGCACTAATGAATTCCATAGTAGTTGAGAAAGCAACTAGAATTAATGAAATATTACATTAAAGCCCACCTCCATGTTCTTCTTCATACGTATCAAATGATATATTTATCTCATACTTTGAGAAGTTATAGGGTATTTAGGAGTAACGGTGAAACATATCAAACATGCATAGCATTGTCTTCACATACAAATATGCTCCATATCTAGTATGTGCTCTCTTTAAAGTTTGCCAAAATTTTAGCCAATATCATAAACAATGATAAAAAGATGGATAAAACCCACTAGCTTGGGGTTTATTTCAGCAAAGTGGCCATTTTTGGGTACAACATGACGACCTCTGATTCACTAAAAGGTATGAGCATGAAGCGCCTAATGGTGGGGTTATTGATCATAGACAAATGATTGTAGTAGAGAAATCCATACAAGGAGGACCTCTCATTGGAAAAATAAAATGTATTGCTTTAATGAGTTATATGTACTTTAAATTTTTAAAAATTCCATAAAGATTAAGTCATGTTTTTTTAGGAATTTTAAAGTGTTGAAAATGATGGTATAGATCCATATAAGAGAGAATTTATTGTCTAATATACATATGACAAATGAGAATTGTATCTTGGATTCATATATTGACCCAACCATAGTCATGATTATCCAAGGGAATCATGTTCATTGTAGATCCCATTAAAAAAGAAGAAATTGTAGTAAACCATGAGCCTTTGTTGAAGGGTGGTAATTCTATCAAAACATTATAATATCCATGAAGACTGCCAACTTACTTTATAGGGCTCTAAGAACACACAAATCTAACATGATAACATCCAATGCTTATTATTTAGTATACTATGTTTTTTTATTTTGAGCTTCCTAAGGTCCATACAAACCCAAAGATAAAGGAAATTATTCATCAAGATCACTAAGTTTGTTATATGTTATTCTTATCAAAAGGATATTGATTGTTCACTTGTCTCTAAATTCATGCAAAAATGTGTTATAGACTATATATTAGAGCATAGTCCATATTAGAAAGATTTGATGATAACATGATGAGTTACATTACTTTCTCCATAGTTTTCTTGTGAATCCCGCCTAGGCATAAAAAACGTCTTTCCAAGTTTGAACGTTGTAAATGAGGCTTAGGATGTCATCAAGGGAAAGAGACATTTGGGGCACTCTCAAATGTTCGACACTTAAAGTATCATCACATTGATGTTAACGTTACTAGAAATGACAAGAAGAAAGTGAAGGACTGTGATGGATTAAAACACATAGAGATGAGGAAAGGGGAATGATCAAAGAAGTGAGGAATTAATAATGCATAAATTTGAATGAGAAGAGTCACAATGATCACTCATGTAATCCCAATTTTAGGTTTTGCAATGTTAATATGATCTCTTTTGTGCATATATTTAAACTTAATTAAGAGCATACAAGTTATATTTATCTTAATAGAGTTTGTTATCCCCAAACATAACCATTAACATGGTTTTGTGTGAAACAAACAAAAACTATACATTATCTTTATGGTGAACTTGACCAAATATATACAAGATTGGTGGATTGTTGAAAAAATTACATTCAAGTATTAATTATATGGTTTGTTCCTATTAAGTATCTATTTCAATACCAATGTTTCTATGAACGGCATACTAAGTGGTCATAGACCAACACATGTGCTCAAATAATAACAAAATATTAGATACCAATGTTTTTTTTTCTTGGAAAATAGTTCGTATTCTATTTGTATTAATTTATAAACTACCTTGTACATAGATCCGAAGATCTTTCTACCATCAAAATCTATTCATTGGAGAATAACATAAAACATGTCCAACAAAACAGACATTGTTCCATAAACCAAAAAACTAGGTTGTAAATCGTATACTTGTCAGAAAAAAGGATTAGATCTCAATGTAAACTTTACTCTGAATGAGGTCAAGGATCAAAAACTGTCTCGATTATATTTACCTTCTCCCATTTGTGACAAAATCCCTCACCAACCTGTAATCCATTCTTAAATAGTTGATCAACCTCACTGTTCCTTTCTCTGTAAATATGCTCAAAAGTAGTATGTTGTATGAGGCCCATTATTATGATTATATCTTCATATAAAGGCATTAGAAGAATGTTCTTTGGTGTTATTTTCATCTTCATCCACTCAATGACAATTTTTTAGTCCCCAAAGACCTGTAGATGCTGCACTCCCTTCATAATTTCCAAAGATAAAGGCAAATTTAAAGCCGTCATCTCTGCTCTATTATTGGTGCTATACCCAAAACCTGCTACAAAACTAATCTGATGATGGTTAGATAAATGAAGTATGCCACCTTCCCCACCCACAACAATGGTGCCCTCGGAAGCACCATAAAAAAATAACCATGGAATGGAGCTATCTATATTTTCTTGCACAATCCTTCTAATTGTCTAGGGCTTGTCATCTTGTGGAAAAATACTAAGTACAATCAATGCTTTTGATGCATAAACAAATGGATAAATATAAGCATCCTAAAAAAACTTTGTTCCTGGAGAGCAAACCTCCCAAATGAAAATGACAGGCATAGCTAGGTGTGCCTTACGCACAATATTGTTGTCCAAATATCCAAAGATCAATTAAGGGTCCTGCCTTCCCATATGAATCGGATACCGCTGACAGAAGAAGCGTCATCCCACATTTTTTTAATATATGAACAATATATGAAAGGATGCCCAATGTTTTCATTGTTTTCTTTACAAAGGGGGTATCTTCCTGGCCCACACTAGAACTTTCCAAGCATTGGATCCCAAACTAATATCTTATTACAGAGGGATAAACATAAGAATAATTTTCATTTTAGAGGGAACTTGAACTCACATATAGTATAATACCACCACCAGTAGATAGGTAGATCATCCTCTTCTCAAATAACCCGATAGCCTATGTTAGGAGTGTATATCCCGTCGACTTTGTTCTTAGACCATATTAGGGCATCCTCTTGATCCAAAATCCTTATGTGATTGTATTTTAGAGTCTTGATGAACTTGTTACAAGCAATATTTGCTTCATCGTCCTCAATATCTATATTTTCAGCTTTTATCCATTCTTGTGACAGAATTATAGAGTTTATAGGATCACCGATTTGTTCCAGAAATATAAATCCCTAATCTCTAAAATATTCCACCAGAGGTGATGGAAGTTTGTGTACCCCACCATAACCTATATAAGGGTCCTATCCCAATATTACTTTTCTTCCATTACCGATTTTCCATTCCAACCAATCATCAATCACTTCAAAATAAAATAACAAAGCTTTCCACATAGATGAGATATTTCTAAAATATTTGTCTCTGCTTCTGCACCATTCCTCAGAAGATAAATGGTCTATATATTTATGGAAAAATACAAAGACCCATAATCCTCTTCCTTTCATTATTTTCCAAACCTCTTTTACAGCTAAATCCTTTACAAAACAATGAGGGTTCTTTAATCCCCATCCACCCTTGTCCTTTGGCCAAGCAATTTTGTTACAGGAAACCCAATGGAAAGAGTTGCCCTCTTGAAACCATTTCCAAATAAAATTGTAATTGGTCTTCCTAATTTGATCAAGGATACCATTGGGTACGTAGGTCAATGACACCTAGTACACTATAATTGCTTCCATAACTGATTTCACCAAGATCGTGTGACCACTTTTTCTTAGCCATTTATTGCACAAGAGAATATATATTTTCTCAATCTTTCCAATTAACCAAGCCCAATCAATTTTTTGATAAGCATTTGGATTTAAAATAAATCCCAAATACTCGAGGCCGTTCTCAATATCAACCAAAGTAAAATCAAGTTGTGAGCATATCCAATCAATTTCCTCCTTATTTATATTCATAAAAGAAACAAAATATTTTCTAACATTATGGCTCATTCCAGAAGCAACTGCAAATAATTCCAGATAACCCTGTAGATGAATTGCTTCTCTTCGAGATCCATTAGAAAATATGAGAATATCATCAACAAATAACAAATGAGAATCACTTACATGACCACGAATAGGAATTCCCATGAAATTTCCACTCTGCTTAGCTTGATGAAGAATCATGATCAACCCTTCTACCACTAATAAAAATTGGAGGGGAGGGGAAAGGGAACACTTGTCAGAGACCTCTACCTAGTATGAATAAAGGGTAGGAAAATCCATATATTAAAACTGCACAAGAAACATATTTGACACATGACATAATCTGGTTCACTATCTGTAAATAGAAGCCAATTTGGAGCATAACCAATCTCAAATAGAGCCAATTTACTCTATCACAGGCCTTTGACAAATCAACCTTCACTATCATAGCTAGTAAGTGCTTCACCTTAGTAGAGTGCATGACTTCTTCTGTTGTGCCAATTGCATCATGGATTTGTCTGGCAAAAAAAGCAAAGTGTTTTTGTGAGACAAATTTTGACGTAATACCCTTGATTCTTTTGGCTCTAATATTTGCAATAATATTTTAGATACAATTGCACAATGAGATGGGTATGTAGTCCTCCAAATCGCCTTCTCTTATATTTTGGAATGAAGGTAATGGAGATAGAGTTGAAAGCTTTAAGGACACTTCTAGTCACATTGGAATCTTCAACTACTCGAATAAGATCATTTTAGAAAGGTCCATAAAATCAAAGAAGAATTCAACCGACCATACATCAAGGCTAATAGGGATTTTATCCTTTTGCAAGAATTGGACAACCTCCTTTAGCTCCTCAAGAGTTACTTCCTCCTCGAGATTTTTATTTTGTTCCTCATTTATAAAGGGTGGGAAAAGGGCTAAAATTATCATTATCTAAGCAACTGATGCTCTATCATCTTCTTGAGATAATTTGTCGAAATGGTTAATGCCGGTCTCTGCTAGGTTTTTGAAACTAGAAACATGAGCACATGCCTCATCCTTCACTACCAAAGAGAATTTTCTTGCATCTTGTGATTAATAATACTATGAAAATATTTTGTATTGTCATCTCCTTTTTTCCAGCCATATTGCCCTACTTTTTAATCTCCAAATTTCCTCATTTCCTACTAGAATTTTCCTTCTTTTGGTTTCAAGATCCACAATTTCCTCCTTCTGCTCCAAAAACCTAAATCCTTCTAAATTGTTTGAAAAAAAAGATTCTAGATAACTCTCTATATTATTAGGATTATAAATGCTCCCTTGTACAATTTGGTCATATGTATAAATCAAGAGTCATGTCTAAATCGGGAGTCCATCTAGTCTATTTTTAGTCGCTAGCACCATTGGGTCCACTTGGCCTAATTGGGGCACATGTTTCAGTTACTAAAGTGTGGGGAACACTAATTGAGGCCTACTACCACTGATTTCACTTGCATGCATCAGTTTAGGATCCTCCTAAACCAGTCCCTACAATTTAGGATCCATTGGGAGTGCCGATACCAACCAAGTTCAATTGAGTTGAGTTAGTGACTAGTCAAGCTAAGTTAGGAGTCAGTTACATTCAGTTCTAGTCCTCTACATTCAGTTAGCGCTAGGTTTGCATGGTTGCATGTAGGAGAGGCGCATTTCTCACCTACCTCAGTCAGTTAGCCTCAGTCAACACTGAATTAGACACTTGAGTTGTGTTTTATAACTCCGATGAACTCCGGTGATGATTTAGACAAGGTCAGTTAACCATTGAGTCCTCTGATAATGATTTAGACAAGGTCTTAGTTGCCTACAGTCAAGTAAAGTGTAATCAATTCAAATTTCCTCATGTGGATTCGAATTGCTTGTGGCTATTTAGCCATTGTACTTCATTTTAATTATTATCTAATTACTTTTTTTATTAATGAAAACATTCACAGTTGCAAGCCATTTTTACATTGTTTCATTCTTCAATTGCTGAGTAAATTGTGTGATCTATTTTGTGAGTTGTGTGTTTTTACACATATCTATGTGTTCAATTTATATGGTATTAGAGCCTCGGCGGACAAGGCACCTCTCCTCCTCAGATCTCTAGCTGGATCATTTTTTTTAATCAAAATTGCTCCTTCCAGTACTGCACCAGAAGCAGAGAATTTACCACTTAATATCCCAAGTTAGGAAATTGTTGATTAAGCTTGCTTGATTAACTATGTTGGGTGTGAAGGAAATTCCAAAAGTGTAGAATGTCGACCTTGCTTTGAATGTTTGATTGTGTGACAGGTTATCAGCTCTTCTCATAACATTCACTACAAGCAGCCCTTTCTTCTCACTGCATTCGCTACAAGAGCTCAGTCCTCCTTACTGCATTTAAAATGGTTCATTCAGTAGAGCCTCTCACTCCTTTCAACTATCACCAGTGGAAGGAAGACATGGAGGTACTGCTCCACACCAAGAAGTTCTTCAGACTCACAGAAGAAACAGAGGCAATGCCAATTCTGAATAATGACAAAGAAAAGTACTTGAACAGGCTTGATGAAGCTCATGGATACTTATTCTCCTCAATCTCTCAAGATCTTCGATTCCACATCCAAGGATTGAAGACTCCCAAGGAGATTTGGGACAAGCTTGCTTACTTATTTGATAAGCACGATGAGATGAGGGTCCATCAGCTAGAAAATGAACTAATCTCTCTTAATCCATCCAACTTCAAATCACTAAATGAATTTTTCACAAAATTCAAGAACCTGATATACCAGTTGAAGCAGTGCAAGGTGGAGAAGGAGGATGCTCAGATAATTCTTGCCATTCTCTCAAAACTCAGTGCAGACTACTCAGCCTTTGTGTCAACTTTTCAATCGGTGAGGATCATTACTCCAATTCTCTTCTGGACTTTGCAAAATAATTTCCCCTCAAAACATAGTAGTTGTAATCAAAACATATTGATCCATCAAATGCATCTCTAACAGGAACATGTTTTGGGTCAACAAGAACTAGGTAGTCAACCACATGTGCATAGGGATTGTTCCTCGTCAATGCTTTCAAGTTATGAACATGCAAGTGACGTGGTTTCCTAATTTGATACTTCTCCTCGACTTATGCGGGTTTATAAAGTTGCTTCACATTTAAATCAAATGTATTCCTATTGTGAACCAAATTATTCCTCTGCAATCAATCTTGAACAAAATTTTGTGTTGTCTTGACTACACCATCATCTAGATCACCACCTAAAGTGATGATTTCCAAACTATCCCCTGAATTTTCAGTCCGATTTTCAACTATAATATTGGATTCAACATCTTGTCTCCTTCTTTTATGTCTTGAAGCAGTTGTATCTAAATGAAAAACCTATTTATCAGGAATGGAAACACCCTCATATATAGTTCTTTTGGAAGAGTGTTTCTTACTCTTACCAACATAAGTAACATCCTCAACATCAACAATTCATTGATCATGTTCAGTTGGGTGAGATATCTTTTAAATGTAACCTTCTTTGGTACTTCATTTAATTTTTGGATGCATTTTCTTCATGTTCTTGTACTTCTTTAGTGTGAACATTTTGCACTTGTTTCTTCCTTGACGTTTCTCCCTTCTTTGGTGTTTCTCCCTTATGAAGAGTGGCATTAATGACATCCATGGGATTTTCTTCTGTAGAACAAGTTCCATTCAAAATATGGGAAAGTGGTATAGAAAAATCCTACAAAAGAAAATATTATTGTATTAAAATCTATGACATTGTCATATCATCCATATTATAACAAAATAAAAAACATATAAAAATATAGAAACTTATGCTCTTACACTCAATATCGCGCATGACTCCTGCACAAAATTTTGTGAAATTTTCATCAACCTTATAGTTTGAAACCTTCAAAATATATTGGATTTTGACATAGGTATTAGGTTATTTCACTAGTGCATAAAAAAGGTCTTACCCGATACCAAACAAATATCTCGCAACAATCTGAATGAGTGATGATCTGTTTTGAGATATGCAAATATAACACAATATAAGTGAATATTTTATCGGTTTCCTTGATTGTTCTATTTTTAAAACCAATAATATTCAATTTTCTCTTCATCCAGTGCATGTTTCCATTCTCTAGCATTCTTTGTTTCCATCGTCAATGGACACAACTTCATCAAGGGAAACATTGTCGGATGGGTCAACTGTTTGTTTCGATGACTTCGTTACCGATATTGTTCCAGATATGTTTACAGATAATTTTTCTAATGTTATTCTTCCTATAGTTAAAAACAAAAAATAAGTATATATTAAAAAAAACATTCCCTCGAAAAAGTTATCATAAATTAAAGAAAAAAACGTAGTTTCAAACAAAATCCTTTGGATCTGGGAAAAGTGTCGACCCAATGGGTGTGATTTGGGTGCTTAAAGAGTCATTCCAATGATCAACAACTTGATTCTAAGAATTAAGCTATTGACAATTGGTCCATCTCTTTAGGCACCCAAAGTGGGTCAACGGGAGGAGCAAGCTCTTCCCTGCTGCCCAAAGGGTTGGCTTAGGATGCCCCTTTGGGTAGTGAGGAGGATATAGGCTCATCCCGTGGGATCTCATTGGGTTCCCAATGTGCCGACCCAACAACCATCTCGATCTTGGATTTAACCACCCCTTTGTGCAGTTGGGAGGAGCTCGGATCCTCCCACAGACTCTCGTTGGGCACTGAAAGAGCCGTCCCAACAACCATCTTGATTCAAAGAAGCGAGGATTTTGGATCCTCCTATGGGATCTTGTTGGTCTCCCAAAGAGTCAACACAAAGACCATGTTGATTCTCGACAATGCAAGAAATATACAACTTGTACAAGGCATTTGTTCAAGATGTTGAAGGAAATAACAATTTCATCATATATGCATATTTTACAAGACTATGGAAAACATAGTTCAACAACATCCATATTACTAAGAGGTCAAGGATGGGGGTTTGCAGCATATGTGCTTCTCTTAAACAAAGAAGGAATAAATCATAAGGGATAGAATGAAGTATGTCTCTAAAAAATTTATTTTCTTCAATAAATATCAACTATGAAATATGATCAATGTTTTCTTTTATTTTTATTTGTAGATTCTGTTATCAAATAGCATCAAGCACATTGCAATCAACAATCAATTGAACGCCAAAAGTTATATAAACATTTCAATAAGTGTTATGATTATCCACATAAGTATATGGGTTTGATAATTGATGGGATGGATCAAGAAAAAAAAAATTGCCACATTTTGCTCGTGTACCAAATAATTTAAAGGAGGGAAATTTTATTCAATTTTTCTTGGTTGGTTGTATGGTTTTTAATGGTCAAATGTCTCAAAGAGTTTACTTTACAACTCCAAATATTCATAATGATGCAAATATGACCATCCCCATAATTCACCATGTGCTTACTCATCGATTCAACAGTATTCCTCGAGTTCTATATCTGCAATTGGACAACACCAGTCAGGAAAACAAAAATCGGACAATGTTTGGTTATCTAAACATGCTTAATGAATTGGGAATTTTTTAGAAGGCTAAAGTTTGTTTCCTTCTTGTTGGGAATACACATGACCATATTTATCAAATGTTTATCCATTTTGCAGTGACATTAGGGAGGAAGAATGTTGGGATCTTTCCATCATTAACTGAAATTATTAGAAAAACATACAGACGAGAACCTGATGTACTAACACTATAGGAAACTATTGACATGAAAATATTTATTTTGGGATCGCGTGGTGAAGAAATGTGCATTGAAAAACTTAATGGCATTATCTTACAACAACAATTTCGCTTAAAAAAAATTTGATGGGAAAACATTAATATGGGGTAAGAAGTACTCAAGAGTAGAATGGGGGATTACATCAAGTTTAGCATTTTTGAAGTTCATCCCAATTCGCCATATTTATGCTTCAAAGTTATTGTTATTGCAATCAATTGTTGAGATTCAAAATGCATGCTGACACAATTGAGATGTCGATTCTTTTCAATGCTTGTAAGAAATAAAAAAATTCCATCAAAGATACATACGACCATTTTTATGTTGTCAATGCCATCAACATCAACTGCGGTTTCTCAACCAAAACCATATTTTTATGTTGTAAATTTTGTTTGATGGGACTCTTTTTTCATGGAGCAAACTAACATAATTCAAAAATCTACAAATGGAGATATTTTTTTGAAGGCTCCATTTAGTTGGCCACAAAGTATGTCAAATGAAATTGAGGAAATAAATGTTGAACCTGAAGGTGTTGAGTCTTCTCAAGAAGAGGAAAGGGAAATATATATTGGGTCTAGAAGATCATTTGAACGGTGTGAGGTGATGGAAGACCTTTACAGAGGCTCAATACAAGATATTAAGGAGAGTTGCACGATTGCAGTTTTGGCTACAGAATATCCATGTGGTTATCCATTCTGGATTGCAAAAGTTATGGAGGTGTTGTTGTTGCAACCACTTCCCCACCAAAAAAAAAACATTTTTTAGGGCCTCTCCTTAGAGTTCTGTTTCTTAGCTTTCCTTAGACTAATTATGCTCCTTGAATTTTCATTCCATGACTCAGTTTTTTTTTGAACAAGCCAGAATATTATTTTTTCACTAAGTTAAAACTCAACTTTTTCTTCTGACGTGTCAAAAGAAATCAGCAAGTAAAGCCGACACGTCAGAAGAACTCGTCTTTTTGATCCGATGTTCTTCTACTTTATTCTGTCCAAGGCCTAAGTCCTTTTCAAAAACATTTGATGGGTCTTCATCGACAGCATCGGTGAAACTTAGAATTTCGAGTCGAATTTATCGGCGACACTTACCTTTCTTGGCCGATACATTTTATCAGAAGATCCTGTCGAGTTTTGCCGATGGCGTCGACGGAACTCAGGGTTTGCAGCCGACGTGTTCGGAAAAAACTTCGAATTTGCTGCCAACATCTTTTCATCATAGCTATTTTGTGAGTTTTTCCAACGGTATTTTTTGGAAACGTTTGACGAGTTCTCGTCGACGCTATCGGCGAAACTCACACATTGCAGCCGAAACTATCACGGGAAACTCATAATTTGGCGCTGATGTATCGATAAACTTTGGGAAAATTTTTTTATGGTTTTTTAAATTGAGTTCTGAAACGATGTTCTGTCTGTGCAACATCGATTACCTCAACAACTGCATTTATTGTTGTTTCAAACTTTTTTATATATAAACGTGGTTGGTTTTACAGTCTGTTACCGCATCCCGTTTTCAATGCATCAAATCGCTATCAGCCACTTGGAGCTTTCGGATCACCTCGCCTAGAGCCATACCCGTGTTGCAGCTGCAACAATTTCCCAAAATTCCAAAAAAAAATTAGGACCCTCCTTTTGCTTGGATTAGTTTGATTTTCTTCTTTGATTTGGTCTAAGAACTTTTCAGAAGGACTTTTTTAATGCTTGGGTTGATCTACTGCTCGTTTCTGTTCTTTTTCTAATGTTTGAGGCAATCCATTGTTTGATCAGACTTTATCGCTCCCTTTGGATGCATGCTTAGCATGTCTGAATCGAAAAAGTGTTTGGTTAAAGCCTCCGCCATTGCGGCTGAACAGCCAGTCTTAACTTTGGTTTTGTTCCCGATACATTGGTTTTAATCGGGGGATTTCTTGGTTTAGATCGGAAAGACTTGTCGTTTCTTTCTCCGCCGTTGTGGATGGATGTTCAGTTTTACTTCAACATTTCTCCCGACTTGGTTGACGAAATCGGCTGGGTTTTGGTTTTGCATCGGAGCCATTGTGACTTCTTCTTCCGCCGTTGCGGATGGATATTAGGTTTGACTTCGATTGTTTTTCCGATTTCTTTGCCTTACGTCGGATGCTTTTTGGTTGTGCATCGGAAGCTTTTATGATTATTTCCTCTGCCATTGTGGATAGCAAACCGTTAACTCTTCTGATTCCTGTTTGATCTCCAATTCCTGTTGGCCCCGTGAGTCTCGGGCTGCCACTGTTGCGGCTGCGAAAGCTGTTTCGTTTCCGCCGTTGCGGCTGCCGAGGTCTAATGCCTTTCGATGTCTAGTTGTTTGCCTCCTGATTCAAACTTTTCTCCCATTTCGGATAGATTTATCTTTTGCGGCTTCGCTGTTGCAGCTATCGTGTCACTATGGTCCCGACGGGTTTTTCTTCCGAGGTTCCGTTACGGTCATCCCCGCAGACGATTTTATGTTTTGGCCTACCGTCGTTGCGGAAGAAGTTATACTTCCAACCTCCGAGTAGAAAACTCTCCGACGTCCGATCTTTTGAACTTTTACCCGCCACGTGTTTTTCCGCGGATGGCTTAGCCCTTTGACCATCCGCCGTTGCGGAAGAAAGTACATTTTCAACTTCCGATTCAAAGCTGGCTCCCGTTCGATATGTTACCCGCCACACGTGTTGACCATTTGTATATATGGAGTTCAGGCGCATTGGATTATTCTATCGTTTTTTGTTCGAACTGTCGTGATCATTCGTTCCAAGTGCGCTCTCGACCTCTCGAGCTTGCAAGGACCACAGTGTCGGTACCTGCGTCCAGGTGGCAGCTGTAGAAACCTAACTGTCATCGCCCCGCCATACGCGCCGGTTAGACATCAGTGCCAAGTAGGTTCTGTTTTCCTTCCCCTTTCCGTTGAACATTTGATGGTTATGCTTGCTACGGTGGTTTGTTGTCCCAGCCGTTTACTCGACCCCATTATATGCTTATATATTTGGAGGATTTCGTATACTAGTTGTCCATGGGAGGGCGGTTTAACCTTCAGAATAGTTTTGTTTTCCACCGTCGTTTTTTGCAACCCTGCGCATAGGGATTGAGGGGTTTTGGTGCAGACGACCGTTACGCTGTCTGCGCCAAACCGCCCTGCGTAATGATGGTGGGTAGAAGATAGGTTTGCTACGGTTTTCCTTGGGGGTTTGGGAGTGTTTGCCCAGTTTAGTGCTGCCCGTATCTGTAAGCCGCCGTCGTTTTGCCTTCGAGGTCCAGTGCAACCAAATTCGTGTTCAGGGTGTACCACGACGCATAGTGCTTTATCGTAGTTTTGCACGGGGGGGAGGGGGGGGGCGCGCGAGGGTTTTCTTTGATCAAGCACGCCATAGAAACCCGCATCTTCGAATAGCAACCATTTCACCGTACTGTTCTGCGCATAGTTTCTTTTAAACCCTAACCTGTGGAGGGAATATGTCACGGCGTTCAATTTGTTAACCTGAAAGTCACAAGGGTAGTGGTGTTGTTAAAAGCTTCATTGAGGGCTTGCGCAGTTTTCCCTTGTCTGTCCCGCGCCGTGATTTGATAATGGCACCCTCAGAGAGCGGAAGTTTTAGGCATGTTAATGTAGATGTTTTTTTTACCCCATTTTATTGGTAAAATTTTCAGTGGTAGCTTGCATAATCTTACTGCTTATAACTATTCTCAATCATGCTAGACATAGACTAAGTCACTAAACACTACACATGATGTTTAATAATTCTGTTAGATAGGCCATTTCAGTCTATACATGCATATACTTGCTTCATTGATTGATTTCTCTCATGTTAGAACATAGAAGAAACCACACACTGTACATTGATGTATATAGGTTTTCCACTCAGCCAAAAGGGCTTAATGTTACAATTTTATGGCAAGAAGAGCTCACCATGTCAAAGAGACAAAAGAAGAAGGCCCCTGTGGTCGAGGAAGAGCCAGAAGTACAAGTTGTAACTAAGACAGAATACATATACGAGGACACAAGATGCATTTCTGGCGTTGAACCTGAATACCAGTGGGGGGAAATCTATAGACTGATCTCCCGAAGAGAGGTTCCCGACATGGGCTTAGAAGAGGAGTCCATATACGCAAACATAGAACTTGATCTTCACTGATGAGGATCACCACCAGACCTGAGTTATTCTCGTGCACTGAAGTAATCGGTTGGATTCTGCCCCGGGCAGATGTCACAACAATGTTCCTGGAGGATGTTAACAAACAGGGCTATGCTGCTTACAGCCCCGGATATGTAGCTTTGGCCTATCACCTGCCAGAAGCTTAAGTGTTTTTGACTGATGACTGGCTGAACAACATTATAATGGACTTGGTAGAGACTCTTAAAAGGATGCTATTGCAGGGAAAACATTACATACATAGACCAACAGGAGAATATGATACAGCAAGTTTAAGGGATCCATACCAATTCATAGCCCTGATGCTTAACAGAATCTTTGGAAGAGATCACGACATGTTTTTCAAACTAGAATGGATACCCATCATTTTTCATGTTGCAACCCAAGGGACAATTTTCAACCGGGCCAACCTTGTCTCAAATAGTCTCTCTGCTTGTTTAGCCTCAGCCTTGGGAGGAGAGTCCCAGAAAAGGTCTGAATTCTATATGAGTTCAATACTGATAGACTGTGTATTGTGCAACCAGCCTTTCCCTGGTCTCAGGTGCATCTGGGACAGGGAAAGAATGCATGTTTATGCTGCTTATAAACCATTGTGGGCACATAAATATCACAGCCATTACAGAGAAGTCCGTGAACACTTCCTTATGCCTCTATACACACTCATTTTCCTGAAGGAGTGTGATTGTATGTCGGAGGAGGCCATGCAAGTGATACAAGATTATGCAGACTACTATTTGACCGAACATGGCTTGTACTTCAGGATGTTTGGAGGCTCGAGAGCACCTTCCCTGCTACCCAAATACGCAAGTAATTACGTTATCCACAAGGAGGCAGTCAGACAAGTGTTCCTGGATGGAATAGGCAGTTTTCTGTTTGAGCATAAGAAGACTGCTTATCCGCCCTTGCCCTTCAAGCTAGGAAGCTACAGGTTCACTAAGGTGAAACAAGCTGATGAATTCATAGCAGAGCTGGAGAGGTTCCATTTTTGCGAGATGCCCTATCACAGAAATGACTCCCACGGTAAAGTTGCTGAACATTGTAAAGAAAACAAGGTGCATTTTGAGTATACTCACCATTTTGATAGGGAAGAATCTGTCTTCCGAAATGCCCCGAACATGACAGCACTGAAGAGAAGATTCACGAAGAAGATCACCACCAAAGGTGGAAAGGGGGATGAACAGGCTAAGGCTGAGGAAGAAGCCAAGAGGAGAAATGAAGAAGCCCAGAGGTTGGCAAAAGAAGCTGCAGAATGGCTGCATATGGAAGAAGAAGAGAAAAGAAGAGCTGCTCAAGAAGCAGTTGAGAAAGCAAAGGAAGCAGCTAAAGAAGCAGAGGAAGCAGCTAGAAAAGAAGCAGAGGAAGCAAAGAGAAAGCTCGATGAGGAACTACAAAAGCAGGAAGCAGAAAGGCTGAAACTGACACAAACAGAGACAGAACAGTCAGCCATTAGTACAGCTGCAGGGCAGACCCAGGATGTTGAGAACCCCGAGGTTCAAGACCCACAAGTACCTGCTGCCAGCACACCCATGGTCCCAACTCTCAAGTTAGTTCCTTTTGTGCAGAAAAAAGGAGAAGAAATCCCCGATTTCAACACTGTTTATTATGATAGGGAAACAAAAAGAATAATGAAGAGAACAGAAAGGAAAGTAGAAGCAAGAAGTATGCCTAGTAAAATGATAACAGATACGGCTGTTAAGTTAGGAACAAACCAAGATCCAAGGCTCACCCTGAGAGCCGGGACTGCACTCCTTCACGCCTCAGAAGATAACATGGACAAGGTAATAACTGACTTGGAGCAGTCCAAGAAATCCTCTGCTCAGTTGAAAGATACATTGAGGAAAGAGAGGGAAGAAAGCAACAGGCTCAAGAGGCAATATGAAGATATGCAAAGGGAAATGAAGTCCTCAAGAGCTGAAGTACAGGCCCTCCAAGGAGAGATACAAGTTCTGGAAACAACACAGGAGTCTCTAGAGAGAGTACAGAAAGAATATCAAGAGTTAAGAACTGAAAAATAACAGCTACTGGCAAAGGTGGAGGAGCTAGAAGAGCAGCAAAAGATCCTCTTGGAGGCAAATGATCTGCACACCCAGGAACTGAAAAAGGAACATCAGGAACAGATTTCCTCTCTAACAACTGCTCTGGAGGAAGCAAGAGAACAGCAGGTTAACCTCCAGCCGTTCAAAGAGCATGTCTTGGCCCAAAAAGCCAAGATGCTGCAACTACAGACTGCTATTGAAGAAGAGAGATGTAGAGTGCTGTAGATCGATGGCCGATTGGAAGAGATCTTGGAAACTGCATCTTTCTTTGTGGACAGATCTCAGGATGTCCTAGAGGTCCTGACTGCAAGGATGGCGCGGTTGGAAAGCAACGAAGAAACTCTAGCAGAGCTGCCATTAAAAGATAAACAAGCCCTCAAGCGGGATTATGACTTAATAGAATTTGCTATTAACACCGCAAAGGATTTCAAGAAAGCAGTCAAGAAGACGAAGGGAGCCTGCACAGAATTTTTCAGAAGAGTCCTTATTACATACAACCGGTGCCAGGTAGAGGTCGAGCAGAGGCTAGATGATTTCCCAGACCACAATTCATTTGTGGAGATGTTACAGAAAAGGCATCAAGATGAAGAAGCAAGAATGTAACACATTAAGGCCATTGATGATCAGATTCTGAGAAGTGAAGTGGGCCATTCAGCCGTTAGTGTGTAGCTATTGGAAGACTAGCTTCGGTTGAGCGTAGCCAGAGTAGAGGCCATAAAGAACCAGGCTGAAAAATTTGAAATCAACATTTAGTTTTTGGAACCCTGCGCATTTGAGGGCATTGCATCTGATGCTTCGGTTTGGAAGAAGTTTCTAGACAGCCAAGTGGGGCCCTCCTCGTGAGGGATTGGTCACCTTTTGTATTTTGTAGCAATTTTGTAAAAGCATTTGAGGAAAAGTGAACGATGAGAAATGAAGAGTTGGGAACCCCAAAGGTTACCTTTGGGAAGCCCAACAGTCACCCCTTTTTGTATAAATGTAAAAAGCTTAGAAGGGAAAAGGAGGGAGGGGCTTTTTCCCAGTTACATTGGAAAACAATATTGTAAGAAGAACTATTTCTCTTTGCAATAAAGAAAGATGGTTTTCCTGCTGGAGAAAGATTGGTGGAATTTCCAAATGTTATGCTGTGGATGACTGAAAGATGAACTATTTTGTTTTTCCAGTTTTTGTCCATTAACCGTGAGATCGTTCTAACTCTCTGAACCTATGTTCTTGTTTAAATGATTTCTGGTTCATTTTGTGGAAATGTCACCATGAGTAATGTATGCTGCTCATAAGACAATTGGATATCTAGTTGTTGAAAGATCTTTAATCGTTCATGCATTGTGGAAAGAAATATCAGCTAACTATAGTTTCTCTTTATATTGCATGTACAATACACATTACTCACAAATAATTTACAATCTGGCTCCCCGGGGATATGTAGGTAGATAGATAGTTAATTCATTTCATTGTTGCATATGTGATACAGATGCTTGTGAGTCTTAAGACGATAGGTAAGAACCTGCGCATCACATTGTGACTGCTCCTTGCATCCTAATCACCCTGCATGGTTAAGTAGGCATATGCATATCATACTTAAGTCAAAAAATACAAAAATATACACGGTGTACCAGGCCGCAACCGGTAAAACCTTTGTTTTTGTTACTTTGACCTACGGTAGCTGGACCGCAAACCGGACGGATTCCCCATACCAAACAATCAACGAGCTATTTGGGAACGTTGGCTGGGGAGAATCCCTTGCTATTGTTGCCTGCAAATTTCCAGGCCTCAACAGTTCTGGCGCTAGAAGGAGGGCCACCAGTGCATGGCTGGCCAGGGAAACTAAATTTCCCAAGATTACCCCACCAGCAGATGTTCTGAAGCTTGTAACCTAACCCAAGTACTTACAGGTTTCGGTTATACCTATGAAGTAAGAAAGCTTGTTCTCACCCTACGTGGTTCTTTGTTCAGACTCTTGTTCTTATACTTGTGCCTATGGCTGGCATAAATGTAAATCAGCCTAACCCTCTGCCAGCATGGAGAGCTAGATCCCCTTTGAACCTTACACCGCCTTTGCATAACCTACCTCAGGCCTTTGACAAGCTATTGCCTAAGTTTGACCCCGAAGAAAGGACTGCTGTAGATGACCACCTGCAAAGCTTTTATATAGCATTAGAAGGGCTAAGGGCTGGGGAGTATGAAGATGTGGTCTGTAGACTTTTCCCGCACACCCTAAAAGGAGCAGCAGCATCCTGGTATTTCAGTCTCCCTGCAAATTCTATTCTTGATTGGGACACCTTCGAAAGGGTTTTCAGAAGTAAATACACAGCCCAAAAAATACATGCCTCATTAATGAAAGGTCTTGGTTTGTTAAGAAAAGAGAAGAATGAGAAGGTACATAGTTTCACTCAAAGATTTTCAATATACCTAAAGAACTTCTCTGAAGCTAACAGACCCTCAAACAAGGTCTTAATTGAATATTATACCTCAGCCCTAGGGCATGAGCTGGCCATGTTTGCCAAGATGAAAGCCAAACCTACATTGGTATAGACTTATGAAGAGGCTGAAAGGGAAAGTGTAGAAGATTATCCTGATCTACCTGGAGAGAAAACTACAGATAGAAAAACTTTACTGCTGTCTAAACCTAAATAGGATCACTCACTTGATTATCAGGGAATGCTGAAAATGATGCAGAAGCTATCCAACCGAATAATTGATCTGGAAAAGGAAAGGGACATCCAGAAAACTTATAAGCCCTACTATCCGAAAAGAGAGGATAACAACCAATGGCAAGTCCCTCCACCAAATTTAGCATCAACAAGCATAACAGAAATAGGGGGGGATAATTTCTATACTTTTCACCAACAACCTCATTCTGAAAAGAAGTGTCCTCAATGGTTACATTCAATGACATTGGTGATGAATAAGTTGTTGGACCCTCAATTGACCAAGGACAGTGATAAGGAGGAAAAGGAAAACCAGATCATGGAGAAACAAGATATTGATAACATGTTTTCATGGAATGGTGTCTCACTGTTCGATACCGAGGAGAGTACTCCTAAACCTGAATGCATATCTACAACAACAAAGGACATGGGTTTAACAATTGAAGATGATGCAAAAATTTTGAAGATCAAAAGACTGCAAAAGAATGTCAAGAGACAAGTAGAGGTGAAGGTTGAGGACAAAACACCTAGATCCAATACCCTCAACCAAGAGGCAGAGCCAATCAATGAGACTGTCAAACCTGTAGAAGAACCGATAGGTGTTAATGAGGAAAACACTAATGAAATTGGAGAAGAGGATATACCTGCTCAAAACCAACCTGGAGAAGAAGACATAGAACCAGGTTGGGAAGAGAAAGCCGATACCCCACCTTTTCTTTTGACACTAGAAATGCTGAATCATAATGTGCATAATTGCTTAGTAGATTCTAGATTGGCGGTAAATGTTATGCCACTGGAGATTTGCAAAAATATTAATGGACAGCCAGAGTCTACATCTTGTGAAGTAACGCAATTAGACAGCACAAGTGTCAAAGTAGTGGGAGAAATGAAGAATGTCCTCATTCGCTTGGCTGCAAACAACAAGATTTGTCAATTTATTGATATTACTGTGGCTGACATACCTAGTGGATATGGGCTTATTCTCAACAGAGATTGGTCTGCCAGGTTAAAAGGCTATTTTGCTTCGGATTGGTCTCATTTATTGTTTCCTCTCGTGGGTACCCCAAATAAGATTAAAATTTCGAGAGAGCCTTATATGAAGTATACTGTCACTAAACTAGGGGAAGGAAATGAATCTGATGTTTCTGTCCTGGGAAATTATCTGATTGAGCTTAAAATAAGACATCTTATAGAAAGAAAAGCCAGTTATGAGATTAACTATCAGCCTGAGCTCCTTCAACTTCCTCAGGCTGAAGGGGATGACTGTAGGATTGTAGACATGTGTTCAATTTCAAAAATAGCAGAGCTAGACCATGGTTAGATGTCTCATGTTTATGATCCAGCCCACCCTCTAACTCCCTAAGATTAAAGATATTCAGGAGTGGGCAATTTTTTTCTTTTCTTTTGCTTTGTACATAAATAAAGTGATGTTGTTTTCTTTGATGATTTGATGTTGTTTTCTTTTATTGCTTGGTTAACATTTCTTTCAGTTTTGAATAAAGAGGCAAACATTGGTTGCAATGGAAACATCAGGGTTCTTGATTAACTGAAATCTTGAGCAAAAGACTGTGTTTTAAATTATAGAATGTCTTCTAGTAGCAGTGTTCCTAACTGGCCATGCATTCATTAAGTCTTATTTAATCCCTGTAAATAACCCAGAAGTAAAGAGGTCTGGAATACTATTTCGAGGCTCCATCCATTTCACATCTTAAATATCCAAGGGGGTGACAGCGAAAGACCCACGGAAAGGAAGCAGGGTAAACGATATATCATATATAAATGATCCCATGCCATAATTTCAGAACAGCTAAAAGCTATCAAGAGTAAAAAAACTCCTTAAAAGAAACAAGACATATCAAAGCAAAGTATCAAACGCATAAGTACTAAATTGCCGGAAGATCCTCTCCATCCGTGAGTTGAAATATAAAATACACCGCTCACACAAAAGGACACTATGGGATAGAGGATCCTGAATTAAAATTCAGTAAAAATGGAAAATGGAGGACTCACAAGAACTAAAGTTCTAATGGCACAAAAGTGCAGTTGGCATGGGAATGAGGAACAAAAGGATAATGTTGTTTACTATCTATTACAATCCTGTGGTGTCCTAGCCTGAAACTACCTAAGGATGGGTAAAATGAACCTCATTTATTAGGCCTCAAAAGAGTTATTCGGACTTGCAATATTTCTGTTGTTACCATTTCTCAAAGAATGGACTACTTCTCAATGGTTTGAATGCTTAAGTTGGCCATCCTAGGGATATAGACATCTAGAAGATTTCATCTTTTATTCAGACGGTCTTGCACTGGGAAGAAGTTAATTCAGAGATCTAGGGTTCACCAGGTAGTCACCAATTGTTGCAGCTGCAACAATTTCCAAAAATTCCAAAAAAAATTTAGGACCCTCCTTTTGCTTGGATTAGTTTGATTTTCTTCTTTGATTTGGTCTAAGAACTTTTTAGAAGGGCTTTTTTAATGCTTGGGTTGATCTACTGCTCGTTTCGGTTCTTTTTCTAATGTTTGAGGCAATCCATTGTTTGATCAGACTTTATTGCTCCCTTTGGATGCACAGCATGTCCGAATCGGAAAAGTGTTTGGTTAAAGCCTCCGCCGTTGCAGCTAAACAGCCAGTCTTAACTTTGGTTTCGCTCCCGATACATTGGTTTTAATCGGTGGATTTCTTGGTTTAGATCGGAAAGACTTGTCATTTCTTTCTCCGCCATTGCGGATGGATGTTCAATTTTACTTCGACATTTCTCCCGATTCAGTTGACGAAATCGGCTGGGTTTTGGTTTTGCATCAGAGCCATTGTGACTTCTTCTTCCGCCGTTGTGGATGGATATTAGGTTTGACTTCGATTGTTTTTCCGATTTCTTTGCCTTACGTCGGATGCTTTTTGGTTGTGCATCGGAAGCTTTTATGATTATTTCCTCCGCCGTTGCGGATAGCAAACCGTTAACTTTTCTAATTCCTGTTTGATCTCCGATTCCTGTTGGCCCCATGAGTCTCAGGCTCCCACCGTTGCGGCTGTGAAAGCTGTTTCATTTCCGCCATTGCGGCTGCCGAGGTCTAATGCCTTCCGATGTCTAGCCGTTTTTCTTCCGATTCAAACTTTTCTCCCGTTTCGGATAGATTTATCTTTTGCGGCTCCGTCGTTGTAGCTATCGTGTCACTATGGTCCTGACGGGTTTTTCTTCCGAGGTTCCGTTACGGTCATCCCCGCGGACGATTTTATGTTTTGGCCTGCCGCCGTTGCAGAAGAAGTTATACTTCCAACCTCCGAGTATAAAACTCTCCGACGTCCGATCTTTTGAACTTTTACCCGCCACGCATTTTTCCGCGGATGGCTTAGCCCTTTGACCATCCGTCGTTGCGGAAGAAAGTACATTTTCAACTTCCGATTCAAAGTTGGCTCCCGTTCGATATGTTACCCGTCACACGTGTTGACCATTTGTATATATGGAATCCAGGTGCATTGGATTATTCTATCGTTTTTTGTTCGAACTGTCGTGATCATTCATTCCAAGTGCGCTGTCGACCTCTCGAGCTTGCAAGGACCACAGTGTCGGTACCTGCGTCCAGGTGGCAGCTACAGAAACCTAACTGTCATCGCCCCGCCATATGCACCGGTTAGACATCAGTGCCAGGTAGGTTCCGTTTTCCTTCCCCTTTCCGTTGAACGTTTGATGGTTATGCTTGCTACGGTGGTTTGTTGTCCTGGCCATTTACTCGACCCCGTTATATGCTTATATATTTGGAGGATTTCGTATACTAGTTGTCCATGGGAGGGCGGTTTAACCTTCAGAATAGTTTTGTTTTCCACCATCGTTTTTTGCAACCCTGCGCATAGGGATTGAGGGGTTTTGGCGCAGACAGGCGTTACGCTGTCTGCACCAAACCGCCCTGCGTAATGATGGTGGGTAGAAGATAGGTTTGCTACGGTTTTCCTTGGGGGTTTGGGAGTGTTTGCCCCATTTAGTGCTGCCCGTATCTGTAAGCCGCCGTCATTTTTCCTTCGAGGTCCAGCGCAACCAAATTCGTGTTCAGGGTGTACCGCGACGCATAGTGCTTTATTGTAGTTCTGCACGGGGGGGTTTTTTCTTTGATCAAGCACGCCATAGAAACCCACATCTTCGAATAGCAGCCATTTCGCTGTACTGTTCTGCGTGTAGTTGCTTTTAAACCCTAACCTATGGAGGGAATATGTCATGGCGTTCAATTTGTTAACCTGAAAGTCACAAGGGTAGTGGTGTTGTTAAAAGCTTCATTGAGGGCTTGCGCAGTTTTCCCTTATCTGTCCCGCGCCATGATTTGATAATGTCACCCTCAGAGAGCGGAAGTTTTAGGCATGTTAATGTAGATGTTTTTTTTGCCCGATTTTATTGGTAAAATTTTCAGTGGTAGCTTGCATAATCTTACTGCTTATAACTATTCTCAATCATGCTCGACATAGACTAAGTCACTAAACACTACACATGATGTTTAATAATTCTATTAGACGGGCCATTTCAGTCTATACATGCATATACTTGCTTCATTGATTGATTGCTCTCATGTTAGAACATAGAAGAAACTGCACACTGTACATTGATGTATACAGGTTTTCCACTCAGCCAAAAGGGCTTAATGTTACAATTTTATGGCAGGAAGAGCTCACCATGTCAAAGAGACAAAAGAAGAAGGCCCATGTGGTCGAGGAAGAGCTAGAAGTAGAAGTTGTAACTAAGACAGAATACATATACGAGGACACAAGATGCATTTCTGGCGTTGAACCTGAATACCAGTGGGGCGAAATCTATAGACTGATCTCCCGAAGAGAGGTTCCCGACATGGGCTTAGAAGAGGAGTCCATATACACAAACATAGAAAGATATTCACTGATGAGGATTGCCACCAGACCTGAGTTATTCCCATGCGCTGAAGTAATCGGTTGGATTCTACCCCGGGCAGATGTCACAACAATGATCCTGGAGGATGTTAACAAACAGGGCTATGCTGCTTACAGCCCCGGATATGTAGCTCTGGCCTATCACCTGCCAGAAGCTCAAGTGTTTTTGACTGATGACTAGCTGAACAACATTAGAATGGACCTGGTAGAGACTCTTAAAAGGATGCTGTTGCAGGGAAAACATTACAGACATAGACCAACAGGAGAATATGATACAGCAAGTTTAAGGGCTCCATATCGATTCATAGCCCTGATGCTTAACAGAATCTTTGGAAGAGCTCACGGCAGGTTTTTCAAACTAGAATGGATACCCATCATTTTTCATGTTGCAACCCAGGGGACAATTTTCAACTAGGCCAACCTTGTCTCAAATAGTCTCTCTGCTTGTTTGGCCTCATCCTTGGGAGGAGAATCCCAGAAAAGGTCTGAATTCTATATGAGTTCAATTCTGATAGACTATGTATTGTGCAACCAGCCTTTCCCTGGTCTCAGGTGCATCTAGGACAGGGAAAGAATGCCTATTTATGCTGCTTATAAACCATTGTGGGCACATAAATATCACAGCCAATACAAAGAAGTCTGTGAACACTTCCTTATGCCTCTATACACACTCATTTTCCTGAAGGAGTGTGATTGTATGTCGGAGGAGGCCATGCAAGTGATACAAGATTATGCAGACTACTATTTGACCGAACATGGCTTGTACTTCAGGATGTTTGGAGGCTCGAGAGCACCTTCCCTGCTACCCAAATACGTAACTAATTACGTTATCCACAAGCAGGCAGTCAGACAAGTGTTCCTGGATGGAATAGGCAGTTTTCTGTTCGAGCATAAGAAGACTGCTTATCCGCCCTTGCCCTTCAAGCTAGGAAGCTACAGGTTCACTAAGGTGAAACAAGCTGATGAATTCGTAGCAGAACTGGAGAGGTTCCATTTTGGCGAGATGCCCTATCACAGAAATGACTCCCACGGTAAAGTTGATGAACATTGTAAAGAAAACAAGGTGCATTTTGAGTATACTCACCATTTTGATAGGGAAGAATCTGTCTTCCGAAATGCCCCGAACGTGACAGCACTAAAGAGAAGATTCACGAAGAAGATCACCACCAAAGGTGGAAAGGGTGATGAACAGGCTAAGGCTGAGGAAGAAGCCAAAAGGAGAAATGAAGAAGCCCAGAGGTTGGCAAAAGAAGCTGCAAAATGGCTACATACGAAAGAAGAAGAGAAAAGAAGAGCTGCTCAAGAAGCAATTGAGAAAGCAAAGGAAGCAGCCAAAGAAGCAGAGGAAGCAACTAGAAAAGAAGTAGAGGAAGCGAAGAGAAAGCTCGATGAGGAACTACAAAAGCAGGAAGCAGAAATATCAGCTAACTGTAGTTTCTCTTTATATTGCATGCACAATACACATTACTCACAAATAATTTACAATCTGGCTCCCCGAGGATAGGTAGGTAGATAGATAGTTAATTCATTTCATTGCTCCATATGTGATACAGATGCTTGTGAGTCTTAAGACGAGAGGTAAGAACCTGCGCATCACATTATGACTGCTCCTTGCATCCTAATCACCCTGCATGGTTAAGTAGGCATATGCATATCATACTTAAGTCAAAAAATACAAAAATATACACGGTGGACCGGGTCGCAACCGGTAAAACCTTTGTTTTTGTTACATTGACCTACGGTAGCCGGACCGCAAACCGGACGGATTCCCCATACCAAACAGTCAACGGGCTAGTTGGGAACGTTGGCTGGGGAGAATCCCTTGCTGTTGTTGCCTACGAATTTCCAGGCCTCAACAACCCGCACCATATTTTCCAGGTAGGCCTTAAGACTTATCCTTGTTCCATGTTTTTTTTAAAGGGCTTGAAGGGACTGCATTGTTAAAGGTTTAGGGTTTTGAGTCACCTGGATTAGTTTTTCTCCTTGCACGACTTTTTTCCCAGTAGAATGCATCTGCATGCCCGTAGGGTTTTGATAGTGGGTCGACGGTTCAAGTCACCGTGAGTTATTTTAAATGGGATTCTTCGTTGAGGAAATTGTTTCTTTATGCCAAAAACGCTTCTAAGCCAATTAGCCCAGATATTATGGATTCTTTTCCATCTTTCACCAGATAGTTAATACTGGCTTTTTAGGTCATCCACCGAGTCGTTCCGAACCTAAAAAACCCTACAGCAGAGTTACCCCAAGCTAGATATTTCAACATCTGTGTATCATTAGGATTCACTATGTCAGTGAATGAATACGCTTCAGTGGGGAAATCCCCGACGAATGTCAACTTTGAGTACTGCTAGATGTTAAAAACTAGGGTTAGGTTTTCGTTTCAGTTAGTGTTTCCTTCCTTAGGGCCAGTTTTTTTGAGCAAGGGGTTTTTGTCGGTTGTTGGTGCAAACCAGGGTTTCATTTTTCCCCTACATGACCACAGTTCCCAAGCTTATTAAGTCGTCGCCGCAAAGTCAAGTCAAAAAGTCTAAACGTTGTAGTGTTTCTCAAATGCTAAATGAATCAAACCTAATGAACATAGATCGTAAAATCTGAAGACAATTAGCATGAATGTATTAGAACAGTGATGTAACTCCCAAAACAACACCTGCACATGTACTAGTGAGTTTAATTTAAGTTTTGACCTAATATATACCCTTGTTATAAGTGAAAATGACCGGGAAATCTTTAGGAGAGATTTATCTAACTCACAAAGTCACTTTTTAATGACCAGTGGTGAACTGGTAAATACATCTTTGTTCTCCTCTAATAATAATAAACACTAACTACAGTCTTACTCTTTGAAAGAAACAATGATTTTTTTTAAACGTTGATATCTCAGCTTCTCATTTCAATATTTCCTGTTAATATAAATGCATATTGTTTTAATCATATTATTAATAAGACATTTCTTATCGTTATCATGCTACAGTTTTAGTCCTCACCTCACACTATGTCGAAGAAAAGCGGAAATAAAAAGGCTAAAGTCACTGAGGGTGACTCAGATGTGGAAATTATATCAAGGGTAGAAATCATTTATGAAGACACCAAGGTTGTCACAAGAGCTAAACAGGAGTTTAAGTGGGGCCCAAATATATCATATGATCAAAGACCATAATGTTCTCGATGCACGCCTAGAAGACATGCATTTATATGACAACATAAAAAAAATCAGGTATCACAAAGGCAACCACATGCCCATAAATCTTCTCGTGTCTTGAAGTAATCGGGTGGATCTTACCCTGAGCAAACCTAGACACCATGATTATTTCCAACACAGAAGTACAATCCTTTGCTTCCTTCACTCTGGCATATATATCCAAGGCCTATAAACTTCCCACCCCACAAAATATGATAACAGATGAATGGGTGAAAAGTTTGAATTTAGACATTTTTTAATGTGCTAAACAAATGATGGTAGCGGGAAAGCAGCTACACCAAAAAGCTTCTGGCGAATACGAGACTGCAAGTTTACAACCTCCTTACAGGGTCATATCCCTTATGCTAAATAGGATCTTCGTCAAGGCAAATGGGAAATGGTACAAGCTGAGATGGATCCCATTAATATACCGTGTGGCTAGATCCCATTAATATACCATGTGGCCTTGGAAGGCACCATTTTTAACTGGGTGGATATTGTAGTAGCTTGTCATCATGTATAGTTATTACACCGGGAGGCTTGACTTAGAGGAAGTCGAAATTCCACATGGGCTCTTATTTGATCGATTGCATTCTATTCCTGCATCAATTCACAAAGCTCAATTGTAATTGGGATTACACTAAGACTCCCATATATGCGGCTTATCAAATTCTTTGGGCACACAAATACACAAGCTTCTACAAGCTCATATGCGAGGAATTTTTTATGCCTCTAAACGAGCAAATTTTCCTCAAAGAATGCAACTGTATGTCAGAAGCTGCTATGGAAATCATATGTGACTATGGGGACTACTATTTCTATAAGGAGGGCACTTAGCTAAGAATGTATGGAGGCTCTCGAGCTCCATCATTGTTTCCTAGGTATGACACAGACTATGTATTCCACAAGGAAGCAGTTCGACAGTTGTTTATAGATGGAGTAGGAAATTTCTTGTTCGACATGAACAAAGAAATTTTCCCACCACTACCTTTCTACATAGGCAGTTATAAATTCACAAGGGTAAAAAATGCACCATAATTTGTAAAAGATCTAGAAAATTTCCACTTTGGAGAAAAGAGTTTCCACAGGAATGACTCCATTGACAAGGTTGCAAACCATTGAGCGCTTGTAGGGGTTCATTTTGAATACTCCCATCATTTTGATAGAGATGAAGAGACATACAGAAATGGTTACAATATGACTGCTCTAAATAAGTGTTTCAAGAAAAAGAGCGGCACCATTGGGGATAAAGGTAGCAGCAGCACAACAAAACAACAGAAACTACAAGAAGAGGCTGCAAGAAAGCAAGAAGAAGATGCTCGAAGGCTAGTGGAAGAAGCTGAGAAGAAACTAACTGAATAGGCTCAAAGGAAAAAGGATGAGGAATAAAGGTTACAAAATGAATAAGAAGAGAGAGCGAGAGAAGAAGCTGGAGAATTGAGAAAGAAAGAACAAGAGGATAAAGACAAAGAGTATTTGGACCAAGACACTGCCCAAGACAATCTGGTAGATCCTCCCACCCCATCAAGTGACACAATCATAGGAGGTCGCATTCCTCTTGCTGAACTTGGATTAGTCCATCCAAGCATCATGCAGTGGCCTTCCTGGACACAATATTCTTCAACAAGAACAAGAAAACCATTGTTAGAAGATCAGAAAAGAGGTTAAAGATCGACACACGACCTGACATAATCACAGTGGCCGAGAAAACAGTTGTTGAAAAAACCAATCAAGACCCCAAATTCTTGGCATCAATCAGCGTAGCAGTCACTCAAGCAAATGATGATAATGTAGACAAATTGATGGAAGATGCGGATAATTACAAGGAAAAGATTATTAAAATGAAAGACATTCTAATCAAGGAAAGAGGAGAAGGACGAGAACTTAAAAGGAAACATGAGGCAACTCTTTAAGAATTTGAAAGGCTCTAAAAGGCATATCAAGCTTTGGAATTGGAAAAGGAAGCATTGGAGTTTTCAGATACAATCATGGAAGGGGAGAAAAAAGACTTTGAAGACAAGATTTCAGAACTAGAAGTGCAGAATTCAGCAGCAAACAGAAAAACGAGAGAGCTAAGAACCCGAGTAGAAGAGCTGGAGGTACATAACCAATCACTAGAGACTCAACTTAAAACAACTAATAAAAGGAAACCTGATATCTCTCTTTTCCGTGATCAATTCTTCCTATTCTGGAGGAGAATTCATCCAATTCAAATGAGTCTCACAGAAGAAATATATAAGATCAAGAAGGCAGAGGAAAGGTTGAAGGAAATTTTAGTAGTGTCGATTGATTTCAAAACAAGGCTATTAAAGGTTGCGGAAAAGGTTCAGGGTCAACTAACTTTGGTGGAAGCTAATTCATCATTTCCTAAACACTTGCCTCAATAAGACAAAAGTTTTGAACATAGAATTACCACTCCTAGACTTCGACAGCAAATCTGCTTTGAGATGGACCACTGCAATAAAAAAGACTCTGGAAAAATGCAAAGAGTTCTATAAGAAAATGGGTTTGGTTCATAATAAATGCCAGACTTCTCAAGCAACAAAGATCAAGTATTTTCCAGACAAATATTAGCATATGAAATATCTCTCGGACAGGTTGCATGAAGATGAAAAAATCATTCAGAAGATTGAAGGAATTAGTGAAGAAGTGGTTAAAACCTGGATTGCACAGGCTTCTGTTAGTGTTTATCTCTTGGAAGACCTATACAGATTGACCCCACCAAAAGTGACAGAAGTGGAGTCATAGCTGTCAGTGCATGAAGTAACTATAATATTGTTGGAGCCTGTGGATTACCGAACCATTGCAGAAGAGGATAATGTGTTGGGAGTGTACATCTCTAGACCAATTGGACCCACTTGAAATTTTGTCTTTTCTATATTTGGCACTTTATGTAATTTATTATTTTATTTTCCTAGTGCAAGGCACTAGAGGACAAATTTTGAAGTCGAAAAGTTAGGGAAGTTCTAGACTCGAGGTATTCAAAGAGCCCTTTGTAATAATATTATAAATAGGAGTAGAATATAGAATAGAGAGGGGCTTTTCACTAGAGCAAGCATGCGGAGTTATTTGTATGAAGAACTACTTTTTCTATGAATAAAGAAGAGCATTTTTTTGCTAGGGAAGGATTGTACATGCTTATACATGGATTGTATGGAGTGCCAATGTTGAATTACTTCTTATTTAGCTTCCGTGCAACTGTGAGATCGTTCTAACCTTATAAATTATTTCTGTAATGATGAATGCTTTTACTTTCTACTTGAAATCTTGTGCATATATTGAGTAATTAATGCTTTAACAAATAAAATCTATCTTTGTTTATTTTTTCTGTTGTAACTATGTGTGTGGAATTTAAACAGCTATCTATAGAATTCAATATGCAGCATTACAGTACATTACTCTTTTCTATTTAATTTTTTTTGGCTCCCCGTGGGGATAGGATAGATTAGTCTATAATAGACTAGAATACATTAGATTGGCTTAATTTATAAGTGGTTGAGGAACAAGATTCACGTAAGGCGAGAGGTAAGAACCTGCGCATATCCTTGGAGGTTCTTGTTTATTAGTCACTTGCATTTAGCATAGGCATTTGCATTTCACCCTTAAAACAATAAAATCACATAAAAGGTGGACCGGGCCACTAACCGGACAGGTTCCCCACACCAAATGGTGAGCGATCTGGTTGGGATCACTTACTGGGGAGAATCCCTACTGTCAGGACCTGGGAATTTTCCAAGCATCAATAGTTTTGGTGCTAGAAGGAGGACCGCTTGTGCATGGCTGGCAGAGGAAGTCCGTTTGCAAGGAATTATTCCACTGGTGATTCATCTGAAACTAAGTTTCCTGAAGGTTTCATTCGTGAAGAAAAAGAGAATGTAGGTTCTGAAGAAGAAGGTTCTGAACACTTGCACATTGTTCCATTCAAAGAAGTTGATCACTTACGAATACATACAAGATCTTACGTGAAGAAGCTTGGAGGCTTGAAAGCAATCCCTTCATTACCAAGAAGGCGGGCTCCCAATAAAGCACCTTCTTATACTCAAGATTCAATACTAGTGGAAAATTAGGAAGAGTTGGTGGATTTATCCATACAAGAAATCATCCAACCGCTTGATCAATCGGGACCAGAGTCCCCTATAGTTCAGTCTCTATTACAATCTCCACCATAGTCTCCTCGTTGAGTTATGGATGTCAATCAACCAGTGGAGAGATAGAACACCACTTAATATGGCAGCACCTTTGCATGATTTTCCTAAGCACCCAGAAAGGGCTCAACCAAAGTTTGACCCTAAGAAAGGCATTTCCGCAGAAGACCACTTGCAAAGTTTTTATTTAGCTTTGGAACTTTTGGTTGTTGAACATGAAGATGTTGTATGCAGGATTTTTTCACATACCTTTGAAGCTAAAGCTTCTGCTTGGTTTTTCAGTTTACAATCCAACTCAATAACAGACTGGGACACTTTTGAATGGGTGTTTAAAAGCAAATTTTGTAGTCAACGAACCATCACCATCCTTACTAAAGAATCGCTCTCTCTGAGGATGGATAAGAAAGAAAAGGTTCAAGATTTCAACCAAAGGTTTGTTGCTCATATGAGTAATTTTAGTGCTACAACAAAGCCAACTAAAGAAACTTTAATAGAATACTATACTTCAACACTTTGTCCCTCTATAGCAATGTTTGTCAAAAGAGAATTCAAATGTTCATTGGTAGAAAATTATGAGGAAGCTAATACAGTGGAAGATGAACTTGATAGCATAGCCAAACACACTTCAGTGATCGGAAATAATACCAGTCGCTGGTAAAAGACCTTTGTTGTTAACTAAACCCAATGAAGAATGTTCAAGTAAGTTGGAGAATGTAGTTAAGATGGTTCATAAGTTGTTGAATAAAATAGTAGACCTATAAAAGGATAAATAAGCTAGCACGTCTAAAAGGACATTCAAACCTTACTACAAGAAGAGGGAAGAAAGTGGACCATCTCAAACTCCTATGCATAATTATGCTGTCCTTAATTTTAATGAGGTAGGCATGGACAATTTGTGTACTTTCCATCAAGAACTGCTTTCTGAAAAAGAAAAAAAATTGCCCACAGTGGATAAATTCGATGACTTTGGTGATGAATCAACTATTAGATGCATAATTGTCAGAGCCTGAGGTAGAAGAAAACCAAACCAATGAACCAGGAGGAACAACGGAGGAAACCACAATGGTCTTATGGGATTGGGCACCCATACCAGGGCTGGATGAAGAGGAACCAACTAAAGAAGTACAAATGTCATCAATAAATGTCACAACTAGAAGTAAAGGACCGGTAGTGGATTAAAGCTTGGTACTGCCTAAAATAAAGAAGATGAAAGAAAACATGAAGAAAATCCTCATTGCTACTCAAACACCACCTAAGTTTAATTCGGTAAACATTAAAGAGACCAACCCAGTAGTTAATAGACCTATAAATACCATGGTAAATAAAATAGAAGGTACCAAGAAAGGTTTGGTAGAACATGACATGGACTATGACATTGTAGAAGACATTAAGAATACCTAAGCAAACATTTCTTCATTTGAATTATGTAATTTTCTGCAGCAAATAAAGAAGCTTCTGGAAGAATTTGATCCACAACCCAACGTTACCCCAGAAAATATTGAACCTAGTACTGAAATAAATGAAGCAAGCATTGGGGGTAAGTCTAAATCTCAGACCTTACCTTTTTTTATTACCATTTGAGTTTTTTAATTATAATATACATAATTGTTTGGTAGATTTTTGGGCCTCATCTAATGTTATGTATCTCTCGATCTGTAAGAAGATTAATGGTCAACCCACACCATCCTCTTGTCGAATCATTCAAGTAGATAGATTTGTTGTTAAAGTGATAGGGGAAATGAAAGATGTGTTGATTCGATTATCTATGGATCCTAGAGTTTGTCAATTCATAGACATAATGGTGGTAGACATACTGGAATCTTATGGACTGATATTGAGTAGAGACTGGTCTACAAAACTTGATGGATACTTTGCAACTAATCGGTTCCACATGTGGTTGCCATATCAAAATAGTAAAAACCAGATTAAGGTATTAAGAGAGACACATATGAAGCACAATGTAACTAAATTGGAAGGAAAGAATGAGCCTGAAAATTTCTCAACCTCAGTTTTGTGAAACTATTTTTTGGAGCTTGAGCCAGGGAATTATCAAGCTGAAGAAGCTAGTTGTGAATCAGACACACAGTCTGATCTCCTTCAATTTTCACGGACTGATGATATTCATTGTAATATAGTTAATTTAGTTTCTAACATAAGTAACACTAATCAGGTAGAATTAGAAGATAGGTTTTGGTTTTTATACTTTGATGGTTCCAACACACAAGAGGGATCAGGAGCTGGTTGTGTCCTAATTGACCTCGAAAAGAATAAACAGTTTCTCTCTTATAGATTAGAGTTTGAATGTACAAACAACATTGTTGAGTATGAAGCTCTAGTCTAGGGCATGAGGAAATCCATTCAACTTAATGTTAAGAACTTTAAAAAATTTGGTGACTCTGAGGTAGTAGTTAGACAAGTCAGAGACACAATACATTGTTTATCACCACACCTGAAAGGATATCAATCTAAAGTTTGGAATCTGATTTCACATTTTAATGCTTTCAATATAAATTCAATTCCTAGATTACAAAATGCTACAACTGATTTTTCAGCTGTTTCTGCTGCTATGTTAGTGCCTACTAATAACAAGTGTGCTATTGAACTTATTTTCAGGCCAGAAGTACTAGACAATGTTACAAATCTAAGGGTGTTTGATGATGACGAGAAAATTATATATTTTCTGACAAATGATGAAACTTTCAAAGACTCTGTGATTGATGATGAAGAGCATCAAACAATTTTACAAAACAGAGAAGCAACCAAAGGAAATTGTATGCCCAAAGGATTAAGGAAACTATAGGGGATGTTTGACTTACATAGGAAATTCAGAAAGCAAGCCAATGTCAAGACTAACAGTTCATCTATGCAATATGAACTGATTAATTTAGGGACAGAGGTCGAGCCCAAGTACGTGAACTTGGGAAAGTGTTTCTCTCCTGGAGAAAGGAGTCGATTTATCAATTTGTTTCAGCAATATAAAGATATATTCGCTTGGACATATGAAGACTTGAAGACATATGACACACGTATCATTCAGCACGTTATTCCTATTAAATCAGGTGTAAAACCATTCTAGTAACAACTAAGGAAAATGCATGCAAAGTTGGAACCTTTAATCCAAAATGAGGTAAAGAAATTACTTGATGCAAAGATTATTTTCAGAGTCCGACATTCATAATGGGTGGCCAATTTGGTTCCAGTAAGGAAGAAGTAAGGAGAAAAAAGATTATGTGTTGACTTCTGAAATCTGAACAGAGCTTTAGATAAATATATCTATCCAGTTCCACCAATGGAACATATTCTCTAGGTGGTATCAGGTTCATAATTGTTCTCCTTATTAGATGGATTTTCAGGCTATAATCAAGTATTGGTGGTTAAGCAAGATAGGATGAAAACTACATTTCGAACGAAGTGGGTAACATTTTCCTATGGAAGAATGCCCTTTGGTCTCATAAATTTTGGAGCTACGTTTCAGAGGGCAATGGATATCGCTTTCTGAGGATTGATCGTCCACAGTGTGGCGGTATATCTAGATGATGTGACAGTTTTTTATAATAAAAGGGAAGATCATGTTTTTGATTTAAAGGAAATTTTCGATCACTGTAGAAAGTACGACATATCTTTAAATCCCAAGAAAAGCATTTTTGCAGTTTTAGAAGGAAAACTGTTGGGTCATATTATTTCAAAAAAGGGAATATCCATAGACCCAGAAAGAATAGAAGTTATATCTCATATTCCCTTACCCCATAACAAAAATAGCATGCAATCATTTATGGGTACGATAAATTTTGTTTGAAGGTTTGTTCTAGACTTTGCACAAATCATGAAAACTTTGCAACAAATGTTGAAGCAAAGTGTGCAATTTAAATGGACTGATGTGGAGAAGGTTGCCTTTAATGACATCAAAGCAGCAATAACTCATGCACCTTCTCTGAGAAGTCCTGATTTTGAAAAGTATTTCATTCTGTATACTTTTGCTTCAAACAACTCACTTGCAGAGGTGTTAACACAGAAGGGAGAATTGGCAGAAGAGTACCCAATATCATTTATGAGCACCGGATTACAAGGGGCCGAATTGAATTACCCTGTTGTAGAAAAACAAGCATATGCAGTTTTCAAAGCAGTGAAACAATTCAGACCTTACATTTTGAAAAAGAGAACCAAGGTAATTGTCCCTCATCCAGTTGTTAGAACCCTCTTCATACAGAAAGAATTGGGTGAACGAAGAGGGAACTGGGTGATAGCATTACAGGAGTATGATTTAGAATTCAAACCAGCCACTATTATTAAAGGACAAGGGTTGTGTAAGTTAATTGTGGAAAGTCATACTAATGAATATTGTGATTGGGAAAATGAAGCAAAGTTAAACATGATTGATGTATATCCCATCTTTACTGCTCCTGAATCTTGGTATAGAGACCTTGTGCATTATTTCCAACAAGGATATTTAATAGAGCATTAGAACTCTAAGAAACGAAGGGCACTTAATCTAAATTCAGCCTCTTACCAGATAATCAATGGAGTTATTTTCAGGAAGAACTACGATGGAGTATTCCTGAGATGCCTCAAGCAAGAAAATGCTTCCAAAGTCGTTAAGGAATTACATGATGGCCCTGCTGGAGGACATTTCTCTAGAGATGCCACTGCTCACAAGATCCTTAGAGCTGGTTATTATTGGCCAACGTTATTCAAGGATGCTTATGCTTATGCGAGAAAATGTGACGCATGTCAAAGGAGCAGTGGAAGATTGTCCAAAGTAGCTGGACCATTGCAACCTGTCATTATTTTAGAACCTTTCAAACAATGGGTTATAGACATCATTGGAGAGATTAATCTGAATTCTTCAATGTAGCATAAATATATCCTCACAGCTACGAATTACTTCACAAGATGGGTAGAAGTGGTGCCTCTATGCAAAGTGAACGAGGATGCAGTCATCAACTTCTCAAGAAAACATTATGATCAGGTTTGGGGTTCCAATTTCACTTGCTTTTTATAATGCGTCTTATTTCTCATCCATTAAAATAATTGAATTCGCTAGTGAAAAGGGAATCAAATTGCATTATTCCTCCAATTATTATCCTCGAGGAAATGGGTTAGAGGAATCAACAAATAAAAATCTTATCAGAATTTTAAAAAAGACTGTTATTGAAAATCAAAGAAGTTGGAACACAACACTTCCCAATGCACTATGGGCATATAAGGTCACCCCAAAAAACTCCTTAGGAGTGTCCCCTTATACTCTGGTTTATGGGAAAGAGGTTAATTTACCCCCGAACATTTTGCTTCCATCCTCTTAATTAGCTCAAGCCTCACAAGGATCTGGTAGTGAAGTTTTACAAGCTTGTATTAATACTTTGCTGAAACTTGAAGAGTCCATACTTAAGTCTAAAGAAAGATTCAAACAACAACAAGAAATTCTCAAGAGGTGGTTTGATAAGCGAAAATTGGGAAAAGGGAGTTTTCAGATAGGATACATGGTTCTAAAGTGGGATCACCCACATTACGAGAAGGGAAAGCATACTAAATTTCAACATCTATGTGTTAGAAAACAGGACCACAGAGCAATAACAATTATACAGTTAAATCATTAAACAAGATGCAAAACACATTAAACACATTACAGAGAGACATAGATATAACGTGGTTTACCCAAACGATGGTCTATGTCCACAAAGAAATTGCCAGTCCTTTTATTACAGTCCAGAAAGATGAAGGGATACAACCTGCATCAAAACCGCTGCACTTCCTCTTCACGCTCTCACACAATCACATAGATTGTTTACAATGCTATAATACCATACATAGTCGTGTTACAATGCTTTCTTTTATAGGGGAAAAATACCATGGAAAAATACTACGGTTAACCCAATACCATGGGTCCGCACAACTGTTGGCCAACACTCATTCCCCGAACCCCAAAGCAGGAGGAATGAGTGTACAGTACACTCATTCCCCAAACCCCAAAGCAGGGGGAATGAGTGTACAGTACACTTGGGTACAAACATGACTAAATAATATATCTAGATCTGGAGGATCAGGCTCCACAACCAACACTATGGGTTGTCTCCTATCATATTGTTGAGAAGCTAGGCCCCTCAACCTATAAGTTACAAGATGTGCAAGGGAAGGAAGAGAACCTTCATGTTAATGGCCTTGTTCTCAAACCATATTTCACCTAGTTCTTTTAGGGAGTCCTTTTGTGCATAAATAAACTCTTTCTTTTATTTTCTTGTTTTCCCGTCGTTTGCTTTATTTTGCTGATTTACTTTATTTTATTTTATTTTTGTTCAGAATAAGCCAGCTCAATTTCTAGTGTTTAGGGGCTCAGGGATCTGAATAATTGTTAAATGCTTTGAAATCCAAGAATTGCTTATTGGGAGATATATGCAAGATTTTCATCTAAGATGAGATTCTTTAATTAATAGACTGTTGAAAGGGAAGCTATTTCAAGAACACATATAAGTATTGCTTAAACTTTAAAAAGTAACCAAGGTGTATGAGGTCTAGAATACTATCTTAGGGATCCATCCACCTTCACACTAATATATGTCCGAAGAAGCTTGCCATGATAGACCCACGGAAAGGAAGCAGAACTGACAGGTGTGTGGCATTCAAAATAATCCCATGCCACAAAATGAAAGCCAAAAGGCTTAAGATAAAGAGTCAAAATTCCAAAGCAGAAAATAAACATCAAGAATATATACTGAAGAAATAAATTAGTAAAATGAATGGATTGCTTAGAAAGGTTCTTCTCCGTCCGTGAGTTGAAACACGTCATCACTCACACAAAAGGACATCATGGATAGAAGAGCCTAAATCAATTTCTCAAAAGAAGCAATCAAGGAAGACTCAAAAGACAAATTTCTTTAAACATCAAAAGAATGTGAATGGCATGGGAATGAGGAACAAACGAATGCATCTTTCTAACTCTGCCACGATCCTATGGTGTCACATCCGGCTGTAACCAAAGACGGAGGTAAAATGAATCTCACAATTTGGCCCCAATAGAGTTATCAGTACTTATAATCCTGGTTACCCTACCCAAAAGACTACAATCCATGTGATGCACTGAATTTTATATCCCTGGAGAAGTCTAGTTTTAAAAATGATCTTGAAGGAGACCTGGAATAAGTTACTCTAATCAAGTACCATGTAGCATTTTTTGTTTTGAAAATATAGTTTTTCAGAGATCTGTGTTCACGATCTAATCGACAATTGTTGTTGCTGCAACCGCTTCCCCCCCCAAAAAAATACAGATTTTAGGGCCCCTCCTTAGAGTTTTGATTTTAAGCTTTCCTTAGACTAATTATGCTCATTGAATTTTCATTCTGTGACTCAATTTTTCTTTGAACAAGCTAGAAAAGTTATTTTTTCACTAATTTAAAACTCAACTTTTTCTTTCGACGTGTTGGAAGAACTCAGCGAGTCGAGCCGACACGTCGAAAGAACTCAGATTTTTCATCCAATGTTCTTCTGCTTTATTTTGTCCAAGGCCTAAGTCTTTTTCAGAAACATTTGATGATTTTTTACCAACATCGTCAGCGAAAGTTAGAATTTTGAGCCGATAGTATTGACGACACTTTCCTTACTTGGTCGATATGTTTTATCGGAAGATCCTACCGATTTTTTTCAACAGTGTCGGTGGAACTCAGGGTTTGCAGCTGATGTGTTCGGAAAAACTTAGAATTCTATGCCGAAATATTTTCATCAAAACTCTTTTGTGAGTTTTACGGCCGGTATTTTTCAGAAACATTTAACGAGTTCTCGCTGACGATGTCGTCAAAACTTAGACATTGCAGTCAACACTATCACGGGAAAAGTTTTCGACAGTTTTTTAAGTTGAGTGCCAAAACGGCGTTTTGTCCGCATGACATTTATTACCTCAACGACTACATTTATTGTTGTTTCAATGTTTTATATATATATAAAAGTGGTAGCTTTTACGGTCTATTACTACATCCCATTTTCGATGCATCGAATCTCTATCAGCCACTTGGAGCTTCTGGATCACCTTGCCAAGCGTTGTACCCGCACCACATTTGTCAGGTAGGCCCTAAGACTTATCCTTATTCCATGTTTTTTTAAGGGCTGGAAGGGACTACATTGTAAAAGGTTTAGGGTTTTGAGAGTCACCTGGATTGGTTTTTCTCCTTGCGCGACTTCTTTCACGGTAGAATGCATCTACATGCCCATAGGGTTTTGATAGTGGGTCGATGGTTCAAGTCATCGTGAGTTTGTTTAAAGGGGATTCTTAGCTGAGGAAATTGTTTCTTTACACCCAAAACACTTCTAAGCCAAGTAGCCCGGCTATTATGGATTCTTTTCCATCTTTCACCAGGTAGTTAAGACTAGATTTTCAGGTCGTCTTCCTAGTTGTTTTGAACCTAAAACACCCTACAACAGAGTTACCCCAGGCCATATCTTTCAACATCTGTGTATGATTAGGATTCACTCCATCGGTAGATGAATATGCTTTGGTGGGGAAACACCCAGCAAATGTCAACTTTGAGTAGTGATCCATGCTAAAACCTAGGGTTAAGGTTTCGTTTCAACCAGTGTTTCCTTCCTTAGGGTCGGTTTTGTCAACCAAGGGATTTTTACCAGTTGTTGGTGCAAACCAGGATTTCATTTTTCCCCTACGTGACCACGGTTCCCAAGCTTATTAAGTCGTCATCATGAAGTCAAGTAAAAAATTCTAAACGTTGTAGTGTTTCTCAAATTCTACATGAATAAAACCTAATGAACATAGATCGTAAAATATGAAGACAGTTAGCATGAATGTATTAGAACAGTGATGTAACTCCCAAAACAACACCTGCACCTATACTAACTAAGTTTCATTTAAGTTTTGAACTAATATATACCCTCGTTGTAAGTGAAAATGACTGGGCAATCTTTAGGAGAGATTTCTCTACCTCACAAAGTCACTTTTGAATGACCAATGATGAACTGGTAAATACATCTTTGTTCTCCTCTAGTAATAATAAACAATGACTGCAATCTTACTCTTTGAAAGAAACAATGATTTTTTATTTTTTTTAAACATTGATATCTCAACTTCTCCTTTCAATATTTCATGTTGATATAAATGCATATTGTTTTAATCATATTATTACTAAGACATTTCCTGTGGTAATCATGCTATTGTTTTAGTCCTCACCTCACACTATGCCAAAGAAAAGCGGAAAGAAAAAGGCTAAAGTCACCGAGGGTGACTCAGATGTGGAATTATATCAAGGGTAGAAATCATTTATGAAGACACCAAGGTTAGGAACCGAACATGAGTTTAAGTGGGGTCAAATATATCATATGATCAAAGACCAGAATGTCCCCAATGCAGACCTGGAAGACATGCCTTTATATGACAACATAAGAAAATCATGTATCACAAAGGCAGCCACACACCCAAAAATTTTCCCATGTGCTGAAGTAATCGGGTGGATCTTACCCTGAGCAAACCCAAACACCATGATTATTTCCAACACAAAAGGACAAGCCTTTGCTTCCTTCACTCTGGCATATATAGCCAAGGCCTGTAAACTTCCCACCCCACAAACTATGGTGACGAATGAATGGGTGAAAAGTTTGAATTTAGACATTTTTGAATGTGCTAAACAGATGATGGTAGTAGGAACGCAACTAGGCTAGAAAGCTTCTAGCGAATACGAGACTGCAAATTTACGACCTCCTTACAAGGTCATAGCCCTGATGCTAAATAGGATCTTTGACAAGGAAAATGAAAAATGGTACAAGCTGAGATGGATCCCATTAATATACCATGTGGCCTTGGAAGGCACCATTTTTAACTGGGTGGATATTGTAGCAAGCAACTTGTCATCATGTATAGTTGCTGGACAGGGAGGCTTGACTCAGATGAAGTCAGAATTCCACATCGGCTCTTATTTGATCGATTGCATTCTATGCCTGCATCAATTCCCAAAGCTCAATTGTAATTGGGATTACACTAAGACTCCCATATGTACAGATTATCAAATTCTTTGGGCACACAAATATACAAGCTTCTACAAGCTCATATGCGAGGAATTTCTGAAGCCTCTGCACGAGCTAGACTTCGGCAGCAAATCTTCTTTGAGATTGACCACTGCAATCGAAAAGACTATGGAAAAATGCATAGATTTCTATAGAAAAATGTGTTTGGTTCATAATAAATACCATATTTCTCCAGCAGCAAAGATCAAGGATTTTCCAGAAAAAGATCAGCATCTGAAATATCTCCAAGACAGGTTGCATGAAGATGAACAAAGCATTCAGAATGTTGAAGGAATTAGTGAAGAAGTAGTTATTACCTGGATTGCACATGCTTATGTTAGTGTTTATCTCTTGGAAGACCTATACAGATTGACCCCACCAAAAGTGACGGAAGTGGAGTCACATCTATCAGTGCATGAAGTAACTATAAGATTGTTGGAGCCTATGGATTACCGAACCATTGCAGAAGAGGCTAATGCTTGGGGAGAGTACATCTCAAGACCAGCTAGACCCACTTGAAATTTTTTCTTTTCTATATTTGGCACAAATTCGACAGCAAATCTGCTTTGAGATTGACCACTAAAATCGAAAAGACTCTGGAAAATGCCGCAGAGTTCTATAGGAAAATGTGTTTGGTTCATAATAACCTAGTTTCTATATTTGGAAAATGCCGCAGAGTTTCTATATTTGGCACTTTATGTAATTTATTATTTTATTTTCCTAGTACAAGGCACTAGAGGACAAATTTTGAAGTCGAAAAGTCAAGGAAGTTTTAGAGTCAGGGTAGTCAAAGAGCCCTTTGTAATAATATTATAAATAGGTGTAGAAGATAGAATAGAGAGGGGTTTTTCACTAGCGCAAGCATGCGGATTTATTTGTATGAAGAACTACTTTTTCTATGAATAAAGAAGAACATTTTTTTGTTGGGGAAGGACTGTACAGGCTTTTACATGGATTGTATGGAGTGTCAATGTTGAATTACTTCTTATTTAGCTTCCGTGCAACTGTGAGATCGTTCTAACCTTATTAATTATTTTTGTAATGATGAATTATTTTGCTTTCTACTTGAAATCTTGTGCATATATTGAGTAATGAATGCTTTAACAAAGCAAAGTTATCTTTGTTTATTTTTCTGTTGTAACTATGTGTGTGGAATTTAAACAACTATTTGTAGAACTCAATATGCAGCATTACAGTACATTACTATTTTTATTTAATTTTTTTGGCTCCCCGTGGGGATAGGATAGATTAGTCTATAATAGACTAGAATACATTAGATTGGGTTAATTTAAAAGTGGTTGAGGAACAAGATTCACGTAAGATGAGAGGTAAGAACCTACGCAGCTCCTCGAAGGTTCTTGTTTATCATTCACTTGCATTTAGCATAGGCATTTGCATTTCACCCTTAAAACAATAAAATCACAATGGTGGACGGGGACACAACCGGTAAAAGACTTGAACATTCTAATTCTACGGTAGTCAGGCCGCTAACCGAATGGGTTCCCCACACCAAACAGTGAGCGATCTAGTTGGGATCGCTTACTGGGCAGAATCCCTACTGTCGATACCTGGAAATTTTCCAGGCATCAACAAGATCTAAATAAATAAAATGAAGTTATACCCGTTGAATTTATATATGGTTCTATCAAGTGTTGAGAGGGATCAAATCCCTTGAGGTGTAAACATTTCCTCAAGTTTAGGAATCTAAAATGGGTTTGCACCTCAAGAGGTTTGATTCCTCTTTGCACTTGATAAAGCCATAATTAAGATGGATTTGTGCTTGGTAGAGCTAGAGTTAAGATGGATCTATGCTGGTTTACTATTAATTATATTGTGAGATGTGTCATGTCTATAAACGTGGTACATGTGAGCTCCAAAAAACAAAAACAAAAATATAAAACCATAAAACATATCCCTAAATCTATCATAATGTAATGTCCCAAGTTTTTGCACTCCTTATAAATAAAAGTGTAAGACTTTTTTTGTTTTGGATTTGATGTTAAGCATGGAGGCTCTGGAGCATCAAATACATTAAAGTGTTTTAACTTGATGTTGAGCCTGGAGGGTCTATAGCATCAAGCATGTGAACTTTAAGTGCTTTTGGAAAATGTGTGTGTGTGTGTGTGTTATTTTATCTACCTAGTACTCATGTAACTATAGCCACTTAAAAAGGGACCAAGCACACTAGGAGGGAATGGCCCATTTGTTGGACACAATGGCCACATTGAGAGGGGGGTGAATCAGTGTGTGAGCAATTTAAACCTTGTTCACTTCTATTAATCAAGCATTATGTTACCAATCACATGATCATATTCATCGGTTAAATTATAAGCACATCAAACACATTAATGAGATACGCGACAATATAGGTAATGCATGCTTTATTTATTTGCAATGGAAGAATTAAATCTTCATGATTACAATCAACACCAACTGATGAAAAGAGAACCAACTCTTATAAATGGAACCAACCTGGTTTTCTTAGCTCCAACTAAGAAAGGGTTGAGGAGTCCAATCCTCGAATGCAAGACTCGTCTTGCAAGCTTGATGCCAATATCTTATTGTCATCAATATGTTGCACAACCATTTTTTCTCATCAACCATGTCAAGTATGCTCATGAACACTACTGGTCATGCTGATCAATCGCTGCTCATCACTCTTTGCTTGTCAATCTGCTCAACAACATTGCAAGTCATCTGGTTGTTAGGATATTTAGACACTTAGGAGTTAGTTAAGATCAACTTGTGTAATATATCCGTTAGGTAAAAATGTGTTTCTTTAGTATGCATTAGTATGCATCTGTAAATATTCTAATCCCACGGTCATAATATGTTCTAGACATAGAGTGATCCAACGATTCAACTTCTCTTAAATCATGCCTACCATTGATCCGTGGCTTAACACCCGATTGGTCTATGATCTCTATTTAAAGAGCATAGAGGATCCTTGGCTAGTTGATCGATTATGAGAAGCTCATGTAACTTTTTTTCTTTTGCATAATAAATTGCTCCAAGTAGCTATTTGGTTGGGGCCGTGGACTGTTTCCCTCTCGAGGGTTTTAACCACGTGACAAACATTGGTGTATTGATCTGTGATTCATTTGTGCACAGTGGTTGCTCTTGATGTTCGGTCCTTTGGGAGTACCATGTGTACCATAACATGGTATCAAAGCTTTTATGAAGAGCCGCTTTCGATTTTGATCAAGATCTGGAACCGGTGTTGCCGAAACTTTGAAAGGGTTTCTGGTTCTAGATTTTTGTGCTTTCTTGGCCTGTGGGAGTTGTTCCATTGCGTCCGGAGTGTCATTTCCATTTGGAAACAGTTTTCATTTCACCGAAAATCGTTTTCGTTTGTTCCAGAAACACCCATTTCGGCAAATCTGAAGGTATAAAGTTATAGTGACAGATTTGTTTTTTTTTAAATCTTTCATATTTTATTAGTCTTATTATTATATCTTTTTGGTTTTAGTTTCGGACTGTTGACTTCCCTGGCTGCATATGCTCTTTGCCGTGCACCTTGTGTGATCGTGGCGAATCAGAAACAGTGAGGGAAAGTTTTTTTTCTTGTCTTCTCGGCTACGTATGCTCTTTGTCGTGCACCTTGTGCGATCACGGCAAATCAGAAACAACGAGAAAACTTGAAAACGTAGACTTTCCGAGTAAGCTAACCAAGATCTAACCCCATTGTGTGGAAAAAGATTTTTTTTTGTTTTTGTTTTTCGTTTTTTTGTGATTTACAGGAGAAAAAGGCAAGCACAAAAAACGAGAGAAAAGAGTTCAAAAAAAAAAAAACCCCCCTTCCTCTTTCCATACTTTTACGTACCTTTTAAACTTAGCTCACTTGGTCCAAAGTTGCTTTGCTCCTTGATAAGTCTTGAGTTCAAGTCTTATCAAGCTACTTTTTAGTGCATGCAATTTCTATTTTCAAGTTACTTTATTGTAAAAGTGTATCTCACATAAATAAAATAAAATAAAAGTGAGTCACTTAAGTCTTTAATTTATTGCCGCACTATTTAAAAGTCACATTATTGTAAAAATGAGCATCACTTATTCTACAAAAGTGATTCACTTCAAAGCAACTTTATTGTAAAAGTGATTGTCAAAGGTTGATCTTGGGAAGAGGGGGGCTTCTTCTTTTTTGTTGGTCAAGTTAATATCTGCCACGTCACTATTGGGGACATCTTCAACATTTTCTTTGATCAAGCATAACTTCATCATTCCGAATCAGTTTTCAGTGTCGTTTTTTTTTAAACCGCATATTTTTTCAAGCTCTTTGCATCCAGACAGTTAGTTTCTATTCTTTCAGCTATTATTTTATAGTATGGATGCCCCTTGTGATATTATACCTACAAGTTCTAACTATTTCTCATGGAAATCTCGTATGAAAGATGTTCTACGAAGTAGGGGACTTTTCAGGATAACCTCAAGGAAAAAAACATAACCCACTCATGATGATAAGCAAATTAAATGGGCAAATAGATGTGATGAAGCTCGTGGATTGATTGGGATGTCAATCTCTATTGATTTGCGTTTCCACATATCTGAAATTGATGAACTTGATAAAGCTTGGGAAAAGTTGGAATCTGTGTTTGGTAAACACAATGAAATTCAAGGTCATCAACTTGAGAATGAGTTGATTTCCTTGAATCCAAATGATTTTTCATGCATTCAAGATTATTTATCTAAGTATAAAACTCTTAGACTATTATGTGTAGAATGTAAGATTAAGAAAAAAGACAAATAATGTATTTATCATATTCTTTCCAAACTTGGACCTGCATATTCTGTTTTTGTATCTACATTCTACTCCATGAAAGAATCATTGACTATAGCTAGTTATCAAGAGCCTAGTCTTGAATCCTTTTGTGATTCCTTAATTAGAGAGAAAGATAAGCTCATTCATCTTGGAATAATTAACAATGCAGATACATCTGGGAAAGCCTTATTGTCCCAACAAAAACAAAAGTCCAAGCCTCCCAAGAAACAGAATTTTTGCAATAAAAAGCCAAACAACAAGGGTCCTAAACCCTCTCAGTCAACTCCTTCTTTAAAAATTGACAAAGGATCCAAGCAAAAAGGAAAGAAGACTGAGAGTCATTGCAATTTTTGTGGGAAATATAATCATGATGAATCTAAGTGTTTTAAGAAGATGGCAGCCTTGGAAGCAGCAATGAAGAAGCACCACATCAGCCTAGATTCATCTTCAAAATCTAACTCTCATGGACATGCACTTTGTGCTTCTAGTTACTCTTATACTGCATCTTCTTCTTCTACTTCAATTGAATGGCTCATTGATTATGGAGCATCTTATCATATGGCTAAGGATAAAGCCATGTTTTCTACTATGCATGAATGTAACACCAAACAAATATTTGTTGGTGATGATAGATCTCTAAGTGTTGTAGGATATGGAACAGTTCCAGTAGAAAATGGTCATTTCAATGATGTACTATGTGTTCTAAAAATTTCCTGCAATTTGTTATCAGTCTATCAAATTACTCATTTAGGTGAAGGTAAAACTGTAATGTTTACACCTCACCAAGTTGTAATCAAGGATTTTAAAAATCCTCAAACTGTCCTTGCTACTGGAACTGTTGATGATATTACCAGTTTGTACAAATTTAACAACTTTGGATCATCACCTTTTCCTTCAGTTTTTGTTGCTCATAGTGATAACTTGAGCAAACTTTGGCATGAGCGATTTGGTACTTAAATTATCGCTCATTGCAACAACTATGTAAAGACATTATGGTGACTGGTCTTCCGCTAGTATCTTGCAAGGATGGTGTTTGTTCCGGTTGTGTACTCGAAAAACATCATCGACACAGTTTTGACAAACGTGCCTCTTGGCACGCCACGGTTCCCTTGGAGCTTGTGCATAGTGACTTGTGTGGCCCTCTTCCATCTGCTTCCTTTTTTGGTTTCAAATATTTCTTAACTTTCATTGATGACTACTCCAGACGCACTTGGGTTTACTTCCTAAAACTTAAGAGTGAAGTATTTAACATGTTCTTGACCTACAAGGCCCTTGTTGAAAAACAATCTGGTCATCAAATTATTAAGTTAAGATCTGACAATGGAGGAGAATATGTTAACAACAAGTTCACTACTTTTTGCACTGAACAAGGAATCCAACAATAGCACATTGTTCCATATACACCACAACAAAATGGTGTAGCTGAACGGAAGAACCGCATTTTAAAAGAAATGGCTAATTGTATGATCCAATCTAAGGGACTAAGTCTTTAATATTGGACTGAGGCCATAAATTGTGCAAATTACATAGTTAATCGCACACCCACTAAAGTTTTACAGGGTATAACACCAGAAGAAGCATGGAGTAAAATTAAACCAGATGTAAGTCACTTTCGTGTGTTTGGTTGTGAAGCATGGGCTCACATTCTGGATGAAAAACGGAAAGCATTGCAGCCTAAAAGTGAAAAGTGCATATTTGTTGGATATTCTGAAGATGTAAAAGGTTATAGACTTCTTCAGCCACATTCTCATGATATAATCATTAGAAGAGATGTTAAATTTGATGAAAATCTCTTGGCCTGCGAGCCTAACTTGGCGGGTGTGCCATCTTTGGCCTGCGAGCCTGATTCGGTGATTGTGCCTTCATCTTCTTCTTCTTCCAGCTTCCTTGACAGGTTTCCAACTCTAGTTTCTAATGATAATAGTGAGGATGAAAATCCACCTCCGCCTACTCGTGTTCCTCCAATTGCACCAGCACCAATACTTCCTCGATGGGTCCATTCGACATGTGAAGCAGCTGGTGATCTTGTCGGTGATCCTAGAGATCAACGTCGAACACGTTCTCAGTTTCAGCAAGCCTCTTCTCTTTTAGCTCAAGTTTCCGAGAATCGTGATCCAGAAACTTTTGCAGAAGCTTCAGGAAATCTAGACTCGGATGCAACTATGGATGAAGAATATCGTTCCTTAATGGCGAACGATACTTGGGATCTTGTTCCTCTTCCAAAAGGAAGAAAACTTATCAGACGTAAATGGGTCTACAAAACTAAGTATGCATTAGATGGAAGTGTTGAAATACTTAAGGCAAGGTTAGTTACCAAAGGTTTTTCCCAAGTTGAAGGGATTGACTACAATGAAACCTTTGCCACTATAGCAAAAATGAACTCCATCCGCCTTGTTCTTTCCCTTGCAGCCTTACATAACTGGGAAGTCCATCAAATGGATGTCAAGTCTGCCTTCTTACATGGTGATTTACATGAGGAAATTTACATGGAACAACCTCCTGGATATGTTCAGAATAACTCTATCCTTGTTTGTCTCCTTAAGAAATCCTTATATGGCCTTAAGCAAGCTCCTAGAGCTTGGTATGCCAAAATGGATAGTTTTCTCCTTGACACTGGTTTTTCTAGATGCCATTCTGACCCCAATGTCTATACCAAGAAAGTAGGAAACCATCTCATCATACTTGTTCTTTATGTTGATGATCTTATCCTTACTGGTAGTGACCCTAAACTTATAACCCATGTGAAATCTAGTCTTAAGCAGAATTTTGAAATGTCAAACTTAGGACATTTGCATTATTTTCTTGGTCTCCAAGTCTTGCAAACCAAATAAGGAATCTTTCTTTCCTAGTCTAAGTATGCTTGTGACCTTCTTCGTCGCTTCCACATGGAAGATTGTAAGCCATCCCCTTCTCCCTTCCAGTCTCAAGTCAAACTTTCTACCACTTGTACTTCCCCTGAAGTAGATGCCACCTTGTATCGTCAGCTTGTTGGTAGTCTTTTATACTTGACTCATTCCCGTCCTGACCTTTCCTTTGTTGTTGGTCATGTTTCCCGTTATATGCAAACTCCTCATGAAATTCACTGGAAAGCAACAAAAAGAATACTTCGATATATTCGAGGTACAATTCAATTTAGGATTCATTACAGTACAGGGGGGAAACCTTTGTTGGTTGGTTTCACTGATTTAGATTGGGCCGGTGATCTTGATGATCAGAAGTCTACTGCAGGTTATGTTTTCAGTCTGGGATCTAGACCTATCACTTGGGCTTGTAAGAAACAACAAGCACTTGCTCTTTCTTCAGCAGAAGTAGAATATCGAGCCACAGTTAATGCCAGTCAGGAAGCTTTATGGCTTCGACAGATCCTTTTAGAGTTTGGATTCGAGCAGCAGCAGCCTACTCCACTTTGGTGCGACAATCAAAGTGCCATCAAGTTTTCCAAAGATTCAGTTCTACATCAGCGCAGCAAAAACATTGAGCTACACATGCACTTCATCAGAAATCTTGTTCATGATAGTGTTATTGAAGTTCTCTATTGCCCTACAGATGATCAAGTTGCAGACATCTTCACCAAGTCTCTTACAGAAGCAAAGTTTTCTAAACTTTGGTCTATGTTAGGAGTTCAGGAATGTGTCCTTAAGGGGGGATAGGCTCTAATGCCTCCTTCCTTCTCCTAATAGTGTCACTTTTGTAAATCCTTCAATCCTATCCCAAGTTGTTCTTAAGGGGGGATGTTAGGATATTTAGACACTTAGGAGTTAGTTAAGATCAACTTGTGTAATATATTCGTTACGTAAAAGTGTGTTTCTTTAATATGCATTAGTATGCATTTGTAAATATTCTAATATGATGGTCACGATATGTTCTAGACATAGAGTGATCCGACGGTTCAACTTCTCTTAGATCATACCTACCATTGATATGTGGCTTAACACCCGATTGGTCTATGATCTCTATTTAAAGAGCATAGAGGGTCCTTGGCTAGTTGATCGATTATGAGAAGCTCATCTAACTTTCTTTCTTTTGCATAATAAATTGCTCCAAGTAGCTATTTGGCTGGGGTCGTGGACTGTTTCCCTCTCGAGGGTTTTAAGCACATGACAAACATTGGTGTATTGATCTGTGATTCATTTGTGTACAGTGGTTGCTCTTGGTGTTCGGTCCTTTGGGAGTACCCTGTGTACCCTAACACTGGTCATGTACATCATAGTTACTACTTCTCTCATTGATCATCAGGTATGCATCGCCAATGCATCATCATATTGTACACATCATCATCATGGAGTATCAACAAGTATACATCATCAAGGAGTATGCATCATCATAGTGTATATGCCATCATCATGGAATCTTATTATGAAGGTATCATGTCATACTATCATAGTTGTCATTGAGGTCTGCATATGTTACTGAGGTCTGCACTTGCCATTAGGATCTGCATTTGTCATCAAGGTTTGCACCTCTTCTTGTTAACCTGTCACTCAACTGCAACCATCAACTTGTCTTTGATCAACTCATTCAATAAGTACCCAATTCAGTTTTTCTATGCAGGACTTCAACTTCATGCCACATCACAACAACAGTCAATTGACATACATCATGCTCACATCAATGTTGCACAAGCAAAGGCATGCTCAAGTGCACTGCTTGTTTATACATCAAATCATCAAAGGATACACCATCATGGAGTATGCATCATAGTGTGTAGGAATGCATTATTGTCACATCATCATAGTGTGCATCATCATATCATGGCTTACTTCATTATCATAGAGTGTATAGTGTGTAGAGTATCAGCATCAAGGTGCACAAGGAATCATCAATAATGTTCAAGGCTTCATAAATAGTGTATTATCATCCTCATATGGTATACATCATCATCTTACCGAATTTCTTCATATATCATTGTCCACATATATCAATGTGCATATATTGAGCATGATCATTGTACATTAATCAATGCATGCCAAAAATTTGTTGTAGAAGACTTCAAATTCTATTCTATATAACTTGTGCATTTACATCATTATGCATATATATCACTGAGATAGCATCCCATAGGTGTAGGCATCATCATATGAGTGTGGGAATCTTCATAATCATAGGATGTATCTTCATGTATAGGAATGTATCGTCATTATAGGAATGTATCATCACATCATAGAGTAGCATGCATCATCATCCTCATACTGTAGTTTCAATAGGTATGCATTGTATCACAAAGTATACAGTGATCTTACCTTAGCAGTGTATGTCTGTGTATGTCTTCTATAGAAAACTCCACCCAAGACAAGATTCGTACCATCACAAAACTTGGATTGTTTCGACCTTAACTTCTTCTCAAATTCGGACTTTGGATAATTGTTGTAGATGACTTCAACATCAAACTGTTTTAACCTCCAAAGACCACGATGAAGAGCTTGGTTCCATCATCATTAGAATGAAACAGTAAGCACACCTTAGACCACTGTTAAGCACACAGAATTTGGATTGTAAGAGGGAAAAATTTGGGACCTTTCAATGCTAGGCCTATAAAAAAGATTCATCAAATTTCAGGTTGTTTGTATGCTTCAAGAACTATGGTTGTGTGTTGGAAACAAACCCCAAACAAGTCCAAGATAGGACTGTTAAATAGCAACAAGATATTAGTCCTTCTTCCTTAGGAAACGGCGAGACTGAGTCATGTGTGAAAATCCTCAAACACCAAGATCTAGCAGTAGAGATTAACCCAAAAAAAAATTTGCCTCCAACTATGGAAAATTTTGGGGCTGTTTTTTTCCTTTGCTTGGACTGCTCCTCTGAAATTACTCAGTCCACCCTCGATCAGTGAGCTCATTCTCCTTGTTCACATTCGTTGGATGCAATTTTGAGTGGAATATATACTCTTGACACGTTGTCCACCTCCTCAAATTAGGGCAAACTTGTTATTTTGATGTTGTCCATGCCCTTGAAGAAGGTTTAGGTTTATTTTTATCTTTTTATTTTGTCACACAAACCCTTCAAAGTCAACCTTAGGGTTTGTTTTACTCCAACAAGTTCCCAAAATCAAGGATGTCCTCCACACTTAGAGTTGTTTCAACAAGTTGCATGTTATTTTATTTTTTTGTTAACCCACACTTCTTTAATAGCAAGTCATCAAGGTCACCCACAATTAACGGTGTGCTCCACACCATTAAGGCATCAATAATGCCATGTTGTGTACTATGACCACAACCACCATGGATACCATTATTAACCTTATATGTGTGTGGGATGAAACATCATCTTCATCATTCCTTCATGGGTACAAAGACCAATGACCTCAAGATTAAGGCAAGTGTGCCATAAATGACCAAATCATTTTCACCACTCCTACAAGGGTACAAGACCCATTAAACCACCAAGTGTGGGTCCAAAGACCATGCAAGAGGATTCATGGGATTCTTCAACCACCTCAACCACACAAGAGTACCTCCAAGGTTCAAGATCCATCATGCTACCTCCTGTGGGGTTTCCAAGCCTTCTCCTAGGGTAGCATGACCCTATCAAAGCATGAATGACCACTGAATGGGTCATTAATGCTTCTTTAACCCATCAAGGGCTTCTCCATCGTCCACAAGGGCTTCAGCACAATCTCCAAGTCCTTCAACATCGTCAATAAGGTGGTGGATCCAAGATCCAACCTTATGGGTACAAGGACCTTCCCAACTAGATACAAGGTGCTTCAAGGCACAACCCATCTCTATATGGGCTCCAAGGCACTGGATGTGAGGGTAATAAGATCATTCATACCTATGCACTGCAAGATGGACTTGGTGGAATCAATGACTACTTATGGGTCCACTACAAATCCTATGTTGGCATCAGTGACAATTCAATCAACACCCTTTGCAATTAATACATAAAAAGGTCAATGTAGAATTAGAAAAAAGTGAGGATAAATGTTCTTTAATTAATTAAAGATAAAAACAAATAGAGAAAAGTTAACCCCAACTACTTCTTGAATGAGAAGAGAATATAAAAGAAGATTAAGAAAGCAAAAAGAGTCACTTTTTCCCTAAAAAAAAGAGAGAGATGCAACCTAGATTAGAACATAACCTTCTCCTTAAAATGAACAGTTGCAGAGAGAGGACATGACAGGGGGTAATGGTCCCTAGTTCACTAGAATATTTAGTCGTATATCCTTGAGTTCCCAATAACCATGAAGAGAACATGGTAGTTTCGGTGGGACTGTGATTTGGTAAGGGAAAATGTTACAAGGTTTGCATAGAGCTCGTAAAATGCCTTGTGGATACTCTGTCATAGGGGAAAAGATAGAGAACAAAATCCTTGGTTTATTCCTTCATAGTGTGCTTAGTCTGGCTCAGGGGTGATTTACTGAGTTGAAGTTACAAAGATGCTCAGGAAATCTAAGTCTGGGAGAAACATGGTAGTTTTTCAACCAGTTGCAAGAAACTAAGGCTGATAAGTTATTTTAGCCCTTTTTATTAGTGTTCATTGATTTTATTAGTTTTTATTGATTTATAATCTTACTTGTACCTGTAACTAGGTCATTAGAATATTTAGGAATGAGAGTTAATGTTATTGGTTTAATTTTGTATTTACTAATCCTATGGTTAAATGTTTAGGTTGTTCTTGAGTAATTATTAACTGTTAAAATTATTGATTGTGTATCTAGAAGTTTCTATTTTAATTATGTAAATGTGATTATTATGATTGTCTTAGTTGTTCTTGAGAAAATGATAAGGGATTCATTCACATGTTGTTTATTTAAGAAATTTAATTAAACCCTGTATCTAGAAACACTGAGATTTGTAGTTAAAACGTATCGTTTCCTTTATTTTATTAGAAAAAAATTCATAATGGATTGATTATTCTGGTCTTTATTTGATGGTTGCAATACAAAATCATTTATTATAAATACATAAGCTAAATTATGCATCTCAAAGACAAGTTACTACTTCTTGGTCATGGGTTGATCCGCCCTAGGGAGAAAGCTCCCATTATACATAGAACTGGGAGAGGTTTTGAGAACAAAACCAAAGGACTAAACCCCTTAACCCAATTATATATATATATATAACAAAAACATTGGAGGAAAGCATTACGCCATAGCACATATTGCCAACATAATGTTAAATCCATTATAAGACCACTCATTTCATACCATATATAGATAAACACCATGTAAGCATAAGTTTGGTACTAAAATACCTTCGATAAGAATAGGATTGAACCTACAAGTCATGGGGTTTTTACATAGTACATACCTAGCAATCATATATTCGAGACATGGGCTCGTGAATCTCTAAACAACACTTATTCCATGTACAAAAAAAGGGGTCGAGCTCTAAGGCTACGCCTAGTAGTAAAACATCCACATAACTGTATAGAGCCTCAAGCTAGGCCATAAAGGAAGATAATTAATATAAAAAACAGAGACAATTATACTTATTATCGATTGACCAATCATCTAAGAGATAAAACATTTTGTAGATAAGTTAAGTTTGAAGACTTGCATAGGGAAGGAATGCGCTATTTCATATAAAATAAGTCAAAGGATCTAAACCCTCACGACCTCCACATTAATAAATAAAAATAATGTAGATAAATGTTTTGCATAAAGGTAATGTTGGGCCACACGACCGACCATTTCAAACCCAACATTTTAACCATATCCTCTTGTATTTTCATGTAAACCTTATGACTACATGATGTAAAACTAAATGATTTTTACAATCATATCTAATCATATAACAAAATTCTTAATTAATAAGACATCTTAAACTCAAAAAATAAACTTTTAAACGTAAAAATAATCTATAAACTTAATTTCCAAATTCATTGCACATATCCTCCATGGATAATTCACCTCACTTTACACGTGACAATATTGTAGATATAAGTGTCTCATCCTTCACACCTTGTAATGATCTCCAAGGTGTTATAGTCATATCTTCTGGCAAATTCTTGACGCCGGGATCTCCTGACCACTACTCCATGCAACTACTTTAATTTTTTTTACCTTTTGATTTTTTATGTCAATATTCTCCCACATGCTAAATATCTCATCAATCAAATATCATCTTGGCCACATTATAAATGCAACTTGAAATTAGTTATCTACAACTCTAAATGCATCAGTTTCTCTAGCTTTTTTAACAGTGCCATCTTTAATCAGGAAACCTATTTCCATACAACATTGTTTCCGAAAATTTGTATCAACTTTTGATTTATCCCCACCACATATTTGTTCAAATTCATTGTGGATAAATATGACCCTTTGAATGAATGCCATGGAAATCCTATAGTCATTATCTATGTTATGATCTCATGCCAATAGTTTTGCTTCCACATATGTTGAACTAGCATAAATGATACATTTGACTGTTTGAAAAATAGTGTTTTTGGGAAACTCTTGTGTCAATTATTTTTTGGCCTCTATGGAATATTCCCCCCCAAAACATAGTAGTTGTAATCAAAACATCTTGATTTATCAAATGCATATCTAACAGGAACATCTTTGGGTCAACAAGAACTAGGTAGTCAACCACATGTGCATAGGAATTGTGCCTCATTGATGCTTTCAAGTTATGAACATGCAAGCGATGTGATTTCCTAATTTGATACTTTTCCTGGCCTTATGTGGGTTTATAAAGTTGCTTCACATTTAACTCAAATGTATTTCGAATGTGAACTTATCCCTCTGCACTCGATCTCCAATGGCATTATGTGTTGTCTTGACAACACCATCATCTAGATCATCGCCTGGAGTGATGATCTCCAAAATGTCCCCCAAACTTTCACTCTGATTTTCAACGATAACATTGGATTCAACATATTGTCTCCTTCTTTTATGTCTTGAAGCAGTTGGATCTAAATGAAAAGCTTGCTGATCAGGAATGGAAACACCCTCATCCATAGTTCTTTTGGAAGAGTGTTTCTTACACTTGTCAACAGAAGTAAAATCCTCAGTAGCAACAATTCATTGATCATGTTCAGTTGGGAGAGATATATTTTTAAATGTAACCTTCTTAGGTACTTCCTTTGATTCTTGGATGCCTTTTCCTTTATGTGCTTGTACTTCTTCATTTTGAACATTTTGCACATGTTTCTTCCTTGAACTTTCTCCCTTGTGAAGAGTTGCATTAATGACATCCATAGGATTTTGTTTTGTAGAATAAATTCCATTCAAAATATGGGAAAGTGTCATAGCAAAATCCTACAAAAGAAAACATTACTATATTAAAATCTATTAAATTGTCATATCATCCAAATTATAACAAAATAAAAGACATATACAAATATAGAAACTTACACTCTTACGCTTAATATCTTGCATGACTTCTACACAAAATTTTGTGAAAATTTCATCAACCTTATAGTTTGAAACCTTCAAACAATATCAGATTTTGACATAGGTCTTAGGTTATTTCTCTAGTACATAAACAAGGTATTTACACAACACCAAACAAATATATCATAACAATCCTAATGAATGATAATATGTTTTGAGATATGCAAATGTAGCACATATAAGTGAATATTGTTTGGGTTTCCTTGATGTTTCTCTTTCAAAAACCAAGAACAGTCCATTTTCCCTTCTTACGGTACATGTTTCCATTCTCTAGAATTCTTTGTTTTCAAATCATCAATGGACACAACTTCGTCACATACAACATTGTCGGATGGTTCACTGTTCAATTTGATGACTTCATTGTCTATCTTGCTCCAGAGATGTTTACAAATATTTTTCTTGATTCCACTCTCCCTATAGTCTAAAACAAAACAAAAAAATAGTAGTTTTTTAAAAGAAAAAGACAAACATTCCCTTAAAAAAGTTAACATAAATTTTTAAAAAAATCCTTTGGATGTGGGAAAAGTGTCATCAACTGGTGTGCTTTGAGCACCCAAAGGGGGCCCAGGGGAGGAGTCAGGATCCTCCCCAAATTGAGTTGCTAGCCATTGGGATGACTCTTTGGGCGCCCAAAGGGGTCCCAGGGAAGGATCTTGGCCGCCCATTTGGGCAGTGGGGAGGAGCTTGGCTCCTCTTACAGGCTCCCATTGGGCGCCCAAAGATCTGGCCCAACGACTAGCTTGATTCTTAAGGTGACCTCAAAATCGAGCTGGCTATTGGGATGACTCTTTAGGCACCCAACAGGATCTTATGGGAGGAGATCCTTGCTCCATCGGGCCCCATTTTGGAACCCAATGCATAGCCCAAAGGGCCACACAATCTCCTCCCTCGTGGGCCCAAAGGATCATGCCTTATGGCCACCCCTTTGGGAACACAAGGGAGGAGCTATACTCCTCTACTCGGGGCCCATTGGGAGCCCAATGCATAGCTCAAAAGAAAAAAAAATATTACAATTTAATGTTTCCTTGTGTGTCCAAATGGCATGGCCCCGCCCAAAGGAAATTTTAAAAAAGGATACATTAACATTTAAAATTTTACATTGAAATTAAAAAACACAATTCACATTACATGAAAATGAAAATTTAACTAACCTTGACCATGTTTATGTTAAGTTTTCAATGGTTGTACAAGATCTAATAACATTTAACATCATAACATCATAACCATATACAAAAGGATCATTGAAAGAAAGACAAGCACAACCAAACAAAAGAACTTAGAGACTTATCATGGGAAACCCTCATGCGGAAGAAAACCCATCAAAGCTTCATCAATATAGACTTCAACCAAGTACAATGTAAGCCCCAAAGAATAAGACTTATAGGACCCCAAGAATAATACTCGACTTCCTCCTCTCTCAAAAATGGACTACTCTTCTCTCTCTAGTGCAACTGCTGAGTTATTTTGCTTGTCCAAATGAGGGAGGTGCCTCTCCTATTTATATTGATCAATGGATAAGTCTAATAATCCAACTGGGCTGACCTATCCTCCCAATCAGGGCCGACTTGCCTTAGGAGACTCAAAAATACATTTTAATAATACTTTTGTGGGTACTACTGACCCGACTTACAACTGAGGTTTTACCTCAAGACTTTACATGACCAATTACATCAATTAAAACCCTCATCATAGGAACAACATCTCTGGAAGGGGTAATAACAATAATAATACAAAATATAATATATCCCTAAATTACATTTCTTTTACACTCCCTCTTAACAAGGAAGGTATTCTACAATACAACAACACGTATGTACAACTAACCGGTGAATCTATATGTCAAAGGGATTTTTCACAATTACTTCAACATGTGTGTACAATTGACCGATGAATCTATATGTCATAGGAATTTTTCACAATTACATCAACATCATCATCATCCATGGAACATCATCATCACAGACATATATATCATATGGTATCACATCGAACATCATCATCTCTGGCATCATCTTGAGCATCATCATCTCTTGCATCATCTTGAGCATCATCATCTCTGGCATCATCTCGAGCATCATCATCTCTGGCATCGAGCATCATCATCTCTGGCATCATCTTGAGCATCATCATCTCTGGCATCATCTCGATCATCATCTCTGGCATCATCTCAAGCATCATCATCTATGTCAACATCTCAAGCATCACATGCACTACCAGTATATAAATACTGAGCTAAATCACACACGACATAATTAAATGTTGGAACATCGTCATCTGCAACTGAATGTAGGAACTCGTCCGCAAGTGAATGTGTTGGAGACCTGGAAAATCCCAGGTAACAATAGTAGGGATTCTCCCCAATAAATGTTCCCAATTAGCTCGTTATTGTTTGATATGGGGAATCCGTCCGGTTTAAGTTCCGGCTACCATAGGTCAAGTAACGGTTTAAGTTTGTTTTACCAATTGTGGCCTGGTCCACCGTTTAAGTGTATTTCTTAGTTTTATTTTATATATGATATGCAAGTGCCTAATCTAAGTGCAATCGATTGAGACAGCAAAGAGTTCACAATGTGATGCACAGGTTCTTACTTCTCGTCTTATTTTCCCTTTTGCTTCTAAATCACAAACAAATAACAACTATGCTAAGCTAACTAGTTCTATCTAACCTATCCATAGGGAGCAAGATTATATTTAATGGTGAGTAATGTACTGTAAAACATGCATAAAGAATATTACAGATAGTTGTTCATAATTCAGAATACATGTAGAAAGATAAACATAGAGATAGCTCATTGTTGGTTAAAACAATCATTACTCAATATACTGCATAAGTTTCATAAAAATAACAGAAAATCATTCATAACATGGAAGTAATTTATAAGTCAGAACAATCTCACAGTTCGTAGAATAAGCTGAAATAGAAATAATTCGACATTCAACCAATCTATAGCAGGCATTTGAAACTTCACAGCTTCTTCTCCAACAGAAAATATGGCTTTTCTTTATTATAAAAGGAAATAGTTCTTCTTACAATAAACTTCACAAAAGATAGCATGGAAAAGTCCTGTGCTTCACGACTCTACCTATACTTATACAATTTGAAAATGTCTTTTGGTCTTCCTGCCCTTTGGGCTTCCTTTACAAATCGGTTACAAAAGTGACTTTGTCTCCTAGTGAGCTCACTAATTTAGGAAAAATATAAATATTACAAAATATGCGTCAATAAGACAAACATTCTAAGTGGACCTGGCCACCTCATTAATAAACTACTTCCATGTCTTGGCATCTGTCACTATTGTCTCAAGCTTTGATGGCTCTAGAAATCTAACAGTGACCTCATGCTTGGAAACTTGAGCTTTTATATTAACCATCCTAGCTATAAACACTCGAAGTTTATCTTCTAATAGACAGTTGCTTATTGTTTCCTGGGAAATTACATTCTTGAGCTCGCTTTCATCCATACTTTTGATCAACTAAATTCCCAACTCATCCTCCTGCCATCTAGCATGCAATTGTCTCAAGTGCTCTTCATTCTCTTGTAATTCATCTAACCTCTTCTTAAAAGATGTTTGGCAGTGGTTGTGAGTAGTAAGCACCTTTCTAAAGAACTCTGTGCAAAAATATTTAGTTCTCTGGGTTGCCTCTATCAGCTCCTCAGCAGCCTTATTTCCAAATCCTATCAGCTCATATTCCAGCTTCACTCTCTCAGAGTCTTTGATTGGTGCATTTTTTGGAGGTTCCTTGGTTGTTCCAACCAATTCAAACGCCCTTGAAGGATTTCCATGGCATCCTAGGTCTTGTCTTTAAATTGAGAAGCTATGCCTAAAATTTCTTCCAACCTAGCTTCCACTTATCAGACCTTCAACACCTCATCTGCTATTTGGACCTACACCTGATATATTTTATTTCTGAGCATGAGGGCATGCTTTTTCAAAGGCGCTATATCTGTTCTTTACTCATTCTCCACCTAACAACACCTCCAATGAACTCTTTCATGCCTCCAATGCTCCACCTGGGTTTCATATTGTTCTGTCTTCTCCTCAGCAGTAGCCTTCTGCTCTTCCAATTCTACAACCTTGTTTTCCAAATCTCCTTTCTCTTTACTTAAATCTTCATTGGATAACTTCAAACTGTCTCGCTCTTCTTCTAAATTTTGGTCTCCCTGTTGAAGCATCTCAAAGTCTGATAGGGTAGTTTCATGTTTTCTTTTTTATTCTTGGCCTACCCTTTCTTCCTTCCTCAAAACTTGCTTCATTTCGGCCATCTTCCCCTTATACTGCTCAATGGTTTCTGTAAGCTTGTCCATATTGTCAGCATTGGCATAGGCATTTGCAATGCCCATAGAAGCCAATTGCTTTGGGTGTTCTTCTACATTACTCATGACCATCCTCTTTGTCACTGTGGTCACTGGTGGCTGAGTCCCTACCCTCGAGGTTTTCTCTGTCCTCCACGTAATAGATTTTGTTTTAGGATCAAAATGAATATCCTCCAAGCATGCCACATCATATTGTTTAGATGGGGTAAATGGTATTAGCCCCTCTTCAACTATGGGGACATGACCCCCGGTAAGGATGTTGTTGGATGTGGATGGAGGGTTCTCTGGATTATCTCGAATAGGGCTTTTCTCCTGACCTCCACCACCTAAAACTTCTTCATTTTCCTAGATTTGCCCCTCTGTAGGCCCTTCTGTTTCTTGTATTCCTTGCTTAGGGTTTGCAACTTCTTGAGCTATGGCTTTTTCTAACTTTGCAATTTTCTCCAAAACAGCTTCTGCAATATTTTGCTTTGCAGCTTCTGCTTTATCCCTTTGTGCTTCCTCTGCCAACAATTTCTTTGCTCCTGCTGCAAGCTTGCGAGCACTTTCTTCTTGGGCCTTATTTGCATATTCTTCTTCTCCTTCATTTGGTTTTGGATTGTTGCTACTACTTCCCTTGACCACAGATGTCTTTCCCTTCAAACGCTTACTCAAAGATGCCATGTTGTAGACATTCCTGAACACTTGCTCCTCTTTATCTACATAGTCCGCATATTCAAAATTCACCTTGTGAGCTTCCTTGTAAGCTGCCACCTTTCCTTGTGAATCATTTCGATGAAAGTTTTTCTCTCCAAAATGAAAAATCTCCAGTTCTTTGACAAACTCTGGAGCACTCTTGACCTTGTTGAACTTGTAGCTCCCTTCATAGAAAGGTATTGGTGGGAACACAACTTTCTTTACATCTAACAAATGATTTCCAAAACCATCAAGAAATACTTGTCTAACTGCTTCCTTGTGTACTATGTAATCAGTTGCATATTTGGGCAGCAGTGAGGGTGCTTTGGTGCCTCCATACATCCTTAGATATGTGCCTTCTTCGGAGAAAAAATAATCTCCATATTCCTTGATGGATTCTACAGCTCCCTCTAACAAACATGGACACTCCTCTAGAAAGATCAACTTATACAGGGGCCTTATGAATTCCTCACATATCAACTAGTAATGGTTGTGATATTTATGGGCTCCCAGAATCTGATATGTTGTGTATATAGGGGCCTTCCCCCTTTTCCACACACAGTTAAGCTTCTCGAACCTGTGACGTTAGAGTATGCAATCTATCAAAAAAGAAGACATAAAAAATTATGATTTTCTCTGTTTCAAAACTTCTTGAGCTGCTTTGACACATTTGGCCAAGTTCTTGGTAACTATATCTTCCCAATTAAAAATTGTTCCTTCCATGCCTACATAGTACATGAGGGGAATCCAACCAAAATTATACATCTTCCCATCAGCCCTACCATACAGCTTGCTCATCATCAATGTTATTATCCTGAAAGAGGTTCGAAGATGGGCAGTCTCATATTCTCCCGATTGTTTGTGTCAGAAGGTCTTTCCCTCAGCCACCATCATCTTTGTTGTGGTTGTATAATCAAACTTCACACTTCTAACCCACTCTTTTGTTACACTTATTTCCTTTTCCATTATACTGTAGGCTACTTAAATGAATGCAGGTGCTAAATATGCAATAGGCTTGCCCTCCTCATCATTTATAATCATTCCTACTATGTCTATTTTGGGAAACATCCATCCAATGACCTTCGCATAGGGAAACATCTCCGACCTAGTGGCTATTTTAGTTATCCCGGACCTCAATATGTTCTCCTACAAAGCTAGGTCTTCCAAACCAGCTTCTGACACTTTTCTTTCAACCAGCATGGGGTAGATCTGGCCCCATTTGAACTCAAGCTATGCTTCTGTGATTGCCTTAGTGTCTTCATACACTATTTTAGTTCTCACTACTGGCGCGACCTCTGCCACTTCTGTGTCGGAATCGTACTCGACAACCTTAGGCTTCTTCTTCCCGTTCTTTGTCATGATGTCTGCCGTGAGTGGTACCTGTGAAAATACAAAACATGTCTAAGCATTCAAATTAAAAAAACTAACGCATTCAAATAAGAAATGAAAGTAATAATAGGTACTGAGCAAATAGTTTCAAACCATCCTTTCTTCTTACTCTTCCATTTTCTTCCATCAAGATAGGCACAACACACTACAGTCAAAAGGTCAAATCTTCAGCAATAAAGCTTCTGGTTGGAAAATAGTCTCGGTTCTACATTTTTAGAAAAGGCATGCTATTGAAAGGCTGTTCAAGTCCTATAGGGTTCGTGATTTGAAACAATGCTTCGACCAAACTGAGCGCTAGGCCCCAAGTTCGAATCTCTGAGCTCAACCTCCCGTGACCGAAGGATAAAAAACTGAAACCCCCTGGATCTTCCCAAGACGATGAAATTAGGGTTCGTGCTAACACCCAAAGGCAAGCACCGATATTGTTCCATGCCAACGAAAAACTCAAGCCTCTGAAGAAGTGAAATGATTCAGCAGGTTGAGGGCAAAAAAATGCCCCAAAGGGATTGGCGTGGCAAGGGCAAACTCGAAGCATTAGAAAAGAAACCTAACATAATGCATAGGAAACTGCAGCCTTTAGTAATTCCCACAAGCGAGGCACAAACTAGCCTTTAGTCGGCAAAAAACTCAACCCCCTAAATATCCATCATTCAACTAACTGACTGAGGATATGTGAGAGGGTAGGTGACTAGGGAAAACCTAAAAATGTTAACAATGGTGAAACCTAAATGTTATACGGGAAAAGACCTCCTTTTTAACTAATCTGTGACAAAACCTAACTACCTCTGCTCAACCTATCAACAGTGGATAGCTTCGTATTCCAATCACTAACCAATTGAAAGAAAAGGAAAATGAAAACCTACCTAGCAGGTCGAAGGCTATGCGCAGTCGAAGACACTTGGAAATGCTATGCCACACGAGCTCCACGATGTATCGCCATTAACCGTACGTGAAGCTCAAATGGAAACACACTCAGCAGTTTCTTACCTTTCTCCGTTAAACAACAATGATAAAAAAAAACCTTTTAACTTGGCATATAAATAGGTCTCGACGGGTTAAAAATCCTAAAAAGTAGCATTAAACTCCCATGTGCGAGAAAACATCGTTGGCGCCAAAAGTGTAGCGTCGGGTCGAAATAGATAAGTCAACTTTGGAATGGCCCCACCCACGGTAGCTCAATTCATATCAAAATAGCTGCAACAGCCAGCTCCCAGCTCAACACTGCGCTCGAAAATCTCTTGTGGCTCGGCACTCGAAAACACACCAGTGAACAAGGCAGGATGCTAGCCGTCGTAGGGGATTTGAACTTGAGAACACTTCCGCCGTAGTAGCAGAGACCTTAACAATTTTCATTGAAGAAATACCAACCGTTGTGGTGGGTCGAGAACGAAGAATACTTTCGTCGTAGCAGTAGACCAATGTCAAAATCCATTCGCAAGGGCGGAACGCAAACTGGAAGTCTATTTGATACTCAACTTGAAACTTCTTCCGTTAATGCGGCACAAAGTTCGAAAGCTATCCGTTGTAGCAGCAAACCAATATAAGAATTCATCCATCACCTCGACTCTCGAGCATCAGATCAAACACAAGTCAAGAAGTCAGCTGCCACAGCGGGTGTGACTTAAGAAACCCCTCTGTCGTAGCAGGAAAAATAACCGGAAGTTTTTCGATATACAAATTTAAATTCATCCGTCATTCCAGATCGAAACAAAAGAGTATGCCCAACAAAGCGGCTTGAAAACATAAAGTTGTCTGCTATAGCGGCTCACAGATGAAGAACAACCATCGTAGCGGCTCATAAATGGGAAACCCACCTGCCGCGGCAGATCCAAACACAACTTCTGCCTTGATAAAAACTCAAAGGTCTTGAGACTTTCCACATGATAAACAAACCAAACTTGTTGGGTTTCAATCATCAAAAAATGCATAAAGGCAAACTAAAAATTTAAAAGGGGGGTCCTAAAAAAAATATAAATTTTTTTTTGGGAGTTGTTGCATCAGCAACAATTGGCGACTTGCTGGCAAACACAGATCTCTGGAAAACTAACTTTTAAAATCCAGAACTGCTCTAAAGTATCCTGTTAAAACAAACATTACCAGATTTCTTTAAGATGCCCAGATTTTTCTAGAATGCAAGATTTATAAACTTTAACATTGATTATGGTCCAATAGGATAGGGGAACCAGGATTTTAAAGTCTTGATACCTCTTCTGAGGCCAAGATATGAAGTTCATTTTACTTCTGCTTTCAAACTGCTTCTAACTTAGACACCACAGGATTGTAACAGGGTGTGAACAGATATATTTGTTTGTTCCTCATTCCCATGCCTTTTGCATTCTTTTGATGCTTTTGGACTTTTGTCCTTTTGAGTCTTCTCGGATTGCTTTCTTCATTTGAAATTTGGTTTAGGTTCTTCCATCCATAGTATCATTTTGTGTGCGAGATATTTTGCTTTCAGCTCATGAACGAAGAAGAACCTTTGAGCAGTCTTATCCAAACTAATTTTATTCAGTATGTCTTTTGATGTATGCTTTCTTTCTGGGAGATTTGACTCTTTTGGCCTTTTGGATTTCATTTGTGGCATGTGATTATTTTAAATACCATACAACTATTCACCCTGCTTCCTTTCCATGGGTATTTTGTTGTTAGATTCCTAGGACAGACTTTAGTGTGAAGTGAATGGAGCCTAAAAATACTATTCTGGACTTTTCTGACCTTAGTTATTTTATAGGGATTAAACAGGACTTCAATGTGTTCAAAATCTATTCAGATGGTCTACCAGTATTAAAGGATCTTTAATCATGATATATGTGCAAATAGCAAGCAGTCCTTCAGTCAAAATATTTTCAGTCTATCCAGAACTCTAATGAACTCCAATGCCAAAGGTTGTGCTAGTTTGTTGAAAACATAAAGCAAAGCAAACAAACTGTAAGAAATCAGACTCTAAGAAATCTAAGTGAAAATAAAGAAAAACTAATCTAAGGAAAACAAGACTGAAACAAATCAAAAATTTTATTTATGTACAAAGAAAAACCAAACAGCATTAAGAAAAATACGGTTTGAGAACTAAACCATTGACTGACAAGTTCTCTTCCCACCCCTGTAAATCTTGTAATTTATAGGTTGAGGGGCCTAACTTCTCTGCAATCTGAAAAGGGCCTATCCATAACTGCTGAAATTTAGTGCGTTTTCCCTTTTCATCATGTGGGTAATCCCATTTAAGAACCAAATCAGCTACTTCAAATTCCTTCTTTCCAGTTTTGTGCTTATCGAACCATCTTTTCACTATTTCCTGCCGGTGCTTAAACTTCTCTTTAGATTTGGATCTAGACTCTTCCAACTTTAGCAGAGTATTGATTCGGATTTGCAGGACCTCATTGTCAGTTCCTCTAGAGGCTTGAGCTAGTTGAGAGGAAGGCAACCAGATATTGGGAGGCAGGATGGCTTCTTTCCCATAGACTAGAGTATAGGGTGACACACCTAAGGAGTTCTTGGGTGTGACTCGATCAGCCCAGAGTGCATTAGGAAGAGCTATGTGTCAACTTCTTTGATTTTCTAGGACTATTTTCTTCAAAATCCTAATGAGATTTTTATTTGTAGATTCTGCTAGACCATTACCTTGTGGATAGTAGTTAACAGAATAATGTAACTTAATCCCTTTCTTATTTGCAAATGCAGTCATCCTAATAGATGAAAAATAAGAAGCATTATAAAAAACCAGGGAAATTGGAACCCCAAACCTGGTCATAATATGATCTTTCTAGAAGTCCATAACTTCATCTTCATTCACTTTTCGCAACGGGATGGCCTCTACCCATCTGGTGAAGTAGTATGTTGCTGTCAGTATGTACTTGTGCTGCAATGAAGAATTTGGATTGATATTTCTGATAATCTCAGTCCCCCATTGCTCAAATGGTTCAGAAATAATAACTGGCTTTAATGGTCTTGTTTCCTTTGCTTGTCTTCCGTCGCTTCTTTGACAAGTATCACATTTCCTAACATAACCGTGAGCATCCTTGAACAGAGTTGGCCAGTAATACCCAGCTCTCAAAATCTTATGTGTTGTAGTATCTCCTGAGAAATGACCTCCAGCAGGGCCATCATGTAGCTCTATAAAAACCTTAGCTGCATCTTCGCGTTCCAAGCATCTGAGAAAAACTCCATCATAGTTTTTTCTAAACAGAACTCCATCAATAATCTGATATGAGGCTGAATTTAAGTGTAACGCTCTCCTCTGCTTGGAATTCTAGTCTTTAGGCAAGTATCCTTGTTGAAGATAATGAACCAGGTCTCTGTACCATGATTTTGGAGCTGTAAATAAAGGACATACATCAACCATGTGTAACTCAGCTTCATTCTTCCAATCGTTATCTTCATTGTCCTGACTCTCAGTCATCAATTTGCAAAGCCCTTTCCCTTTAACCATGGTCGCTCGCTTGAATTCTATGTAATATTCTTGTAAGGTTGTTACCCAGTTACTTCTTCTTTCTCCTAACTCTTTCTGTACGAAAAGATATCGGACTGCCAGGTGTGGAGCTATCACTTTGGTACGGTTCTTCAGTATATATGGTCTGAATTGCTTTACCTCCTTAAAATCTGCATAAGCTTGCTTATCAACTGCGGGGTAATTCAATTCAGCCCCTTGTAGGCTAGTACTCATAAACAATATGGGGTACTCATCTCCCCCTTCTTCTTTTTGCGTAAGCACTGCTGCTAATGAATGGTCTAAAGAAAAAGTGTACAAGATGAAGTCTTTTTCAAAGTTGGTACTTTTAAGGAATGGTGCATGAGCTATCGATGTTTTGATCTTGTTAAATGCACTCTTCTCTAAATCAGTCCACTTGAATTGGACACTTTGCTTGACAATTTGTTGCAAAGGTTTGACTATCTGAGCAAAATCTAGCACAAACCTTCGCACAAAATTTATTGTCCCCATAAAAGATTGCATGTCTTTTTTATTATGGGGCCAAGGGATCTATTTTATTGCTTTAATCCTCTCTGGGTCTATTGAGATCCCTTGCTTTGAAACTATGTGACCCAATAGCTTTCCTTCTGTAACAGTGAACACACATTTCTTTGGATTTAAAGAAATGCCATACTTTCGACAGCGTTTGAAAATCTGTTTTAAATGAAACGCATTTTCTTCTCTTTTCTTGGAAAATATCATGACATCATCCAAGTAAACCACTACACTTCATCCAATCAGACCGCGGAAATCTATATCTATAGCCCTTTGGAAAGTTGCTCCAGTGTTAATGAGTCCAAACGGCATTCTTCTGTATGCAAAAGTCCCCCACTTGGTTCTGAAAGTGGTCTTCAATCTGTCTTCTTCTGCTACTAACACTTGGTTGTAGCCTGAGAATCCGTCTAATAGAGAAAATAGCTCAGATCCTGAGACCATCTGTAATATCTGCTCCATGGGTGGGACAAGGTAATTGTCTTTATCAGATGCACGGTTTAAATTTCTGAAATCAACACAGAGTCTGATCTCTCCAGACTTCTTTCATACTGGAACCAAATTTGAAACCCATTCTGAATGTCTAATCTTGAATATGATCTTAGCATCAAGAAGCTTCTTCACCTCACTTTGAATTAGAGGTTCTAGTTTGGGGTGCATCTTCCTCAGAGGATTCTGGAAAGGATTGACTCCAACTTTGATTGGAACGACATGCTGTATAATTTTGGTGTCATAGGTTTTGAGGTCTTCATATGTCCAAGCAAAGACATCTTTGTATTGTCTGAACAAGCTAATGAATTTGCTCCTTTCCTGGGGTGAACAACACTTCCCCAGGTTCACATATTTGGGTTCAGCCTCTGACCCTAGATTTATCAGCTCGAATTGCAAAGACGAACTGTGTGTCTTAACATTTGTTGGTCTTCTAAACTTGTTTTCTAGATCGAACATTTGTTCCAACGTTCAAACCCCTTTAGGAATGAAATTTCCATTCTGGAGGTTTGCTTATGTTCTTCATCATCTATTATGGCTCCTTTGAAGGTTTCATCATTCGTTAGGCATTCCAAGATTTGTTGATTATCATCAAACACCCTCAGATTGGTGATATTGTCTGGAACGAAAGGCCTGAAAAGAAATTCAATTGAACATATGTTATTCGTGAGTACCAGCCTTGCAGCTGAAGTAGCTAACAGGTCAGTTGCTGCATTCTTTAACCTAGGAATTGAAATAATATTGAATGCATCAAAGTTTGTTAGTAAATCCCATACTTCATTTTGATAAGCCTTCAAATGTGGTGATATGCAATGAACTGTATTTCGGACTTGTTTAACAATGATTTCATAATCTCGATACACTTTTAGATTTTTTACTTTAAATTCCATTTCCTTTTTTAGTCCCTGGACTAATGCTTCGTACTCGGTTGTATTATTAGTGCACTCAAATTCTAATCTACAGGAAAGGAAATATTTTGTTTTTCATGATCCATCAGGACATAGTCGACTCTTGATCCTTCCAGGGTTTTGGAACCATCAAAATAAAGAATTCAAATTTTTTTTCTACCCCTACCGAATTAGAAATACTACCTACATCTGATACTAACTCTACTATATTACAATCAATCGTATCAGCCCGTGAAAAATGAAGGAGATCGGGCTGGGCATCTGATGTGTCATTGGCTTCTTTAGCTTGATAATTTCTCGGTTCAAGCTCAAGGAAATATTTCCCCAAAATAGAGTTAATTGGTTCATTATTCCCCTCCAACTGTGTTACGTTGTGTTTCATCTAAGGTTCCCTCAACACCTTTATCTAATTCTGGCAACCTTTGAAGGGCAACCACAAATGTGACCAGTCAGAGGCAAAATAACCATCTAATTTTGTCGACCAGTCCTGGCTCAAAACCATCCCATATGCATCCGGTATGTCTGCTACCATAATGTCTATAAACTGGAAAACCCTCTCATCTGCTGACAATCATATCAGTACATCCTCCATTTCTCCTACCACTTTAACTACAGTCCTATCTAATTGGACAACTTGACCTGTAGTTGGCTTGGGTTGACCATTTATCTGCTTGCAGACTGAAAGCGGCATGACATTCACTGATGCTCCAGAGTCTACCAAACATTTATGTACGTTGAAATTGAAAATTTCAAAAGTAAGTAGGAACGCAGGTGTTCTATATTTAGACTTCCCCCCTATACTTGCTTCACCAATCTCTTCCTTAGACTGGTTATCATTCTGGGGTTTCATTATAGGTGTCTCAAGCGCTTTCAACAGCTTTTCCCTTTGTTGGGGTAAGTTACACATTTCAAACAAAGAGATGTTTTCCTTAGTCTTTTTTATATCTTCTATTATGTCGTATCCCATTTCATGCTCGGTGGGATTTTTCTTGACATTTTCAACTTTGTTTTCTGTAGACTTCACAAGCATACTAACTATCTTGGGATTCTGACTCGTGATGACAAACTCTGGTATATTAACGGTCTGAGTCTTATTTTTTATCTTTTTCATGTTCTCCTGAAGTTTCTTTATTTTGGGCATTATCGTGTTATCCTCTTTCAATGGGCCCTGACTCCTTGTTGTAACATTTGTTTCTGATATTTTTTATTCCTCAGTGAGTCCTTCATACTCTATACTAAACATGGATGCACAATCCCATAAAATCATAGTATATTCTTCTCATGTCTCTGTTGGTTCATGAACTTTCTCTCCTTATACAATTTATGTTAACATGGAATCTAGTAACTGATTCATCACTAAAGTCATAGAATTTATCCATTGCGGGCAGTTTATTTCAGAGTGAGGCTACTGATGGAATGTACAGAAATTTTCCATTCCCACTTCAGTTAAGTTCATAGCAGAGGGACTATGAGAGGGAGGTTTGGATGGACCATTGTCATCTCTCTTTTTGTAATAAGGTTTGAATTGCTTCTTTGCCTCCTTCTCTTTTTCCATGTCAATTATTTTATTTGAAAGTTTCTGCACCATTTTTACCACACTCTCTAATTCCTGTGACCGCTCATCTTTAGGCTTAGTTAACAACAAAGGCTTTCTATTTCCAAAAGTTTTTTCCTCTGATTGTGTAGGATATTTGTCTATACTTTCCATTTCGGCTTCCACTTTCTCAGCTTCATCATATGTTTCCACTAAGGTGGGCTTAACTGATATTTTGACAAACATAGCTATCTCAAGACCAAGAGCTGAAGTGTAACACTCAATTAAGGTGTTCTCAACAAGTTTTATAGCTGCATCAAAGTTATTCAGATGGGCAGCAAACCTCTAATTGAATTTATGCACCCTCTCTTTCTTTTCCTTTGAGTTTGCCTGTAGGGAAAAATACCATGAGGTTGCTTTACCCTTAAGAGTATGTGGGAACAATCTGCAGACTACGTCTTCATGCTCTATTGCTTGTAAACCTTCTAAAGCTAGGTAAAACCTTTGCAAATGATCATCCACAAAAATTCCTTCATTCGGTCCAAACTTGGGCAATGAATTATCAAAATTCTAAGGCATATCATGTAACGAAGGGGTAAGGTTTAGAGGGGATCTATCCCTCCAAGCAGGTGGTGGAGGAGGTTGACTGGCATTCACACTTGCCACGATTCTAGGTGGAGATTGGACAGGGGTTCGAAAAGGTGAGTAGTGAGGGGACTCTGGTCCTAATTGATTTAGAGGTTGCACAATCTCTTGCAAGGTTGTTTCTACCAGCTCTTCAAAGTCTTCCACTAACACTGCATCCTCACGATAAGGACAGTTTTTCTTACGAACTTCGCTTCTAGGCAAGGCAGGAATAATGCACAATCCCCAAATCTTCTTTGCGTACGCCCTTATGATTCTCCTTAAATCATCAACCACCTCATTAGCAATGGAATAGAGATACTCTATAACTTTTTCTTCAAGACTGGGTCTCTTAGGGAAACTGGTTTCAGAACTGTCACTAGTGGAGTGTTCTCGAGAAAACAAATTTCCTCGGCCAACCATGCACTCGCGTCCCTCCTTCTAGTGCCAAAAACTATTGGAGGCCTAGAAAATCCCAAGTAACAACAGTAGGGATTCTCCCCAATAAACGTTCCCAATTAGCTCGTTATTGTTTGATATGGGGACTCCGTCCGGTTTACGGTCTGGCTACCGTAGGACAAGTAACAATTTAAGTTTGTTTTACCGGTTGTGGCTCGGTTCGCCATTTAAGTGTATTTTTTAGTTTTATTTTATATATGATATGCAAGTGCCTAATCTAAGTGCAATCGATAGAGACAACAAAGAGTTCACAATGTGATGCGCAGGTCCTTACCTCTCGTCTTATTTCCCCTTTTTCTTCTAAATCACAAACAAATAACAACTATGCTAAGCTAACTAATTATATCTAACCTATCCCTAGGGAGAAAGATTATATTTAATGGTGAGTAATGTACTGTAAAACATGCATAAAGAATATTACAGATAGCTGTTCATAATTCAAAATACATGAATACATGTAGAAAGAAAAACATAGAGATAGTTCATTGTTGGTTAAAACATTCATTACTCAATATACTGCATAAGTTTCATAAAAATAACAGAAAAGCATTCATAACATGGAAGTAATTCATAAGTCAGAATGATCTCATAGTTCATAGAATAAGATAAAACAAAAATAATTCAACATTCAACCAATCTACAACATGCATTTGAAACTTCATAGCTTCTTCTCCAACAGAAAATATGGCTTTTCTTTATTATAAAAGGAAACAGTTCTTCTTACAATAAACTTCACAAAAGATAGCATGGAAAAGTCCTATGCTTTATGAACTCTACCTATACTTATACAATTTGAAATGTCTTTTGGTCTTCCTGCCCTTTGGGCTTCCTTTACAAATCGATTACAAAAATGAGTTTGTCTCCTAGTGAGCTCTTAGGCAAAATATAAATATTATAAAATATGTGTCAATAAGACAAACATTCTAAGTGGACTTGGCCACCTCATTAATAAACTGCTTCCATGTCTTGGCATCTGTCACTATTGTCTCAAACTTTGATGGCTCTAGAAATCTAGCAGTGACCTCATGCTTGGAAACTTGAGCTTTTATATTAGCCATCCTGGCTGGAAGCACTCGAAGGTGATCTTATAATAGACAGTTGCTTACTGCTGCCTGGGAAATTACATTCTTGAGCACTCTTTCATCCAGACTTTTGATCAGCTGAATGCCCAAATCATCCTCCTTCCATCTAGCATGCAATTGTTTCAAGTGCTCTTCATGCTCTGGTAATTCATCTAACCTCTTTTTGGAAGATGTTTGGCAGCAGTTGTGAGTTGTAAGCACCTTTCTACAGAACTCTATGCAAAAATCTTTCGTTCTCTGGGCTGCCTCTATTAGCAGCTTTATTCCCAAATCCTATCATCTCATATTCCAACTTCAGTCTCTCAGAGTCTTTGATCGATGCATTTACTGGAGCTTCCTTGGTTGTTTCCAACCAACTCAAACGCCCTTAAAGGATTTCCATGACATCCTAGATCTTGTCTTTAAATTGATAAGTTATGCTTGAAATTTCTTCCAGCCTAGATTCCACTTGCTGAACCTTCAACACCTCATCTGCTATCTGGACCTGCATCTAATATATTTTATTTCTCAACATGAGGGCATGCTTTGTCAAAGGCGTTATATATGTTCTTTGCTCATTTTCCACCTTTAACAACACCTCCAATGAACTCTTATGTGCCTCGAATGCCACCACCTGGGTTTCATAGTGTTCTGCCTTCTGCAATTCCAATTCTGCAACCTTGTTTTCCAAATCTCCTTTCTCTTTACATAAATCTTCATTGGATAACTTCAAACTGCCCCGCTCTTCTTCTAAAATTTGGTGTCCCTGTTGAAGCCTCTCAAAGTTTGATAGGGTAGCTTCATATTTTCTTTTTGATTCTCAGCCTACCCATTCTTCCTTCCTCAAAACTTCCTTCATTTTGGCCATCTTCCCCTAATCTTGCTCAATGGTTTTTGTAAGCTTGTCAATATTGTGAGCATTGGCATAGGCATTTGCAATACCCATAGAAGCCAATTTCTTTGGGTGTTCTTCTACATTACTCATGACGTCCTCTCTGTCATTGTGGTCACTGGTGGCTGAGTCCCTACCCTCAAGGTTTTCTTTGTCCTCCACATAATGGATTTCGTTTTAGGATCAAAACGAATATCCTCCAAGCATTCCACATCGTATTGTTTAGATGGGGTAAATGGTATTAGCCCCATTTCAACTATGGGGACATGACCCCTGGTAAGGATGTTGTTGGATGTGGATGGAGGGTTCTCTATATTATCTCGAACAGTGCTTTGCTCCTGACCTCCACCACCTAAAACTTCTTCATTTTCCTGGATTTTCCCCTTTGTAGGCCCATCTATATCATGTATTCCTTGCTCAAGTTTTGCAGCTTCTTGAGCTATGGCTTTTTCTAACTCTACAATTTTCTCCAAAACAGCTTCTGCATTCTTTTGTTTGGAAGCTTCTGCTTTATCCCTCTATACTTCCTCTGCTAACAATTTCTTTGCTCCTGCTGCAAGCCTGCGAGCACTTTCTTCTTGGGCCTTCTTTGCAGCTTCTTCTTCTCCTTCATTTGGTTTTGGAGTGCTGCTGCTACTTCCCTTGACGCCATATGTCTTTCCCTTCAAACGCTTGCTCAAAGTTTCCATGCTGTAGACATTCCTGAACACTTGCTCCTCTTTATCTACATAGTCTGCATATTCGAAACTCACCTTGTGAGGTGCCTTGTTAGCTGCCACCTTTCCTTGTGAATCATTTCGGTGAAATATTTTCTCTCCAAAATGGAAAATCTCCAGTTATTTGACAAACTTTGGATCACTTTTGACCTTGTTGAACTTGTAGCTCCCTACATAGAAAGGTATTGGTGGGAACACAACTTTCTTTACATCGAACAAATGATTTCCAAAACCATCAAGAAATACTTGTCCAACTGCTTCCTTGTGTACTATGTAATCAGTTGCATATTTGGGCAGCATTGAGGGTGCTTTCGTGCCTCCTTACATCCTTAGATACGTGCCTTCTTTGGAGAAAAAATAATCTCCATATTCCTTGATGGATTCTACAGCTCCCTCTAACAAACATGGACACTCCTCTAGAAAGATCAACTTATACAGGGGCCTTATGAATTCCTCACATATCAACTGGTAATGATTGTGATATTTATGGGCTCCCAGAATCTGATATGCTTTGTATATAGGGGCCTTCCCCCCTTTCCACACACAGTTAAGCTTCTCAAACCTGTGACATTAGAGTATGCAATCTATCAAAAAAGAAGACATAAAAAATTCTGATTTTCTCCTAAACTGCTTTGACACATTTGGCCAAGTTCTTGGTAACTATATCTACCCAATTAAAAATTGTTCCTTCCATGGCTACATAGTACATGAGGGGAATCCAACCAAAATTATACATCTTCCCATCAACCCTACCATACAGCTTGCTCATCATCAATGCTATTATCCTGAAATAGGTTTGAAGATGGGCAGTCTCATATTCTCCCGATTGTTTGTGTCGGAAGGTCTTTCCCTCAGCCACCATCATCTTTGTCGTGGCTGTATAATCAAACTTCAGACTTCTAACCCACTCTGTTATTACACTTATTTCCTTTTCCGGTAGACTGTAGGCTGCTGAAATGAATACAGGTGCGAAAGATGCAACAGGCTTTGCCTCCTCATCATTTATCATCATTCCTACTGTGTCTATTTTGGGAAACATCCATCCAATGACCTTCGCACAGGGAAAAATCTCCATCCTAGTGATTATTTTAGTTATCCCGAACCTCAATATGTTCTCATACAAAGCTAGGTCTTCCAATCCAACTTCTGGCACTTTTCTTTCAACCAGTGTGGGGTATATCTGGCCCCATTTGAATTCAAGCTCTGCTCTTGTGATTTCCTTAGTGTCTTCATACACTATTTCAGTTCTCACTGCTGGCGCGACCTCTACCACTTCTGTGTCGGAATCGTACTCGTCAATCTTAGGCTTCTTCTTCCCCTTCTTCGTCATGATGTCTGCGGTGAGTGGTACCTATGAAAATACAAAACATGTCTAAGCATTCAAATTACAAAATCTAATGCATTCAAATAAGAAACGAAAGTAATAATAGGTATTGAGCAAATAGTTTTAAAACATCATTTCTTCTTACTCTACCATTTTCTTCCATCAAGATAGGAATAACACGCTACAGTCAAAAGGTCAAATCTTCGGCAATAAAGCTTTTGGTTGGAAAAAAGTCTTGGTTTCTACATTTGTAGAAAAGGCATGCTACTGAAAGTTTGTTCAGGTCCTACAGGGTTCGTGATTAGAAACAACGCTCTGGCCAAACTAAGCTCTAGGTCCCAAGTTCGAATCTCCGGGATCAACCTCCCATGGTCGAAGGATGAAAAACTGAAACCCCTTGGGTCTTCCCAAGACAATGAAATTAGGATTCATGCTAACGCTTGAAGGCAAGCACCGGGACTGTTCCATGCCAGCAAAAAACTTGGGCCTCTGGAAAAGCGAAATGATTTAGTAGGTTGAGGGCAGAAAAACACCCCAAAGGGATTGGCGCGGCAAGGGCAGACTCAAAGCATCAGAAAAGAAACCTAACATAATGCACAAGAAACTGTAGCCTTCAGTAATTCCCATAGGCGAGGCGCAAACTGGTCTTTAGTCGGTAGAAAACTCAGCCCCCTAAATATCCATCATTCACCTAACTGACTAAGGATCTGTGAGCGAGTAGGTGACTAGGGTAAACCTAAAAATGTCGATAATGATGAAACCTAAACCTTTTACGGGAAAAGACCTCCTTTTTAACTAAGCCGTGACAAAACCTAACTCCCTCTGCTCAACCTATTGACAACGGACAGCTTCATATTCCAATCACCAACTAATTGAAAGAAAAGGAAAATGAAAACCTACCTGACAGGTCGGAGGCTATGCGCAGTCGAAGACACTTGGAAACGCTATGCCACGCGAGCTCCACGATGTATCGCCACTAACCATAGGTGAATCTCAAATGGAAAAACACTCAGCATTTTCTTACCATTCTTTGTTAAACAATAATGATAAAAAAAAACATTTTAACTTGGCATATAAATAGGCCTCCGCGGGTTAAAAATCCTAAAAAGCAGCATTAAACTCCCGTGTGCGAGAAAACGTCATTGGCACCAAAAGCGTAGCGTCAAGTCGAAATATATAAGTCAACTTTGGAATAGCCCCACCCACGATGGCTCAATTCATCTCAGAGCAGCCGAAACAGTCGGCTCCCAACTCAACACTGCGCCTAAAAATCTCTTGCAGCTCAGCACTCGAAAACGCACTGGCGAAGAAGGCAAGATTCTAGCCGCAGTAGCGGATTTGAACCTGAGAACACTTCCTCTGTAGCGGAAGAGACCTTAAAACTTTTCGTTGAAGAAATACCAACCACCATGGTGGCTTGAGAATCAAGAATAATGCCTCCGTAGTGGCAGACCAACATCAAAATCCATTCGCAAGGGCGGAACACAAACCGGAATTCTATCTGAGACTCAACTTGAAACTTCTTTCGTTAATGTGGCACAAAGTTCAGAAGCTATCCACCGTAGCATCAAACTAATATAAGAATTCATCCGTCTCCACGTATCCTGGGAATCAGATCAAACACAAGTCAAGAAGTCAACTGCTGTAGCGAGTGTGACTTGAGAAACCCCTCCGCCATAGCAGGCAAAATAGTCGAAAGTTTTTCGATACACAAATCAAAATTCATTCGCCATTCCAACTTGAAACAAAAGAGTCTTTGCACCGTAGAGGCTTGAAAATACAAAGTTGTCCGCCATATCAACTCGTAGACGAAGAACAACCTTCGTAGCGGCTCAGAAATGGGAAACCCGCCTGCCACGGTGGATCCAAACACAACTTCTGCCTTGATAAAAACTCAAATGTCTTGAGACTTTCCACATGATAAACAAACCAAACTTGTTGGGTTTCAATCATCAAAAAATGCATAAAGGCAAACTAAAAATTTAAAAGGGGGGTCCTAAAAAAAATAAAAATAAAAATTGGGGAGTTGTTGCAGTAATAACAGAATGCAGGACCACTCTCCATAAGAGAGTACTATCGTCGTAGACCATCCTTAGCCTATATGTGCTAGGACCACTCTCAAGAGAGTGTTCTTGTCTACGAGACCATCCTCGTAGAGGATACCATTGTCTGCAACTGAATGTAGATCTTGTCCGCAGCTAAATGCAGGACCACTCAACATATGAGATTACTATCATCGCAGACCATCCTCATCATGTCAATGATAGGACCACACTCAAGAGAGTGTTCTTGTCTATGAAACCATCCTAAAAAGTGAATGTAGGATCCCTCTCCATAAGAGAGTACTATCGTCTGCAGGACCATCCTCGGTCGATAAGAACTAGGACCACTCTCAATAAGAGAGTGTTCTTGTTTCCAAGACCATCCCACAAGTGAATGCAGGATCACTCTCCAAAAGAGATTACTATCGTCCGTAGGACCATGCTCAACCAGTAAGAGCTAGGACCACTCTCAGCAAAAGAGTGTTCTTGTCCATGAGACCATCCTACAAGTAAATGCATGATCACTCTCCAAAAGAGAGTATTATCATTCACATGGCCATATCTCGTTGGGATCTTCCTATTTGAAGATACGACCAACCTTCCTAGGATCTTCCTTGTGAGGATACCACCAACCATGTTGGGATCTACCCTTAGTGATACGACTAATCATATTGGGATCCACCCTTGGTGATGTCACCAACCATATTGGGATCTACCCATGAAGATACGACCAGGCTCTCTATATAGTGACTAAACCACTGAGGCTCATCATTCTTTTCTTATACATCTAGAATACTGGAAAACTTGACTACCCTTCTCTGTACTGGAATACCATTACCATCTCATTCTATTATAATCGCTCCCTCTTTCTAGGGAGGTCCTTTTGGACTACACCAAGCTTGTCTCGATAGTGTTCATACTTTTCACGAGACGGAGGCTTAGTCATCTCATCATCAACTTGTTCCTTTGTAGGAACATACTGGAGCTTCACCACTCCTCTCTGCACCATGTCCCAGACTTTATAAAACATCAGGTTCTTTGTTAGCTTGATGCAACTCTAATTGTCACAATAAACAATCAGCTCAATAGTTTGCGAAGCCACATTTCTTTGCTACAGGATGAACATGTTGCAATGTACTCAGCCTCTTTCTATTAATCCATGAGATCACACTTGATCCCAAACTGAAACAATATCCTGAAGTGTTATTTCTTTCTTCAACACTTCCTCTTTGTTTCTACGATGAGTTCATCCTGTTAGGTCATCGACGTATCCCAGTATTCTGCATTCAACCTTAAAGGCTAGAACCCACTTTACTATTGGTAAAGCCTTAGTTTGTCAGGAAACTGTCCATCCTGTTGTACCATATCTAACTCAAAGATCTTATGCAGTAACTCCCTCTGGAGCAAAGCATCATCCTCCCTCTGCATGTGTACTCTATGTATCTAAACATTATGTACTGGAGTGATAGGTAGCAACTTCCTTTACTAATATTCTATGTATCCATCTCAGGTCACTGGATACCAATATCCTTTATCTTGAACTTTGTTGAAAAAATCCTCTTGCACCCATTTGTGAACTTGTCATCCTCTATAGGCTTCCATCTTCAACCTTGTAGCAAAGGTTAATATCTTCATCCCTCTATGTAACTGGATGTGCTTATCTGTGGGTGCCTTATGACCTCATACAAATCCTTTTGTGCACATGTGGTTCTTTGCTCGATATACACTTCTATTTTACTAGAGAAGTGTGTCTAGTCAATGGAGTATGTCATGCCATAAGTCTACTCCCTCTTTCTGAGAGAAACCATGAACCTTGATTTGTATTCCTTAATGTTGTCATCTATTGCATACTTGATCTTATAGATCCTCATGGAAGACACTACGGACTTCCCTTCAGGTCTCAGAACCACATCGTAAACATCATTCCCCATGATCAACTAGTACTCTTTGAACATAGTCTTCTTCCATTTCTCCTTGGCTACTTCTTCATAGTTGGAAGGATCTTTCCACATAAATAGAGTGTATATGAGGCCTTTTAATTTCGTTGGAAGTCTCATCATACTTTTCTTCATCTTGAATTGTCTCTCGTGCCCAAGATGGTCTTCATGTCTCGAGGTGCATCTACCACTTTCTTCATGTCATATCACGATTCTTATATTCTTCTGAAGCTCTTTCTTTTGCCACGGTGTCTCTGACCTTGGGAGCTTCATATTCATATTCATGTATGTTTATTGGGTTGTATCCTCTAACTGAACTGATGTCACTTGTTCTTCGGAACAAGTCTCATCCTTCTTTTCTTGTAGGTGATTATACACGATCTTTCCTACAAGTCAAATACATCAGTAGCATGGTTAGAAAAATTTCATAATGAAAATTTCTTATGCATAAAGATATAATAATACAACTATTTTAGTTAATACAAAATTCATCCATATCCCGTATAAACACAGAAGCTTTATAGATGCATTCCATCTCTACCATAACATTACTAAGATTGTGCACTAATCCCAATATGTCAGCAAATAGGTTTCATTCAAGATAAGTAGCAATGGAATGTTGTATAGCACCATAGGCCACTTACCCATCACATGCATATTAGTAGTATATTGTTCATAAATGCAGACATTCTATCATGCATGATACATTTACTTGAACATAAATATGTACATAACTAAACAATGTCATTTAAGCTACTAGTTATATAGGAAATCACAATTCAAATACTTATCTTTATTTGTTTGGTGGGTGAACTCCTTATTAATAAGAATAGGTCGAGCCTTCTACTTCATCATCTAATTCTGGGAACATGTGTACCAGTTCCAAGTGTCACCAACTGCATCCCTTCTTATCCAAATACCGAGACAGATAAGAGTATGGTATTTGTCTTCACAAGTAGAATTCATGTTCCTCATCACTTGAGGAATCTTCTTTTTCTTCTTTGAATTAGTTGGTTCATCATCTTCAGTGATGTGATCATGATGTATTTTCTTGTTTGACTTCTTCTTGAAGGATCCTCTATTTCTAGGACAATCTCTGGAGTAGTGTCCCTTATCATCACAAGTGTAGCATCGAACGTTGGAAGGATCTCTTCTGAACTCCTTTTGTCTTTTGTTGTGATGATTGTCTTCCTTCCTTCTATGATTTCTTCTTGGACTGAACTGTGGTATCTTGATCTTCAGTTTCTCCCATCTTCTCCTCTCTTTGTTATGAATCGATCTTCTTCTTGTGTGCATTCTTCCCACAGTCTACTAAAAAATACCAGCTTCCTTCTTGCACATATTCCTTGAATGAATGAGTCTTGTGATATTGGGAGGCCATTCAAGGTGGTCGTAACAATCTCTCCTTCACTCGCATTGTCTTTGTCTGCTTCAAGTTGTTCCTTGATTTGATCAACCCTTGTGAAGTGAGACTCTGTGGTTTCTGAGTTCTATATCATAACATTCTTTAGTTGGTTCCTCAATGTTATCTTCCAGTTGATATTCTTTCCTTTGTACAAGCTGGTCACTGTATCGAACATCTCCTTGGGAGTCTACAAGGATGATACGTGTGAGATCCAATGGAAATGGAAATAATCCTCTTGTCTTTCACTAAGTCCTTCTTGTGCTTTGTCTCAGTCTCCCTCTCAATATGCAGCGTCTTCTTTGACATAGTTCTCCATGTCACACTTCTTCATGTATGAGAAGCACTCTATAATTTAATGCTCAAAAGTTATCGGCTCCTCCAAGCTTGTCCTCAAGCTTGGTACTATTTGTGATCATGACAAAAATGAGAACCTCAATGGACATAGAGAGGATAAGATTTACCAATGATATTGCTTCAACTTAATGCTTGCTTGAAATATTTTCTGGAATATTGTTTTTGGTGGACCTAGGTTTTGAAAGAGAAACCTAGTTTCTCAACTTATGTGTATTTCAGATCTGAATGGATAGAAAGATGTGTCTCCTCAAGTCAAGTTGAGCAACATACTTATTTTCCCAAAACTGTGGACAGAACTGCAAAATATCTTATGCCTTATTTTGCCCGGCATCAATGTTAGGTCAAAAAATTGAAGATCCACAAAATGAGAAACGTATTCCATAGACATATGCATGCTCCTAATTCAATTTTGTTAGTCCTCTTTTTTCAACTGATCGGTGGAGGGAACTGCCCAGAACAGGAAGCCCTAGTTTTCTCCAATTTCTTATGTAGAATTGTCTGATATTGTTTCTATTGTGTCTCTGAAGTTCCTGCTCCTATAGGTCTTAAACTTCATCTTCGGGTAGTCTGATTTGTCTTCTTTCCAACCCCACAGGTTAGAGAATATTTGAATTCACCAAGTGGGACTTATGCAAATTTTCCCAAGATGACTTGTTTGAGGACTATTCATCATAGTGAACTTGTATGGACTTCCACATGTTACTGGTTCACCTTAGGGGTCTGAAACTCTGACCACATAAACTAAATTTTGTGCCTTATCTATAACATCTTGTGAAATTTGATTTGGACCTTCCTACCCCGAGATATATCAATTCTCCCTAGGTCACATCTTTATGACTGTATTCTAGAGGAGGCTGGAACCCTGATTTTGAGGAATCGTATCTCTTGAAGTATAGCGAATATGAGGTTGAAACTTTCACACAAGGTACAAAAATATTGCATCTTCATCCTATCAAAGTTTCAGTGCCTGGTCCTTCTCCAATATCAAGTTATAGCAAAAGTTCCAAGATGACTAGTTTTTGCTTTCTAGGGTTTTCAAGCATGAAACCCTAATCTTCAGTAGTTGTATTTGTAGCAGTGTTTCGGCTGCACAAATACTTATTTTAGGGTGACTCTAATACCATGTTAAGTTTTCAATGGTTATACAAAATATAATAACATTTATCAGCATACCATCATAACCATATACAAAAGGATCACTAAAAGAAAGACAAGCACAGCCATACAAAAGAACACGTAGATTTATCCTAGGAAACCCTCATGGGACAGAAAACCCAACAAAAATTCCTCAATATAGACTTCAACCAAGTACAATGTAAGACCCAAATAATAAGACTTATAGGACCCCAAGAATAATACTGGACTGCCTCCTCTCTCCTAGATGGACTACTCTTTTTCTCTCTAGCGGAACTGTTGAGTTATTCTGCTTGTCTAAATGAGGGAGGCACATCTCCTATTTATATTGATCAGTGGAGAAGTCTAATAACCCAACTGGGCTGACCTATCCTCCCAATCAGGGTTGACTTTCCTTGGGAGACTCAAAAATACATTATAATAATACTTTTGTGGGTACTATTGACCTGACTTACAACGAAGGTTTTACCTCAAGACTTTACATGACCAATTACGTCAATGACATCCCTAAGGGGTAATAACAATAACAATACAAAAAAGAATATCTTCTGCAGTTACATTTCCTTAACAATTTGAAGCTCCTACGTTGAATTAGATTGCTCCAACGTCTTTAATAGTTGTTGGCAAAAGGTGACAATAGAAAAACAAAATTGTGTTTAAATAACGTAGATTAAGTTTAATTTTACCACTTCATGAATATGGGATTAAAAAAATTGATAAAATCAAAGACAAAAACATTACCAAAATAAATATAAAATAGACAAATTTATTATAAAAGAAAAAAACTAGCCTTCAACGTATTAAATTGCTCCAAAATCCAAACATGAATAGTAGACAAACAAAATAGTTTATATAGGTAAAATTATAAATAGCATAGATTAAGTTTAATTTTACCACTTCATGAATGTGGGATTAAAAAAAGTGTAATTAGTGAATGCATTTTTACAAAAAGTAAATAGGATGATGTTAAATGAAATGTTACTAGTGTTATGAGTGTGGGATTAAAATATTAATGTAAATGACCAATATTTTTTACAAAGTTTATAAAACATAGTTTACATGTGATTTAATTAGTATTATTACAAAGTTTTTATACTATAGAATAGATTAATTTACTAGTTTTATTTATTTGTTAGAAATGTATGATTTTTTTTTGCAAGGAAGATTTTGATTCACGAAAACATTGGAGGTAATGTTTGGGAGGGGAAATTTAGTTCTTTTAGCTATAAGATTGTTGGGGGTTAACAGTTGCACCATTCTACTTTTTGGTGAGGAGTGTGGGAAAACTTCATTCTCTTTTTCTATTCAGATTGGGCTAGCATTCTACTTTTTAGTGATAAGTCATGCGCTCATATGATTTAATCTCAATTTCTGAAGATGTACATGACGATGGTGGAAATTTTCCTTCAAGTACGGAATTCAAAGTGTAATGAACAAAACATATATATAATAATTAAATAAACTTATAATTAATGAAGAGGTGCCTTGATGAAAGGTTATGCCTCTTTACCAAAGGGCACCCAGTATGGGTATTTATACAAACAACATTCTCATTGTAATATCATCGCTTATCTTATCAAATATATATTTTATATCCATACTAGATTATTTATCTTATTTGCACTGGGTATTCCAGTAAGAAACAGAGTTTCTTTGTTTCAGTGGTATCAAAGCCCCTTCCTGGGCATCTCTACTTCAGCTTTTGGCTAAATTGCAGACCTTGCCTAAGCTATCAGAGTTCTCTGGTATTTTTTGTCCTTGACCAAGAAGCATACCCTTGGTTTTTTTTAATACCTCTGCCACCCATCCTTCTTCCTCTTTCCTCTCCACGCCCCACAAAACCCATATTTCTCTCTGTCGCCCTTGCCACTGCCTCGATCCTCCTCCCTTCATTCTACACAACCTTGACACTCATATATCCACATTCCCAACACCAATCAATGCCCACACATCCTCTTTCCCTATGCCCTTCATCTTCCCTCTATGTCTCCCTCCTTCTCCCACTCTGCCACCAGTGCCAACTTTCTCCCTCCCTCCTCCATTGACCTCTTCCTTCCCCACGCTTCCCTCTCCACGGCTGCGTCTACCACTCCCTGGCATCTCCTTCATCCACCACCATTCTGCACAGTTCCCATCTTCCATTCCATGCAGCTCCCTCCACCGGCTGTGCATCTCCAATGTCCGCCCCCCACTGGCTCACCCGCAACCCTGCCTCCGCCTCTTCCTGCTCGCCCTGCAGCTTTATGCACTCGCAACCACATATCATAGAACTCCATCTACATGCTCCCTTCCACGACCCCTCTCTCCACTCTCTCTCATAGCCTCTCAAACCGGCTTTCATACCACTCCTCACACCTGTTGCACACAACCTCGTCCAATGCCCGTGCTCATCCACCATTCCTCTTGTAGGCATTAGGGTTAGAAAACCCTAAATTCCATTACATACCCATTCAAAAAATAAAAGCTTATATTATAATAATTTTACTATTATTTAATAATAATTTTTTTATCCCTAAAACATGATTCCCTTCTAACAAAATTTATATTAGTAATATTGTTAGGATAATATTTACTATTATATTTTTTTTATCCTAAATCATTTATATATATATATTCATTTATATATATATATATATACACACACACACACACACACACATATTCCAAAGTAAAAAAACACGTTATTCTTACTGAATAAACATGGACTGCCCTTTTGAGGCTTACGTAAAGATCTTCACGCCAAAAAACAAGTTGCCATACGGCAAGCAAAAAGGTCACCCATAGGTCATAAAACATAACATAAGCATAGTCATGTTTTTTTCGAGTGTTCAAAGCCTTACATATTGATTTACCAGAATATTATTTTCATAATCTTTTATCACCATTAATCCTGGTGGGAGCATTATAGCTTCTTTGGACAGTTTGTCTACTTCGCCATTCAATTCTCTGTAGATGTGTTGAAAAGAGATCGACTCAAAATTTCCCGTTTGGCTTCTTATTTCACTTAACAGGTGTTGTAGATGTGGTGCATTTATTTGCAGTTGTTCTTTTGCCCAATCAATAGACAATTTTGAGTCTCCACAAAGTTTTATGTTTCGAAAATTCTTTTCCGAAGCGATTTTGAGAACTGACCATAAGGGTGATAGCTCCACCTTGTTGTTTGTATCCTGTCCTAGAGCAAAGGTGATTTTTGTCTTTGTTAATTCATTCAGGTACAAAATAGCTCCTGGTCCTCCTAAGGGTGGCTCCCCTTGGATTGCTCCGTCAAAAAAGGCCCAAGGAATATTCGTTTATATGCTTGGCGGCTTAAGCACTCTCTTTGGTTTTTTTTTTTTTTCCTTTGATGTTCCATTGCCTTCTGCAAAAGAATATTAGCTGTTATTTCTGGGGGAGTCGAAATGTCTTTGAAAATTACTCTATTCCTTGTTTCCCATATAGTGAAAAAAAAAGGGCAGGTAATGCTTCATATTGTCCTACCCTTTCATTGCTCCACCATTTTTTCATTCTGTGCTCCAGCGATTCTTCATCTTCTGTGCTTGTGGAGGGATCCAATTTGTTCACATCTTGTTTCCATACTGATCCTGCATAAACACAATGGAAAAAAAGATGAGAATGTGTTTCATTCTCATATTTACATAGATTGCAATATCTAGGTCCTTCGAAACCACGTTTGAGAAGCATTTCCCAGGTCAACAGTCTATTGTTTAATGCCAGCCATAGAGTTATTGTTGCTTTAAGTGGGCCGTTTGATTTCCAAATTCTGGACCACCACCAATAGTCCATAGCCTGATGGTCCAACTGACTGCCCTTTCAAGGCTTACATAAAGATCTTCACGCCAAAAAGAGGCTCACACAAGTTGCCATATTGAAAGCAAAAAGGTCACCCATGGGTCATAAAACATAACATAAGCATAGTCATGTTTTTTTCGAGTGTTCAAAGCCTTACATATTGATTTACTAGAATATTATTTTCATAATATTTTATCACCATTAATCCTGGTGGGAGCATTATAGCTTCTTTGGACAATTTGTCTGCTTCACCATTCAATTCTCTATAGACTTGTTGAAAAGAGATCGACTCAAAATTTTCCATTTGGCTTCTTATTGCACTTAACAGGTGTTGTAGATGTGGTGCATTTATTTGCAGCTGTCCATTTTCCCAATCAATAGACAATTTTGAGTCTCCACAGATTTGTGTGTTTCGAATATTATTTTTCAAAGCAATTTTGAGAACTGACCATAAGGGTGATAGCTCTGCCTTGTTGTTTGTACTCTATCCTAGAGCAAAGGTGATTTTTGTCTTTGTTAATTCAATCAAGTACAAAATAGCTCCTGCTCCTCCTAAGGGCGTCTCCCCTTGGATTGCTCCGTCAAAAAAGGCCCATGGAATATTCTTTTATATGCTCGACGGCTTAAGCACTCTCTTTGGTTTTTTTTTTTTTCCTTTGATGTTCCATTGCCTTCTGCAAAAGAATATTAGCTGTTATTTCTGGGGGAGTCAAAATGTCTTTGAAAATTGCTCTATTCATTGTTTCCCATATAGTGAAAACAAAAAGGGCAGTTAATGCTTCATATTTTCCTACCCTTTCATTGCTCCACCATTTTTTCATTCTGTGCTCCAACGATTCGTCGTCTTCTGTGCTTGTGGAGGGATCCAATTTATTCACATCTTGTTTCCATGCTGATCCTGCATAAATGCAATGCAAAAAAATATGAGAATGTGTCTCATTCTCATATTTGCATAGATTGCAATATCCAGGTCCTTCGAAACCATGTTTGAGAAGCATTTGCCAGGTCAACAGTCTGTGGTTTAATGCCAGCCATAGAGTTATTGTTGCTTTAAGTGGGTCGTTTGATTTCCAAATTCTAGACCACCACCAACAGTCCATATCCTGATGATCCAACTGACTGCCCTTTTGAGGCTTACATAAAGATCTTCACGCCAAAAAGAGGCTCACAAGTTGCCATACGGAAAGCAAAAAGGTCACCCATAGGTCATAAAACATAATATAAGCATAGTCGTGTTTTTTTCGAGTGTTCAAACCCTTACATATTGATTTACCAGAATATTATTTTCATAATCTTTTATCACCATTAATCCTGGTGGGAGAATTATAGCTTCTTTGGACAATTTGTCTGCTTCACCATTCAATTCTATGTAGACTTGTTGAAAAGAGATCGACTCAAAATTTTCCATTTGGCTTCTTATTACACTTAATAGGTGTTGTAGATGTGGTGCATTTATTTGCAGCTGTCCTTTTTCCCAGTCAAGAGATAATTTTGAGTCTCCACAGAGTTTTATGTTTTGAAAATTCTTTTCCGAAGCGATTTTGAGAACTGACCATAAGGGTGATAGCTCTACCTTGTTGTTTGTATCCTGTCCTGGAGCAAAGGTGATTTTTGTCTTTGTTAATTCATTCAGGTACAAAATAGCTCCTGCTTCTCCTAAGGGCGGCTCCCATTGGATTGCTCCATCAAAAAAGGCCCAAGGAATATTCTTTTATATGCTTGGCGGCTTAAGCACTCTCTTTGGTTTTTTTTTTCCTTTGATGTTCCATTGCCTTCTACAAAAGAATATTAGTTGTTATTTCTAGGGGAGTCAAAATGTCTTTAAAAATTGCTCTATTCCTTGTTTCCCATATAGTGAAAACAAAAAGGGCAGGTAATGCTTCATATTGTCCTACCCTTTCATTGCTCCACCATTTTTTCATTCTGTGCTCCAGCGATTCTTCGTCTTCTGTGCTTGTGGAGGGATCCAATTTGTTCACATCTTGTTTCCATACTGATCCTGCATAAACACAATGGAAAAAAAGACGAGAATGTGTTTCATTATCATATTTGCATAGATTGCAATATCTAGGTCCTTCGAAACCACATTTGAGAAGCATTTCCCAGGTCAACAGTCTGTTGTTTAATGCCAGCCATAGAGTTATTGTTGCTTTAAGTGGGCCATTTGATTTCCAAATTCTGGACCACCACCAACAGTCCGTATCCTGATGGTCCAACTGACTGCCCTTTCAAGGCTTACATAAAGATCTTCACGCCAAAAAGAGGCTCACACAAGTTGCCAAACGGAAAGCAAAAAGGTCACCCATATGTCATAAAACATAATATAAGCATAGTCATGTTTTTTTCGAGTGTTCAAACCCTTACATATTGATTTACCAGAATATTATTTTCATAATATTTTATCACAATTAATCCTGGTGGGAGCATTATAGCTTCTTTGGACAGTTTGTCTGCTTCGCCATTCAATTCTATGTAGACTTGTTGAAAAGAGATCGACTCAAAATTTTCCATTTGGCTTCTTATTGCACTTAACAAGTGTTGTAGATGTGGTGCATTTATTTGCAGCTATCCATTTGCCCAATCAATAGACAATTTTGAGTCTCCACAGTTTTGTATGTTTTGAATATTCTTTTTCGAAGCGATTTTGAGAACTGACCATAAGGGTGATAGCTCTACCTTGTTGTTTGTACCCTATCCTAGAGCAAAGGTGATTTTTGTCTTTGTTAATTCATTCAAACACAAAATAGCTCCTACTCCTCCTAAGAGCGGCTCCCCTTGGATTGCTTCGTAAAAAAAGGCCCAAGGAATATTCTTTTCTATGCTCGACGACTTAAGCACTCTCTTTGGTTTTTGTTTTTTTCCTTTGATGTTCCATTGCCTTCTGCAAAAGAATATTAGCTTTTATTTCTGGGGGAGTCAAAATGTCTTTGAAAATTGCTCTATTCCTTGTTTCCCATATAGTGAAAACAAAAAGGGCTGGTAATGCTTCATATTGTCCTACCATTTCATTGCTCCACCATTTTTTCATTTTGTGCTCCAACGATTCTTCGTCTTTTGTGCTTGTGGAGGGATCCAATTTTTTCACATCTTGTTTCCATGTTGATCCTGCATAAATGCAATGGAAAAAAAGATGAGAATGTGTTTCATTATCATATTTGCATAGATTGCAATATCCAGGTCCTTCGAAACCACGTTTGAGAAGCATTTCCCAGGTCAACAGTCTGTGGTTTAATGCGAGCCATAGAGTTATTGTTGCTTTAAGTGGGACGTTTGATTTCCAAATTATGGACCACCACCAACAGTCCGTAGCTTGATGGTCCAACTGAAATGCTGCTTCATAGCCCATTTTTGTCGAAAATTTTCCATCTCTGGTATTCCAGGTCCATGTTATTTTATCTTTCTCCTCGCCCAAGTGAATGAAATTTTCTCTTAGTTGTTTTGTGTATGCGTTCCAAGCCTATGCATCTAATTCAGTTAAGTCTAGCTCTTGAGCTGACTTCCAGACCGTGCCTCTCTGATTTCGGTGTATGTGAGAGCTTGCATCTATTAATAATGAAATCTGTTTCTCCCTTAGATGTGTAATGAGATTGTCTGATAACCTGGAATTATCTCCAGAGCCTACCGATGGGTCCTGTCCTACTCTTATTCTTCTTCCATCCCCTACTTGCCAAGCAACCCAATTTCCAACAAGTGGGAAAGCTTCAACAAATTCCTTCCAACACATTGACCCTCCTTTATGTGTTTTTCTTGGTTGATGAAACCAATCGTCGATGGAGGCATTTGGACAGTATTTTTCTCTCAACGTTCTCCCCCACAAATTGTATGGGTTTTCTACCAACCTCCACAGTGATTTGGTTGCCAGTGCTTTGCAGAATAAGTCTGGATTTGTAATTTCCTGTCCACCACTAGATTTTGGGAGGACTAATTTTGTCCATTTGACCAAAGGGATTCCTTCTTTTTTTGAGCTTGCTATCCATAAAAAGGAAAAACATTTTTTCCTGAATTTTGCTATAATTCCCTTCGAAATGTATGAAATGGATGCCCAATAAACTGGGATGCTCTGTAGCACCACTTTCAACAGGACCAATTTGCCACCCCTTAACAGAAATCGATTTTTCCACATTGATATTATGCTCTCAATCTTTTTGTAAAGCCACATCCAGTCTTGTGTAGAGTATGCATTGGGATTTAAATGAAAACCTAGGTATTTGAAACCTTCATCCATTGACGAGATGGGGGCTGGAAATAATTCTCTTGCATGTGTTATTACCTCCTCCTTCATATTACTATGTAATAGTTTTGATTTTTCCAAGTTTATCTCCATTCTTGTTGCCAACTGGTAGTTTTTAAGTACCTTTTCCAGGTTATGGATGTTGTTAAAGGTTCCAAGCCCAAACATGAGGACATCATCCATGATTAAGACATGAGTAAGCTCTATTTGATTGGAAACTTTAACTCCTTTTATCAGCCTTACCTCCTTTGTCTTATGCAGCATTCTGCTCAGAGCTTCTGCTATTAATAGAAACAAGAAAGGAGATAAAGGGCAACCTTGTCTCAGTCCTCTGCTAGGTATAAAGAAATTGGAAGGGGATCTATTTATCAATACTGCAAAGGAAGTAGACTGAATGCATCCCATGATCCACTCTATCATTTCTATAGGAATTCCTATCTTGATTAAAAGCAAATGTAGGAATCTCCATCTTACCCTGTCATAGGCTTTGGATATGTCTATTTTCAAAGCAAAGGTTGTTTGTTTTTCCTTCTTTATTGAGTGTAAAGCTTCCTAAGCTAGAGACACTGCATCATGTAACTACCTATTGAACAAGAATCCAAATTGTTCCTCTGTTATGAACTCACTCATAATGGGCTTGGGTCTCTGAGCAATGACCTTTGCAATGATTTTGTATACCATGTTGCAGTAGGAAATGGGTCTGAAATCCTCAAAGGTCTCCCCTTTTTGTTTCTTAGGGATTAGGGTGATAAAAGTGGCGTTTAAGGATCCTAGGACCTTGCATGACCTCTGTGATTCCCTGACCACCTTCAAAACATCATCCTTTAACAGATCATAAAACCCTAGGAAAAATTCTAGTGCGAATCCATCAGGCCCTGGTCTCTTTCCTTTTTGGAAGGTTGATATGATTTTGTTAAGCTCATCCTCTGTCACTTCCTCCACTAGATCCTATTGCATTTCCTCTGTTATCAGCCTGGGAAACAAGTTCAACACCTCTAGTATTTTAGTGATGGGGCATCCCGGTGGAGCTAAGAATATTTTTTTGAAATGTTCAACTGCTACTTTTGCCTTTTCTTTGAACAACTGTGCTATCTCTCCTGCCTCATTTTTAACTTCTAAAATAGTGTTGGTGTTTTTTCTGTGTGAGGCAAACTTATGGAAATACTTTGTGTTCTTATCCCCACCTTCCAACCATAATGCTCTGTTCTTTAACCTACCGATTTTCTCCTCCTGTGATAAGAGCAAGCTATGTTTCCTTTCTTCCATTCTTAGCTCCTCTAGTTCTCTTTCAGAGAACACTCATGTGTTGTTTAAGAGATAAATATTTTGTACCTTTTTCTCCACTTCCTTCAGCTCTTTCTGATCCAATACTCTTTGGTTTCTCCCCCATTCTTTTGAAGGTTTCTTGATTTTTGATAGGTTTTCCATCAACTGCAACATACACCCTCATGTTGGTTGTATCTCTATTGGATTCTAATTTTTATTTATCAATTCCCTGTACTCCTCATGGTCTAGCCAATTCAGATTGAACCTGAAAGGAGCAGGGGTTTTTTCTTCTGGTTTAGAGATTGAAAGAGAGATTGGTCTGTGGTCTGATAACCCACCTGTTTCCACTTCTGATTTAAAAATCAGCTCATCTTGCATCAGCTCTTCTGACAGTAAAAATATATCCAAACGTTCTGAGATTGCTTGATCTCCTCCTCTCCTATTTCTCCAAGTAGGTTCTAGTCGGTTTGGTTGGATGTATATGATCCTCTTATGTTCAAGCAAAGAGTTGAAATAAGGTGCTAATGCATCTTGTAGTGCATTTTTACCCCAGACTTCTCTCGTTGTTAAAGTTAGGTTTATATTCCCTGCCATTATCAAATTTCCATGATCTAAAGCTCTGCTTCTGTTGAGGGTTTCCCAAAAATTCCTTCTGTAGTAGAAAGGGGCATAAATATTTAGGAAATAAAACAAAATCCTGGTTTCTGGGTCCTCTAGTTCTACTCCTATTGCATCCTTGAAGACATAATTATTATGGAAAATGATATCTGGGCTCCATCCTGTCACCACCCCCCTGAGTGCCCATCTGCGTCCAATTTTTCCACCTGCCAGTCCCTTAAGTATAATTTCAGAGTATCTTTGGCTTTCCCCCCTTTCGACATTGTCTCCTGTAAAGCTATCACATTTGTTTTTTTTTTTAATCTAGAATTCTATAGAGGGCTGCTATTTTAAGGTCCCCTCCTAATGCTCTCATGTTGTAGGATAGGATTAACCTTACGTAACCCTACTCGGGGCTTTTCTCACCCTAAAAGCCCTTCCTATCATGGTTTGCTTCCCTTCCAGAATCTCCTTTGTTGCCTTCATTTGGGCTTTGCTCAGAAACGATTTTCTTCCCACTCCTGATTTTTTACTTTGACTAAGGGCTAAACCCCCCACTGAGCTCGCAAGATTCTCTTTTCCCGGTCTGGGCCTTAAATTGTAGCCCTTTTTACTTTCCTCCTAACTGTGGGTCATCCCCTTTGTTTTCCCATCATCTTTCTCACAGTTTTCCAACAAGATCTGGTAGGTTTCCATAGGTTTCGGTATTTTTTTTTGGGCTCTTGTTTGTGAAGCTAGACCAAGGGTTGGTTCCTCCCCTCAAGCTTCCTTGTTTTCCTTTTTTGAGCCTTTGATCATATCCCTTTCTATCTTCTGAAAAAGGTTGTTATGTCCTCCCAAAGTTCCCATCACAGAACTCCGACAAGGTCTATTCTTTTTCTTCGGGTCCCATGACTCTTTTTTCCACCAAGTTTGATGAGTTGTCATTGACTTTTTCCATAAAACTGCTCTTTGTGCTTGAATTAACATAATTAGGGATAATGATAGCTTTAGTACCTTTATATGACAATGTGTGGCTGCCTTCACATTCACCACCTTTCTGCACGTCCCGAGTTGCATGTGCATCTATCTTTACCTTCACATCCTTCTTCGGCAAGCACGGTTCTTCATCTTGCTCAACCTTCTTCATTTCTTCCTTTTTTGGGGATTGTTCTGGCTTCTCTATTGTCTTTGCAGCATCCCCAAGTATTTTTTTGGTCGTCTTTTTGATCCACATCTTCTTGAATGTATGTGTTTGAATAGTTTTTCCAAAACAATCCTTTTGCATATGCCCTACGCGTCTGCAATTGAAACATTGGAATGGGATTTTCCAATAATCCAGGTGTTGGGTCCATCTGCTTCCATGCAAATTGATGACAATTTTCTCATACAACCGTCTCTCATGTCTAGTTCTGCAAGAATTCTAGCACACCTGCTGTCTGTCTTCATTTCCCAGTCATCCTCAAGTTTAATAAACTTCCCAATTTTGTTCCCTATCCCTTCCAGAATATGTTTCTGCCAGAAAATCATGGGTAACCCGGGGAGGATGGCCCAGACTTGCTGAATATTATGAGGCTCCCTTCGTGCGTTGAAATCCACATGCCACTTCTTCAAAATTAGTCCAGACGGACCCTAGTTCCAGCTCCTATGTAATAGTAGAACTCTATCTTCTTCTTTTGTTTTTTCAACAAAAACCATCCTCTAGGAAGAGCGTGAAAACTAGGGGTATACCCTAACACAAGATTCCAGTTTTTTTCCATCCACTCCCCTAAGGAGGAGCTCCCTGCCATATTCCCACAAAATCTTCCTACTAGGGCGAGGTTTAAATACTTCGGGATCTCTGATAACTTAATGTCTCTTCCTACTGTTAGCTTTGGAATTGTTTTTTTTTGTCTCATTCCTTTGGATTTTGTTTTCGCATACTTCCTCGGCCCGTGACCTTGCTTTTGCGAGTCCTTACACAAGCCATGACCTAGGTCTGCATTCATTTCTTTACATGGGCTGACACACGCCTCTGTTCGCACCCCTGCTTCCTGCTCTCGCATTGAATCTGTTGTTTCGCACGGGGTGACTGGGGTCCTTTCGCCCATCTCTTTTTCTGTTTTGAATATCAAACCATAGCATGGCTTGTCTTCATAATCCACTATATCCTCATACATTTTCACTTACGTCGTAGAGATCCACACCGAATGAAAAAAGATAAAACCTCTGTTCCTCACCTCCTTATGCCTCTTATTCACCTTCGCTAAAAATTCCACAGAGCTACCCCATTCTCCCCTTCATCAAAATATATATATATATATATATATAATAATTGTATTAAATACTATTACTATTTTATATGAAAGAAAGAAGTCAAGTTAAATGAAGAATTACATTCAAAGGAATTGCATTAGGGTTATTATACCCTTGTGCCTACCTATTGTTGAAAAAAAAGGGAATTGAACAAAGAAAGACCAAGTCAAAGAAATAAGACTAAGAAGATATTAAAAAAGGGCGACAATCAAGTCTTGGAAGATATTGAAAATTCATTGAAGCCAATTGTGGAATTGTTGAAGGAAATTATGGATTCCATATATAAATCCAAATTTTGTACTAAGTGTCCTTATTGTGAAATGGAATTCCAATAACCGACATTTTTAAGAATGACAATCGCTCTTGTCCAATATGTGGTAAATATTTTATTATGAAAGATGAGCAAGGTAACTCAAAGTTGCAATCATGGAAACTGGAAAGCGAATTAGGATACTGCAAGGAAAACAATAAAAATTTGCAATTTGAAAATGACAAGGATAAGTATTTTAATGATTAAAAGAATACCAAGTTGAAAGATCGTATTTGGGAGTCCACCAAACAAAATAAAGAATTTGAAATTGTGAGAAATAAATTCGAAAAGGACATTCAAGAACGAGATGAATAGATCTCTCGTTTAAGAGAACATAATCAGAAATTACTTCTGCAAATCAAGAAGGCAAAGGATAACGTTCAATGCAATCAAAAGTTAAAAGAGAAGATTCAAGTTCTCCAACAAAAATTACCGGGAAAGGACGAAGAAAATTCCGCCATCAAGAAGGTTAATCAAGAACTAGAGGAACAAATCAAGAAGTTAAAAGAGGAAAAACAATCACAAGATGAAAGGTTTGAGAAGATTCATAATAATAATAATCTATTAGATAACAAATTAGTTCAAATCCAAAAGGAAGCATCTAGACTATCTAGAAAACTAATTCCAGAAGAGGAAGAAGAAACGAATACAAATCCAGTTCCCATCATAGTTCAAAAGGAGGTCAATCCAGCAACAACAAAAAAACTCCTTACCGACACCCAAACTACAAAATGAACATAAACAAAGGAGTTATAAATTCAGAAGCCACATAACACAAAATCTACAACCTAAGCAAAAAAATCAAAAGATTTATCCAACAACATGGTCAACATTCACCATCAATGAAAATAGATCTCGGATAGACCACATCACAAACGATGGGACATTTTTTTCCTTGGAATTCGTAACTCATATTGTCTCATTTCATCAAGTGTCGCAAGTACTAAAATAAAGGATTGAGAGATGACATTACAACCAAGACATCAAACACAAGCCTTGTCTTCAATAAAGCTTTAAGGACAAAGATTCCCTTAAGGGGAAGGCAATGTAATGAACAATACATATACATATATATACATATACATACATACATATATATATACATATATATGTACATATATATGTACATATATATGTATACATATATATATACATACATATATACATACATATATACATATATACATATACATACATATATACATACATATATACATACATATATACATATATATAT